>OX411547.1:32983367-33313367 GCA_948146395.1 Fragum whitleyi | reverse complement strand
TGATTGATTGATTGATTGATTGATTCGTACGAATGTCGGGTTGACAGATTGTTTGCATATTAACGCTTTGCAGTGCCAGTCATCGGGCGCACGATCTGGACAGCCTTATTTTAATGACGGACCCCGATATTTAGAGCCCTGGCAATAATGTTTTGTAATAATTTTCAAATAAATGTCTCTATTTAAATATTTTAGTCAAAATCCGCCTGCATTGGTCCGTCTCCAGCCCAAATTTAAATTGCCTAGTTATATTAAAGGCTGTAGAATTTATTTTCATCGATAATCAAACGAAATCGGCGAAGTTCAAAAGCCCATTCATTAAATCCATTCAAGCGTAGCCTTTTGACCTTTGACCCTGCATTGGTATGCGGTACGTAGGAGTTGACCAATCAGAGGCGGGATTTCCCAGTGTGTATGTACATGAGTTATCAGTCGTGTTGTAAAGAAAAAGTGAAGAAAATTAATTGAAAATATTTACGAAGGAATAAATCGAATGACAACTAATTCAGGACAATTCTTGCACCAATGGCTTGTTTTTTGCAGGTAAATGGAATAGATTTGGGTTGATTTTGTCCATATTTGTACGAGTTTTTGTTCACATTCCTGTGGTCTTTGTTACTCGACACCTCCATTCATTTAGGCAAGAGTGATTACAGGGGTAAAACGTGGGCTTCCATCGATCTTTTGAAGCCAATTTGATTATGGTCGATTGTGTACACGAGTAGAGAAATACATTCAATGAATACTCATCGTGCGTCCCCTACGATTGATATTGAGATCTACCAAATATTTTGAGAATGGGAACACTTTCTTGTAAACGTGTCCTAGGGGGTTTCATGCTTGTTTTCCACAGACCATAAAGTATTGGAACCGTCAAAATGCTAATCTGCAGACGACATTTCAATGGTGTTTAAAATACAACAAAGACCTTAGGTCTTTTTTTCTGATAAACCTTTTTACACTGTTCCTTACAAATGATATTCACTTTTTACACTCAGCTTTTGCAAGCAGTATAGACTAAGATTAGACTGCAAAAACATACAGTCTGATCTTAGCCTACACTATCTTCTTTGTACTGAATTATTGTACAAAAAATGAAATACAAACTAATCAGGATAGGGATTTATTAATCACTTTGTTCTAAATAGCATAATTAATTGATCACCTTTTCCCACAATAGTTTTCTCATTTACACTTTGGGTCCAAAGCAGGGTATAATTTTCAAACAATCAGAGCAACAGATAGAAGGGGTACGGTATTTTGGATTTCAAACAAGATAATTTCAACTTTACTTGCACAATTCAAACGAGTACCCACAAAATAGGGTTTCATTGAGAAATATAAAAAATAGCAGCGTTTTTTCTCCTTCTATGACTGGAACCCTAAATAGGACTCGCTCCCAATGCCAAAAAGTGACATTTTTTCCCCAAATCCTGATAAAAATTCCCAATTTACCCAGGTCAAGGACCTTTCTAATGGCAAACTCTTAAAATGAAAATTAACCTATGTCATGCTGAATAAAAAACCTTGGCAAAATTATATAAAAATCAAAGTGCTGAAAGCTCCGTATTTCCTAATTGTGAGTCAGCATTTGATTTTGAAAATATAATTTCTGAAACTTTTCTGGTTTAAAAAAGGAAAAACAGGTGGTATAGACAAAGATCAGATTGCACATATGTGCAGGCTGATGTTTGTCTATGGCTCCTGCCAAGGCAGGAATATTCCGGGCTCAGCATGACAAGGGTTAAGAATCAAACATGTCATTTCTCAGTTAAATCTTAATTTAAATATCTGGTGAGGCAAAGAAAACATTTTTCTTGAAGTAAATTGTACACAATACTAAAGTTATTGTCCAATACTATTATTCTAAAGTTTTTCCCCCATTTTAGTGAAAAAAATGCATTATTCCCAATACGCCTGGTTTCGGAGCCGTTTCCAAAAGCCTGAGAAAAAAGGCTGATTAGTCATGTCTTTGTTGCAGTTGAAGATATGTTCATTAACTTGGCATTTGTGTGTTTGCCACCACAATAGCTATCCAAATAATCAAAGGGTTTAACACCCTCCCCCCTTTTTTTTCCCGACTAAAGGTGCTTTATGCCATAAGAAATAAATTTTCCAATCTTAAATAAGGTTATCATGCCTGTGAATCATTTATATTTTTACTTTCTCTTCTCTATTTTTGTTCTGTCATTTGACAATACGGTATTATAAGTTAAGGGTTATTGCTTAACAATTTAATTGGCTTCCATTAATTAATTTTGTAACATAATACCAACTGATTAGATAAATTTACCACAGTCACACACCCTTAAGATTATTAACTTAAATATCCTATTTTTGTATGCCTCTGAAAGTGGTTGGATATTGGGGTCCATTTCTCTGTCTGTCCATCTGTAAGTCCATTTCTTGTTAACACTTTCCTGTTTTACAAAATTTTGGTTCTGTCCAAATTCAAAGGTTTTGCAGACGAAAATTTAAAGTGGATTTAATTTGAAAACAACGATTCAGAAGGGTAGAAAATAGTGCGGAAAAACAAGAAATTGCTTGTCAGAAGCAATTTCTTCTTTTTCCACAATGTTTTCTCAATCATAAAATCACAGGCACGTAAAAAGCAGCAAAGGGTTAATACAACTCCTCCATCAATTTTGGATGTATTTGCATGAAACTTACACAGAATGACCATGATCATTATATGATGAGGTATACCGGTAAATTCTTCTATTTTATGATATTCTGTTTACTGAAAAGAGGATCCTTCATAATAATGTACAATTCCGTGGCTCTCTGTGTTTTATGACAATTTGACTCTTGTTGGAGTTTGGGTATAAATTATTGTAATACATTCATTGTGTAGCAGTATCAGGATGCAATATCGAACCATTGAAGGGTCCTTTTGACCAATTTGATGGGAAAATTCAGGGGTCAAAAAGGTTATTTTCAGATTTTTGAGGTCAAAACCCCTGGTTTAAGGGTCAAACACGAGCCCTAGTAAAATTATTATCAAATGACATAGTCAACATGTGCATGTTCCAGCAAAGTTATAATAAATGACAAAATATCTATGATCTAATTCATTTCTATACTATCAGTGCTAGTGTTTAACCCTTAAACTTGGGTTTTGACCCTAAAAAATCTGAAAATATTCTATTTTGACTCTTACAAATGTATTCCAAGGGGGTCATTTTGAAACGACAACCTGTAAATATTCTAACAGAACCCCATGCTCTAATAAAACCCTATCCCCCCTTATTGAAGGTTGTTTCATGACTTCCTCGGTGGCCTAGTGGTAAATGCACTCTACCCGTGACCTGGAGGTCGGTGGTTCGAGCCCCACTGTCACCTGGGTGTGTTTATGGGCAAGACACTTAATAGCCAGCCCCAGTTTACCCAGCTGTAAAAATGGGTAGCAGTGGGTTTAAACCACTGCCTCTCTCTCGGGGATGTGAAAACATCAGGATTGAGTGTTTGAGATCGATTCTATAAGCTTAAGCTTTCGTCGCAATCGAACTAAAATAAATTAGTATAAGGTTGTAATACAATATTTTTTCATGTGATTTTCGAACTTTTGAAGTCTCTTATAAAGGCCCATACCCTCTCAATTAGGGTCACTAAAGATTTGAGAGGTTTTATGCACCTTTTCTGCAATCAAATGTTCTTATTTTGCGCGGATTATGCTTATTTTTGGCCATTTCTTTCACCGTCTTAACAAATATCGATGGCTCCGTGAGAAACAGTTGTAACTGTCGATATGTTTATAGGGAGTTACAACTGTTTCACTTTAAGCCATATGTAGTGTAGCCTCTAATAAAAGCCCATTTCTTTCAAATGGAAATGCAATGATTCTAATAGCAATCTGGGGTTATATCAGCGCTTTTATGGTATGTGTGTTAGTAAATTCACACAATTGTTCCCCACAATGAAGATGTGTCATTGAAAGAATTTTTTTCTGTATGGTCTCAAATATTCTATTGTATGATTGATTTTTATATTTTCAGTGATTTTTTTTCTTGGTCTGATTGAGTGAGATCAACCAGTCAGAATGTGACAGTGTTTAAGAACCTGTTAAGCTTTTAAAATGGCTAACAGAGCCAGAAAGGATTCGGGAGAACAGCAATATGAAGCCGTGTCAGAAATCGGAAATGGTGCATACGGAACAGTATACAAAGGTAGAGACTTAAAAAATGACGGACAATTTGTGGCGATGAAATTGATTCGGATACAAAACACTGAAGAAGGAATGCCGATGAGTGCCATCCGTGAAATCGCCTCGTTAAAGCAGTTAGAAGCCTATGAACATCCAAATATTGTGAGGTATGTCTTGAAACTACATGTATATGATATCTTTAACTTTGTTCAGAGAGACGGATAAAGTTTTTTTTGTGGATTTTAGATCAAAGTATTAAAATATTTCAATAATTACTGCACAAACCCCATATGGCTGTTACTCATTGGAATCGGTTCATCGAGACGAATCAAATGATTACACACAACATAGGGTTTCACTGAGATTTTAGAGTGGCTTATCCTCTCTTATAATCTGTACCTCTGCTGCTTTCTTATTAATTGAGATTTATCACCCTTTCAAAAACTCAAAGGCGCTAATACATGTACTAAAGAGTATTAACTATTTCCCAGTACATGTACCATATTACAAAAGTGAATAAAACTACAGTGACCATACTACCAGATCATCATTATACCCCCACTTTGAAGATTAGAGGGGGTAAACTGGTTAATCTGTCTGTCTTTCTGCCTGTCTATCTTTCTGTCTGTAACAAAATCTTTTTCCGCACATTTCTTAGCTATTATAAAGCCAAAGCAACTTGAAAGTTGGTATGGTGCATTTGAAAGAGGTCCCATATGTTGCTTACTGAATTCAGGTCCATCGCACATCTACTTCCTATTCAACAACTTGGATTATTTTTTAACCTAACAAGGTAAAATGAACAATTTCTGTCACACTTTTCTCAACAACTATGAATCACAACAACTTGAAACTTTATATGGTGTATCAGATATAAAGCAACAAATATTTACTTACTATCTACTCATTTTATGTGCTCAGCTGTTTTTGAAAACTGAGGTATTGTGATTACATTGGTGTCGTTTGCATTGGCATGGCTGTTCACATTGGTGTAGGTAAAGGCACAAGGGTTGGCATGACAAACTTTTACCTTGGTCAAATCTCTGTTGTTATTGAAGATATGTTCTTGAAACTTGGCATATATTATGTGTTCACCATCACAAGAGCTATCCAGACTATCAGGGAGTTTACTCTGAAAGCATTTTTGTAAGAGTTATTTCTCCATTTTTTCATAAACCAGCACCTGCAGCCAAGCATTGTCTCCTGTGACTGGTGCTTATACCCCTTCAACATCAGTTTTGATCTCTGAAAATTCACAGTCAAGGGGCCGAGGGTCATTGTCACTAGCAAGCACTATCCCTGGTGACAGGATGGCAGATATAAAAGCAATATAAAATAGATGGTCATTCATACTAGAATTTAGAATTGATTGAAAGTCAAAGGGTATTGCATGGGTGAGGAAACTGTACATACATATAATGTTGCAAGATAGAAAAAGTTGATTAATTTTTCCCTTCTGTGATAGGTAGTGGAACTGTAATAGTATTCATAATATTTCACAATGTTGACCGAGGTTTCCTAATGAAATCATTAGGAAACCTCTGTTAACACTGTTGAAGTTAATTACGTTGTGGATACGGGTCCAATACCTTAATTAAGATTTTATGCACAAAATGTTCAACACCAGTTAAGGTAGTAGACTGATTTTTTAAATCCTTTCAAATATTTTACGTCTGGGAATTATTGGATCATAAACGGTAAATGACCTTTAATAGGATTGTTCAGCCTGTCTAATCTCCCAGTCTAATAGACTGGAAAGGTTGTTACTACTTTATATGTACCTGACTACAAATTGAGGGATCAGTGCAAGATTATTGTACATGCCAATACATTAAAGGCTTTTGTCGTGGCTGATATGTTAGCCTGAGTTTTAAACAGTAGAAAAAATAAAATTTTCTTAAAAGGTTGTTTATCTAGGAATAACAGTATTATCATTTTGATAAACTCACCACCTGACCAGTGTAATTATAAAAAAGACTTACATCCGTCTTTTCATTCATTTCACCCCATCTGATGTCGTCTAAGTACAGCCCAAAAAGTGACTTAGTGAATGTTGCATAGCAATGATCATGTGCAAAATGACGCGCTATGAGAAATTTTGTCCACATAATTTTACATTTTGTCTCATTTAAGCATTAGAAATATAGAATTATTGTTTGTTTTTTAGTAAGATCGCTTCATATTGAACTTGGTGCACAACAGAAGTCATATTTTTAATCAAGGCTCTACAACCCATGCAAATGCAGCTTTTGTTGTTCACTCAATTTTACACTTTAACTAACGGTTATCATCTATATCGTCATTTAGCTTTCATATTTTTGTCTCCATGGAGAGTCATTTGGATAAATCAGTGCTAAAAGTGATTTAGGTCAGAGATGCGGGAATACAATTTTCTCCACTTGTCCATCGACAAGTAAAAGATGATTTTCTACTTGTAGAACCTTGCCTTCAGGAAAGCGAAGCGCTTGTGAACTTAAGCAATGGCTTTTCTATCCTGAATGGTGTGCTTACTTGGGACATTTGCAACAATCAGCTAGCAACATCTCAAAGTGACTCTTATCTCTTATGAATTTGTTTTAATTTTTCCTTCATTGTATAAATCTAAAATCGCTTTCTCTAGGTGGCATTTGATGGATCAAGAATCAAGTCACTTTTGTTGCCTAGCAACCAGTCCTATTTTTGGAAATCACTTGCTAGGAAAGGATGTGATGGTTGTACTGGTGAGACATATACAAGGAATCCATTTTAGGTGCTCCAGCTGCCACGATATAACTGAAAAATTGTTAGTTTTAGTTTATACTAATTTATTTTAGTTCGATTGCGACGAAAGCTTAAGCTTATAGAATCGCTCTCGAACACTAGATCCTGATGTTTTCACGTCCCTGAGAACAGGCAGTGGTTTTTATCCCACTGCTACCCATTTTTACAGCTGGGTGAACTGGGGCTGGCTATTAAGTGTTTTGCCCATAAAATTGTTGAAAGCTGTGTTTTTAACTCCGATCAATCAGTCAATCAATGGAAATCACTTGAGGTGCTTTCAAGATACATTGCTCGCTGTGAAAACTGTTGGCAGCAAGCCATTTGGTATTCTGAATGCAGGACAGGATTAAAAGTTGTCTGCCAAAAAGTGAATTATGATAAGAAATTTTGGAAAATATTGCTTGTGATGAAGAAAATGCTGAAACCCAGCGTTTTCTTCATCAAAAAACAATGTTTTTCTACCCTTTGATTAAAAAACCCCACAACATTAGAATGATTAATCTCTTATGTCATTCAAGTGCAATCTACTGCATATTGTTATTGAATTTCTGTTGACAGCTGTATTTAAATTATGAAAATCATCTGCTGAAAACAGTTGTTTTTGTTGAAATGATCCTTAATGATGAATATGATATCTTTTAAACTAATTATTTTCAAGTTTTCATTGTTTGAGCCTGAGGATGAATACATACACAAAAGGCATGAAATAATAATTCATTAAAACAGTTATAAATAATAATTCTTGCTCGGAATATCATGTGCAAAAATATCTTATTTAGCTAAATCTAATGAGAAATTCAGAATTTTTAGATACAAATGTATTAGTTTTATGAAATTCTTCATAAAATTCAATTTGCTTTGAGATTTTTTGCTCATTTAGCCAGATTCAGTGAGATTTCCTGCATAAAAATGAGAGAATCCCTCAATATCTCAACCCAAAATGATCCCTTATTAAAGGGAATCATAAGTAAATGAATTTATTTTTTTAAATTTTGATCGATAAATGAAATAGTTTGGATAAATCAAAATTATCACTTATCCTGCACAATGAGAAAGTAAAGTACGTGTAATACTTTAATGCTAACCTAAAACCTTTTTCAACTCCACTTGTCCTGTTTAATAAAAGAAGGAAAATCATTAAGGATGAGCGCAAAATAGAAAATTCAAGCCCTGTAAAATACTACTAGATGATTTCACCAATTTTAAAAATTCATTGAAATTATCATCTTAGTGTTGCCCATTAAAACTAGACATTACAAAATGACATCACACAGACAACAAGAAGATAAAACTGAGTACCAACAGCATAGAGCTGCATGGAGAAATAATGATATAAATTACATAGTGTTAAATCTTGACATGTAGAATATAAATTTTTGATAAAAAAGACATTAAATCAAAGTGCTGAAAGCACTAGATTCACTGATTGTGAGTTATTGCTTACAGTCAATATTGCCCAAGCCACCTTGTCAATTAAGCGACCATTTTTTATTAAACAGCCTTTTTCAAATTCCCCTTCTTTAAATCAAATACTTGGAAAAAGTAGCTATCATTGGTATTAAAATTTCAATAAATGAATCCTATGTTGTTAAAACTCACCAGAATGGTCTCATTCTATTGAGTTTTCACCACATAGGATTATTGAGATTTTTGCAATGATATACATATTCAATCAATTTATTTTGTGAACAAAACATATATTAAGTGCCAAAGTGATAATTTTCTTTAGCAACGACTTTTTAATGGTCCTGTTTGTGGTCGCTTATTAAAAGTTTTACTGTATTTTGAAAATAAAGTTTTAAACAAGACTGGCTTAAAACAAGATAATTAGGTGAATGATGTAGGCTAAGACAAGATGTCTTAACCTCCTGCCAAAGAAGGAATATTCTGGGTTTAAGTTTGTTAACCCTTTTATCCTGACATTTGCACATGAAACATTAGACTGCGTAATGCTGATCATCTTCCAGGGTCAAATACCAAGGTCACATTTTTGTCATGCTAAGCTCTGGTGTTATTTCATTTTTGGTAATCAGATATCGTTGTGACTCAATAAATGCCTAAAAAAAGGCTGTTTATTATATGATTGGCTTTCAAAGTCAAATATGAGGGTCACATTTTTGTAATATCCAGAGGTACAGATAAGAGGGGGTAACTCCAGACTAGATTCTTTCTTTCTCAACGAAACCCTATGATGTTTGTACTCATTTGAATTGTCTTGTCGAGACAATTCCAATGAGTACCAACAAGATGGGATTTGATCAAGGATTGTTGAAATAAATATTTTTGAAATCCAAAATACCCCCTCTATCTGTAGCTCTGATATCTAACATAAAAGATGATGTTATAATTATAATATCTAATGAGAAACATGATATTCAGTTATGTTATTTCTATGCCCCTGCATTGAGAATTTTTGACAGGGTATGTACTAATTTTTGAAATTTAGGAGTCATTGACTCCAAATCCATCAATTTTTTTTTTTTTTTGGGGGGGGGGGGGGGGGGTCAAAACTCATTTTAGAGGCGTCAAAACAACAGAAAATGCAAATTGTGGGCAGAATTTTACAAGGTTCAACTGAGCTTTTCTAATGATAATATAAAAATTTAACCCAGCATTTTCTTCATTAAAATCAATGCAAATGTTTTTATTTCTTTCCAGGTTGCTAGATGTGAGACATAACCAGTCGGGTACAGGCGAGATAAATCTTAAACTCGTGTTTGAGTACATCGACCAAGATCTGGCCAAATATTTGGAACGATGTCCATCACCTGGTCTGGGACCAGAAAGAATTAAAGTGGGTATTTTTGTAACTTAAAACATTGTCAAAGTTTAATAGTTGGTGTGTCCCTTGAAATAATTCTTAATAAATTTCAAGGTCACAAATCAAGGTTTTATTTAAGACGGGTGTGGAAAAATACAACTAATTTCCACTTGTCCATGGACAAGTAAAAGTCAATTCCCTACTTGTTTAGGATCAAAATGAATTTGCCCACAAAGAAATGTATTGATAAATATTCCACCACAGTAAATCATGCAAAGACTTTTTTAAGAAACACCCAAAGTAACAGCCCAAAGTCAAAGAATTGAATAAAATTGATCTTCTCCCGAGTATATCTCAATATTTTTGAATGGATTTCAAAATAACTAAATGCATTAAAATTCTTATATGAGTTCTCTTGTCGTCAAATTGTTTATTCGGATATGTCAGAGATCAAGGTCACAGTTCAAGGTCAAACAATAAGGTCAAAGATCAGCCTACAAATTATATGAGCAGTCTAATCTTAGTCTTTACTGTCTGATTTTCCTTTCTAAGCAAGAAAAGTTAAAGGATTAGGTTTCCCCCCCAAAAAATGATTCACCTCTAGATCAATTCACCCAGTGCTATGAGCACTTCAGTGCAACTTTGCAAAAGGTTTTCTACAACATGACAAAGGTAAAACTTCATTTATGTTTATATAATCATTGAAATTGGTATGAAATAAGATGCAAAAACTTTTCATTCAAAATCTATTAAAATTTTGTCATTTTAACTTGTTAAGGATCAATCCAATAAAATGTCTGTTTTAAGATGGTACCTACTGATTTTGACGTCGCCAATTTATCGAGGTATTGATTAAATTGAATGAATGACCCGTCCTCTTGACATTTACTATGGAGTAGAACTTCAGCTAACTGGAGAATTTCATTTTCGAATTAAAAATATCTTGACTAATATTGCTCAAAACCTATATTGTAGATACTCATTAGAATTGTCTCACTGATACGATTCCAAAGAGTGCCCAAAATATAGGGTAATGTGAACAAATATCAGTTTTAGTAAGTCAATACCCAGCTTATCTATGGCTCTACTATAATGTATTAACATAGCAAATTTGATAATATCTTTTTAGTACTGCTTTATATCAAAATAATTAAGATAGACTAGGTCAAAATAACTTTGTGCTTAGGTGACGTTATAGGTAAATATTTGCTCAAATTTAAGTCTGCTTAAGGTAGTGGACCCATAATAGTTTTGCAACGTCTCAGAAGTAATGAACTTTAACATTTTCATTAAAGGCCATAAATATTACACAATCTTTATGAAACTTGGTCATGTTGTTGGCCAGGTCACAAGGATGAACCCTATTGGAAATGGGAAGGATCCATGCCATATCATGGGAAAAGGGGCCTTAAAGACAATTTTCTTGTTTACACTCTAGAGGCCACATATATGGACCAATCTTTATGAAACTTGGTCAGATTATTGGCAAGGTCATAAGGATGAACCCTATTGAAAATGGGAAGGATCCATGCCATATCAAGGGAAAAGGAGCCTTCATGCCAATTTTCTTGTTTAGACTCTAGAGGCCACATATATGGCCCAATCTTCATGAAACTTGATCAGAATGTTTGTCAGGTCACTAGGAGGAAACCTTTTAAAGATTGGAAGGATCCATGCCATAGCACAGGAAAAGGGACCTGAATGACAATTTTCTTGTTCACACTCTAGAGGCCACAAATATGGCCCAATCTCCAAGGAACTTGATCAGAATGTTGGCCAGGTCTCAAGGATGAACCCTTTTGAAAATGGGAAGGATACATGTCATATCATGGGAAAAGGGGCCTGACAATTTATGTTTACACTCTAGTCTCTAGAGGCCACAAATTTGGTTCAATAGTCATGAAACTCACAATGTTGGCCAGGTCACATGAAACTGGTTTAGAAAAGGCTAGAAACTTATGCAGGGATCATAGGAATAGAATAATGTCTTTCTTTGAATAATCTAATGGACATTCAATGATCTTTAAAGCAATTAAATTTGCTAAGGGAGGACTCAAAGAGACGAAGGTGAGCGATATAAGACCATCATGGTCCTCTTGTTCTCCTTGTGGACAAGTACTTTTTACCACGTCTTTGTTTACAAGTACAAGTTTTTATCATAATGTGAATATTAAAGGGTAGAAAACATTGTTTTGAGGAAAAGAATGCTGGAGTCCAGCATTTTCTTCTTTAAAAACAATGTTTTCTCAAAATTGATTGATTTTCTTTTTCGATGACATGTTATTCTTGATCCTAGACAAGTAGAAAATCATATTTTACTTGTCCTGGGACAAGTGGAGAAGTTTTGTATTTCCACATCCCTGTACAAACTGTTGCCCAGTGTTTATTCTAGGATTTCAAAAATGTGGGGGATTTTAGTGCAAAAATCGACGCAATGGAGAAATATGGCAATTCATGCTCTTTGGTTAGAGTAAAAAAATCACCAATCAATCCAAAAAATATGGGGATCTTTGAAAAAAGTGGGGCAATCCCCTAATTCCCTTGCCTAGAATAAATACTGTGTTGCCCAGATTGGCCTTAGCAATAGATCCTCTTATCCCAAGTGAGTGCCTCAGGGCCAATGATTCTCTTGACCCTTTGCTGTTTAATCCCTGCTTTTTACGTGCCTTTGATTTTATGATTGAGAAAACATTGTGAAAAAGAAGAAATTGCTTCTGACAAGCAATTTCTTCTTTTTCCACACCATTTTCTACCCTACTGAATGGTTATTTTTCAAATTAAATCCACTTTAAATTTTCGTCTGCAAAACCTTTGAATTTGGACAGGTCCAAAATTTTGTAAAACAGGAAAGGGTTAATTGTAATTCAATTTTTTTTTCAGGATCTGATGTACCAGTTATTAAATGGTGTTGACTTTCTTCATACAAATCGTATTGTTCATCGAGATTTAAAACCACAAAACGTCCTCATCTCCAGCGATGGTCAGCTGAAACTCGCTGATTTTGGTCTTGCCAGGGTCTACGGCTTCCAAATGGCTTTAACCCAAGTGGTAAACTTTAACACTTTTATTATTCTCTTCCACAATTTTGCGATTGGGAAAGAGAAATGGTCTTCATCTGTCATTCCGTTGTGCCGTCATTCTGTCACTAAACTTCTCGAGAGCATATCTCCTAAAGTATAAAGGCTATCTTGAAACTTTATAGGTGGATAGATCTTATGAAGGAGAAGTGCAGTGCACAAGAACTACAACTCTTGCTTGCATAATTTTGGAGTTATTGCCCTTTGATTAAAGGAGAATTTATGAAAACTTGCAGTAATAGCTGAATGACCTCAGTCAATAAATGTCAAAGGGGAAAACTCCTAATTGCACTTAATTGTGTAATTGATTAAATATGCACAGTTTCGATTAACACAATAACCCTTGAGAACTCAGAAGTAGCATCTGAGATTTTTCCAGGTTGTATATATTTAATAATAACATGTAATGTTTTGCACTTTTATTCCTGACAATCTTGTGTTGATGTTGGGAAAACAAGAATTCTGTTGTAACAGATGTATAACGAAATATGCAAATACATTCCCAAATAATTAGTGTAAACATAAATATTGATGTATCAGATTTCGATAAAATAGGAGATAAGATATTGATATTTACTTTGATTCATTGTCAATCTAAACGATAAATGCTGTTTCTGGTTTACAGGGACTTCTTTATAGCTCACCTGAGCACAAAGTGCTCATTGAGAGCTATTGTGATCTAGCTGTGTTCATGGTATGTCAACATTTTATGTGCATGCTTTAGGTTACATGTTTGGTTTAATTGTCTTGAAACTTGTTCAGAATGTTTGTCTGTATGAAATCTTTAACAAGATCAAATTTGGGTCACTTGGTCATGGGGTCATTAAAAAATCTTTATGTGCACTCTATTGGTCACACTAGCTATGAGTTTGAATAACTTCATTAGAATGTTTGACACTATAAGGTCTTGGACAAGTTCAGATTCTGGTAATGTGGGATCAAAAAATAGGTCACATGTCGAATCTTAGGAAATCCTCATGTGCACTCAAGAAGCCTCTGTTTCAGTTAAAATAACTGCAAAACCTGTTCAAATTTGTTTTTCTACATAATATTTTGTACAAGTTCATCACAGGGTCACAGCTTTAAAACAGTAAGAATGCATCACAGAAGCCTCTGTTTTGACTCAAATGTTTTTGAAATTGTGGCAGAATAATTAACTTGAAAGTGTAGATAACTTTTAAATAAGGAGCTTTGAAATAATGTAAACAGTGCCTCAAGTGAGTGATTTAGGGATAAAGGTCTTCTTCTTTTCTAAAAAACACCTTGTTTTACAGGTTGTAACATTATGGTATAGGGCACCAGAAGTGATATTACAAGCACAATACGCAACTCCTGTTGATATGTGGAGCTGTGGATGTATTTTTGCTGAACTTTTTAATCGAAGGTAAGAATTAAATTGATAGAGATAGTTTGCCATAGTGTCTTATACTCCAACAAGGCAGAATGACTGATATTTTAAACCCTTGTCACACTGAGCCTGGTTATTTTCCTTTTTAGACCAGTGGTGTAGAAAAAGATTAGCCTACAAATTATGTGCACATATGTGGGGAGGTGTGTGTATAATCCTTTTCTACTGTTCAGGGTAATTACCTGCCTTACATTCAGGAAAACAAAAGGGTGAAAACTGCTTTTGCTTCCACTTGCATGCAAAGCTGGGGAATAGTTTGCAAACAGTGTGCACAGTTTTGTCATCCTGAACACAGGACTATTATACCTTAAGCAGTCTTATCTTAGTCTACACTGTCTGCTTTGTACTTAAAGTCGCCACCATAGCGCAGTTGGTTAGGCATAAGACTTCCAATCTGGAAGTCGTGGGTTCGATCCCCGGTGGCGGCAAATATCCTTTCCGACGTTTGTCTCTCACCAATGGGTAGATAATCGTAAACCTATGTGAGATAGCAGTCGGAGGCTAGGAAAGGATGTAATGGTAGTACAGGTGAGAGAAATACCAGGAATCCATTGTTAGGTGCTCCGGCCGCCGCGATATAACTGAAATAATGTTGAAAGCGGCGTTAAACTCCATTCAATCAATCAATCTGCTTTGTACTTAAAAATATTTTGGGGTAACCTTGAGCCAGATTGGTTGATAAAAGTTCCCCAATCTAGTAATTCAGTTGAAGCAAGATTTTAATTCAGCTGGACAAGTCTTTGGGTATTAACATGTATCTTATGAATTTGTACAAGAAACAGTTGAGGAGTGCCAATTGATGAATTGATTTTATATTTCAGGCCACTGTTTTGTGGAGAGTCTGATATTGATCAACTTGTGAAAATATTTGAGTAAGTAAATTATGGTTTATGATAGCTGTTTTATGTTGTTAAAGGTTCTTTGAATGCTCTTAATTGAATTTAGAAATGAAATAATAAAATAATAATAATTATTTACTTAACAAAAGA
The DNA here is from genome assembly GCA_948146395.1 of Fragum whitleyi. NCBI lineage: Eukaryota > Metazoa > Mollusca > Bivalvia > Cardiida > Cardiidae > Fragum > Fragum whitleyi. The sequence goes on along the minus strand of OX411547.1, from coordinate 33,298,228 downwards.
AACACACAAAAACTATCAGTGGTCAAGAGGGCCTTTATTGTTCAGTGACTGTTCTTTTCACTAATTGACTTTAATTTTACAATTATTATAAGGCATCAGTGGTCAAGAGGGTCCATTTTGTTCAGTGACTGTTCTTTTCACTAATTGACTTTGATTTTAAAATTATTATAAGGCAGACTGATCATATTATGCACCATGATATTTTGTTAATACTCCCTTATATTGAGCAAGACATAGAAAATATATATATCCATAGATCAAAAGTAAATGTAATATTTCAAGGCCAAATGTTTATGGACTAAACTATTGTTTTGTAAGGACAACCATTCTTGTTTTGTCCATCCATCCTCCTGTTGTTCTGTCTGTCTACCTATAAATCTAATAGCAATGTCTGGAGTTTTAAGTTATCATTTCCATAAGATTTAGCAATGTACCAACTTTTCTCAATTAATAAATCAAAATAATTTTATTGAATTTGATAAGGGTTAAAACTTCTAGATTATTGTTTAACTGATAATGTTTATTATTTAAGAATATTAGGACGACCCATAGAATCTGATTGGCCAGAGAATGTATCGTTGCCATGGAGCTCATTTCAACCATTCCCACCAAAACCTGTGTCCAGTTATATTCCAGAAATGGATCAAGTCTCCAAAAACTTGTTTGAGGTAATGTATATCAAGGTCAACCCTTGTCATGCTGAGTGAGGACCTTGTTAAAATTGCATTCAAAATGAAAGTGCAAAAAGCACTGGATGCACATATTGTTAGTCTGTATTTATTTTTAAAAACTCTTTTCAAACTTTCTTGGTTCTAAAAAGAAACTAAGGTGGTATGCAATAAGATCAGACTGCGCTTATGTGCAAGCTGATCTTAGTTTTGACCTCCTACTATAGCAAGCATATTCTGGTTTCAACATGGCAAGGATTAAGCCGTGAATTAAATCTTGGCCTAGAAACAGTCCAATTAATTCTTTTACATATACTGTGAAAAAATAATTCATAAATAGATGTTATGTGAAGTAATAGTTCCCTTCCCTAATATGAAATAATTGTGACCTTTCAATGTGCAAATTTTTAATTGAACTGCTTGATTTGAAACCATTTTTAGCTCACCTGAGCACATTGCGCTCAAGGTGAGCTTTTGTGATCATTGAATGTCTGTCTTCTGTGGTCCGTTGTGCCTCGTCTGTCGTCAAAACTACACTCTAGTGGCCACAAATATGGTCCAATCTTCATGAAACTTGGTCAGAATGTTCTTCAGGTCACAAGGATGAACCCTAACGAAAATGGGAAGGGTCCTTGCCATATCACAAGAAAAGGGGCCTAAATGACAATTTTTAGCTCCACTTACTGAAAGCCACTGGGGCTATTGTCATGGCGTTGTGTCCGTCGTGCGTCCGTCCTTCCGTGCGTGCGTGTGGTCGTAAACTTTTTCTTTAAAAATCTTCTCCTCAGAAACTACTGGATGAATTTCAACCAAACTTCACAGGAATGATCCTTGGGTGACCCTCTTTCAAAGTTGTTCAAGAAATTTTGATCCAATGAAAAACACTGATTTAATGGGCGTGGCTAATTTCCAAATATGGTAAAAAGTGAGTTTTCTCAGATTCTAATTGATGAATACCAATTAGATTTTACATGAATGGTCCTTGGGTGACCCTTTATCAGTCTACTAAAAATTATTGTGATCGGATTGAAATTATGCATTTTATGGGCGGAGGTCATTTCTCTAAATGTTATTTAGTGGAAACTTTGAACATCATTTTCTCAGACTCTTATTGTTGGATATCAACCAAATTTACCTTGAATGATCCTAGAGTGATCCTTTATCAGTCTACCAAAAATTAGTGTGATCAGATGAAAAATATGTATTTTAGCGACTGAGGTCATTTCTCTATATGTTACATAGTGGAAACTTTGAAAATCATTTTCTCAGACTCTTATAGTTGGATATCAATTCAATTTCACTGGAATGATCCTTGAGTGACCCTTTATCAGTCTACAAAAAATTATTGTGATCGGATGAAAAATATGTATTTTAGCGACGGAGGTCATTTCTCTAAATATCATATAGTGGAAACTTTGAAATTAATTTTCTCAGAATGTTATTGATGGATATCAACCAAATTTCACCAGAATGATCATTGAGTAACCCTTTATCAGTCTACTAAAAATTATTGTGATCGAATAAAAAGTATGTATTTTATGGGCGGAGGTCATTTCTCAATATGTTATTTGGTGGAAACTTTGAACATCATTTTCTCAGAATGTAACTGATGGATATCAATCAAAGATTTTTGGTATGTTATTGGGTGACCCATTATCATGCAGCAAAATTATTTTGATTGGATGAAAAATATGTATTTTATGGGCGGAGGTTTTTTTATTCTTTATGTTATATAGTTGAAACTTTGAACATCATTTTCAACTTCAGTAGAACCCAAAATATCTAAAAACCTAGTCAAAACTTTTATTTGCTTTTACAAGAATTTCAAGCCTGTGGAGCGACTCAAGCCATTCATGGCTTTCTAGTCTTGTTTACGCTCTAGAGGCCACACATATGGTCCAATCTTCATGAAACTTGGTCAGAATGTTTGTCAGGTCACAAGGATGAACCCTATTGAAAATGAGAAGGATATGTGCCATATGGGAAAAGGGGCCTTAATGACAATTTTCTTGTTTACGCTCGAGAGGCCACAAATATAGTCCAATGTTCATGTAACTTGGTCAGAATGTTTGTCAGGTGACAAGGATGAATCCTATTTAAAATGGGAAGGATGTGTGCCATATCACGGGAAAAGGGACCTTAATGAAATTTTCTTTTTTACGCTCTAGAGGCTACAAATATGGTCCAATCTTCATGAAATTGGGTCAGAATGTTTGTCAGACAACAGAGATGGACCTAATTGAAAATTGGAATGACCTGTGCCATATCATGGAAAAAAGGGCCTTTATGACAATTTTTAGCTCCACTGGCCAAAGGCCAGCAAGCTATGTCATGGCGTCGTGCGTGAGTCCGTCTGTGCGTCTGTGCATGCGTAAACTTTTTTTGTTCAAGAAATTTTGATTGACCCCCAAATATGGGCTTGGCAGGGTGGGGCTTAATTTGAGCCCGAAATCTTTGAATGACTTCTCCTCTGAACCACTAGGCTGATTTCAACCAAACTGTACCAGAATGTTACCCTTATCAAAGATTGTTTCTGAAATTTTGATTGACCCCCAAATATGGGCGTGGTAGGGCAGGGCTTTTTTTGAGCCTGAAATCTTTAAACAACATCTCCTCCTGAACCATCAGGCCAATTTCAATAAAACTTTAGGTGACCCTCTTTCAAAGTTGTTCAAGAAATTTGGATTGGCCCCCAAATATGGGCATGTTAGGGTGGGGCTTATTTTGAGCCCGAAATCTTTGACCAACTTCTCCTCAAAACCCCTAGGTCGATTTTAATGAAACTCTACCAGAATTTTCCTTAGGAGACCCTTTCCAAAAGTTGCTCATAAAATTTTGACTGGCCCATAAATATGGGCGTGGCAGGGTCGGTCTTATTTTGAGCCCGAAATCTTTGAACGACATCTCCTCCTGAATCACATGGCTGATTTCAATGAAACTTAACCAGAATGTTCCTTTTGTGACCCTTTTAAAAATTGTTGGCGAAATTTTGACTGGCCCTTAAATATTGGCAGACATGGTGTGGCTTATTTTGAGCCCGAAATCTTTGAAATACATCTCCTGATGAACAAGTGGCCGATTTCAATGATACTTGAAAAGTTTTGTCTAATGTGGGCCATACCCTGTTATTTATTATAAAATAGGTCTAAAGAGATTTGAAAGTGTTGTTTTCTTTCAAAGAAAGCTTCATTTAATGTAAGTCTAAAGATGTTAAAGCCAGTGGAGCGATACAGGCCCTCTTTGGCCTCTTGTCTTGGATACACTCTAGGGGACTCAAATATGGCCCTGTCTTCATGAAACTTGGTCAAAATGTTTGTCAGGTCACAAGGATGAAGCCTATTGAAAATGAGAAGGACCCATGCCATAGCATGGAAAAAGGGATCTTAATGACAATTTTCTCATTAACAGTCTCAGAGGCCTCAAATCGTAAAAGTACAACTTTGCTGGAAAATTTTATTTATTAAATGAGACAAAGATACAAAGGTGAGCGATATAGGACCATCATGGTCCTCTTGTTTAATTTTAGCTGAAATGAGTTCAGCCTGATTTTACGTTGAAACCTATTAAGAATAATCTTTGCATAACATGGCTATTACGACAAATTAGTTAAAAAATGCAAAATTTTAAGTTTACACACAGTAATAAATGTAAAGGTAAGAATAGGCAAGTCAAATTGTAGGATTTTAGTAATTAACTGTCATTATGTTTTTTGTCTCATTTCAGAAATTATTGAAGTTTAATCCCCATCGAAGACTGAGCGCACGGGAAGCATTAAATCATCCATATTTTAAAGATCACGATCTTGACAGTATTCGCACAACTAGCTCATTATCTCCCACCTCGACATCAGAAAGTGACAGTACAGACGGACGGTCAGACACGCCCGTTAGCAAATAAAATTGCATTTCCATGGGTCAAGTGCGAAACTATTGTATGTGCCTATAAATTTATATGAGACCTATAAGTTTATAGACACTTACTATAGTTTTGCATTGAACCTCTTATTTTATAGAGAGATCTTGATAAAAGGGATTGACAAATTTAACTTTTTTCTTTTTTTAATCCCACATATTGATGGCTCAGCATGAAACAGTTGTAACTGCCTATAAACATATAGGCAGTTACAACTGTTTTGCGCTGAGCTATCGATATGAAATTCTTGAAAAGTAATTTGGTCAGAAAGGACATGTATCTCTTTGTCTTGAACTAGGATTGACAAAGGACTCCATGTCCTTATTAGCGTAAGCAAGTGACTTTAGAAGCAGGTGTTTAATTCATTTGTAGGTTAAGAAATGAAGTCAAGTTTTTTTGTTTTTTTTTTGTTTTTTGTCAATTCCTTTTAAAGGAATCTCTAATTATCAAAGTCAATATCTCAAGTGCCTTATATCATGGGATTACATATGTCGTGAATTCTTTTGTCACAAATGATTGCTCTTTTCAACATTTTTATAGATATTATACATACCGATCATAAAAACATAATTTCTTTATCATTGATTGAAAATATTTGGTGCATGCATGTTTTAACCTTCATCAATATAAGTGTAAATAAAATGTTTGTCTGACATGATTTTACAGATGAATCCTATTAATAGCTACCCAATGTTGTTGGTACAAAATTGTCACACTTTTCATTTTAAGGTTTTCTTTAACACTTTTCTGTTTTACAAAATTTTGGACCTATCCAAATTCAAAGGGTTTGCAGACGAAAATTTAAAGTGGAATTCATTCGAAAAATAACCATTCAGTAGGGTAGAAAATAGTGTGGAAAAAGAAGAAATTGCTTGTCAGAAGCAATTTCTTCTTTTTTCACAATGTTTTTTCAATCATAAAATCACAGGCACGTAAAAAGCAGGGATTAAACAGCAAAGGGTAAGAGGAGCTATTTGTTCTTTAAATTTATTGTCATTTGCCATAAAGCAATGAGTTGCCTCCTTCAGGGTTGAAATTAAAAGGATTCTACTGTAATTTATAACATTAATCAATGGTTAAGCACAAAACAGTTGTAAGTGCCTATATGATTATAGGCAGTAACGACTGATTTGCACTTGGTCATCGATTTATGATTCTTGCAATGTTCCTCAGAATTCTAATAATGATAGGTTGTTATTATAACTTGTCATGCTGAACCTGGAATATTCCTGTTTTGGCCAGAGGCCCATTGGAAAATGTTTGAGGATGAAATGATTTTGTTAAGGTAGTGGACCCATAATAGTTCCGCAACGTTTCGGAAGTAATCAACTTAAACAGTGTTAACAGAGGTTTTCCTAATGATTTTCATTAGGAAACCTCGGTCAACATTGTGACAGTTCATGTGTTCGGAAATGTTGTAGAACTATTATGGGTCCACAACCTTAAGTAAATTGTTAATTCAAATTGTAATATGAAAATATTATTTAAATTGGAGTAAGAGTTTTAAACATAATTGAGGTTTGATTAGACTTTTAGAAATTAAATAAAGTTTTATAATCTGGGACCATGATTTGTAAGAAATATTGGTCCAGAATATAGGCATTCTAGTTGTTTCAGTACTTTGATTTTCAACCGATTCTGAAAATACCATTTTCAGCATGACAAGGTCAAGCCCTTTCCTGTATCATCCCTGGACTTTCATGTCCCTGTGACTTAAGACTGAGGAAAATATTATGGCAAAAGAAGAAATTGCTAGTCACAAGCAATTTCTTCTTTTCTCTCAATATATTCTTCCACATAAACGGCTTTCTTCCAAAATTATACCATCTTTTAAATGTTGTCTGTAATCTCTTTCAGTTCAGGCTTGTCTAAAATTTTTGATAAAAATAGGAAAGGGTTAAAGTGTCTTGAAATTAACCCCCTGTGATAAAAGCTACAACTCAGGAATGTTTTCTGTAGGATTTATGTAGAAAGGGGGTGGGGGGTGGGTTAAACCCTATAATTACCATGTTGTAAATTTTTATGCTCCCACTTACTGATAGATAAGGGCATATTGTTTTCCAGGGCCGTGTCTGTCTGTCTGTCCATTTGTGACAAACTAAACATTTTCTTTTCCACTATTTGATTGACAATGCTTGTATATGACATGGAGGTTAGATATTGAGGCTCCTCTCATCAATACATTTAATGTCAAGGTCATCTGGCAAGGTCAATAATCAAGGTCAAACTTCTAAAAACTTGCTGTTTTGGGGCACAAATACATTTTGCTATTATGCAATTTTATTGCTTCCATTGTTGTATATTTGTTAGATGTTGTATAGGGCGTATATCAAAAGTGCGCAGGTCATACCTTTATGGGGCTTTTTAAGTGCCCAGACTTTGTTCATTAGAAGGGCTTATTGATTTTGTCTATACCTATGTAACATTGGATAATTGAAGATGAACTTTTGAATTATTCAATTTTGCAACAGATCTATGACTCATTCAAATTGTTTTCATGCTATTGGGCTGAACAGGTAAGGGTTGGCACTGAACAATTCTTAGGATCCAAAAAGGGACATTTACTTGTATATTCAGTGAATAGGGAATGTGACCTGAAACATAAAACTACAGCATGTACAAGCAAGTAGCTACGATGTTTCGGTCAACAACTAAAGTTTCTTATGCTAAAAATAGAAGAATGTTGTTCAAAAGTAGGTTAACCTTAACATAAATGCATAAATTATCTTTAAATATAATGATAAAAAAGACTTTTTGCGCTTTTTATGTATAATTTTGTGTGCCTTCTTAAATAAAAGGGGAGAATTATGAAATGTACACTTTGATAAAACACTGCTTATACAATGTATGCCTTGAATCTGTGTTTGGTGATGATTTCTGATAAGCTCAAGTTATGAAATAACCATGGGACCAATGTTATTTTAACTAATTAATGACTATTTCTAGGGGTCAGTGCAACACTATTGTATGTGTCTATAAATAAATAGGCACTTATTATAGTTGTGTGCTTACCACTCAATTTGTACTCATCCCCATGTGGGTCAAAAATCAAATTCATTACTAGGAATAAACCAAGTTATGTGATAATTTTATGGGAAAAGTTTAATCTACGTGTTCAGGTATGTACAAAGCCTTAAGTGCCTACAGGTATTTGCACTTATCTCTTGATGTATCAATTTCTACTCTGTCTTTGAAGTTTTGTCTTAATTGCCAAATTGTTAGCAATTTGTTTATTTTAAGACCTTTGGAAAAAAAATTGGCCTTACATTGATAAAATTGGGGTATAATGTTTTACACATGTCTCTCTTTTTGTTTGTCCATTTGCCTAGCTCTGTGTCCGTAAAAAATTTAAAAATAAAACTTAATATCATTGCTTATATCTTCAAGCCTATTCAAGCTACAGTGCTCATAATAACATGATGATAGATCTCATCTTTTTCAATCTGCAAATACCAAGATCAAGGTATTTTGACAAGGTCATGGTCAAGGTATTGAAAAATTTGCTGCTTCTGGGGTATTTATGTTTCACAAACACACTTTGAATAATTTCATTGTAGTTTTGTTTATCAAGAATTATGCATTCCTATTGTTTGAATAATTGGGTCCATATCTTAATTAATAAATTTCGGTGATTGGGTGATCAAGCCCCATCAGAGGTGCGTAGTATATTTGGGCAGGACACTTTATATATGGTGACCAAATTCATCCAGCTGTGAAAGTGGGTAGCAGTGGTTGGAAGCCAATGCCTTTCTCTCTATGTGCATGATAAGATCAGGTATGAGCTAGAATCATGATGGAAATAAGAGTCTTTTGACCCTTTATTGTGATGTAGTTTTAAAGAAAACGTGAAAATAGAGCTAGTCTGTGACTTTTCCAACATTTTTTTTGTGCATGAAGGTCATCTGTTTCACAGCTTTGATAGGTGTCAAACCTGCACACGGTTTTGAGAGAGTACATTGATGGCCCAGCATGAAACAGTTGAAACTGCCTAAGTATGGCCATTGACATTTAAGCACCCCGGTTTTCTCAGTTGGTAGAGTTTTCACTATATTATATACTTGTAAAAATCAATCACTCAGCGTGAAACCTTGGAACTGCCTATATATTTATAGGCAGTTACAACTGTTATGTGCTGAGCCAAATTCACTCAAAAACATTTTTTTCTGCTAAATGTTCGGATAATTATGTCGTAACTGCTTTTTTGTACCGTTTATTGTGTTCCCTCATTACAAAAAGTAATAGCAAGGCTTTTCATAGTGTCTTTACATATCTAGACAGTCTTGCAATCATCACACGAAATTTGTTGATGTCATTTTTAGCTCACCTGAGCACAAAGTGCTCAAGGTGAGCTTTTGGGGTTACTTGATGTCCTTCGTCCGTCGTGCGTCGTCCGTCGTCAACATTTACCTTGTGGACACTCTAGAGGCCATATTTTTAGCCCAATCAACCTGAAAATTGGTCAGAATGATTATCTTGATAAAATCTTGGACAAGTTCGAAATTGGGTCAAGTGGGGTCAAAAACTAGGTCACGGGGTCAAATCTTAGAAAAACCTTGTGGACACTCTAGAGGCCATATTTTTAGCCCAATGAACCTGAAAATTAGTCTGAATGATTATCTTGATGATATCTCAGACAAGTTCGAAATTGGGTCAAGTGGGGTCAAAAACTAGGTCACGGGGTCAAATCTTAGAAAAACCTTTGTCGACACTCTAGAGGCCATATTTTTAGCCCAATCAACCTGAAAATTGGTCAGAATGATTATCTTGATGAAATCTCGGACAAGTCGAAATTGGGTCAAGTGGGGTCAAAAACTAGGTCAATGGGTCAAATCTTAGAAAAACCTTGTGGACACTCTAGAGGCCATATTTTTAGCCCAATCAACCTAAAAATTTGTCAGATTTATTATCTTGATGAAATCTCGTATAAGTTTGGATTTGGGTCAAGTGAAGTCAAAAACTAGGTCATGGGGTCAAATCTTAGAAAAACATTTTAAGATTGTTAATTCAGGTGAGCGATTAAGGGCCACTATGGCCCTCTTGTTATTGTTTACAGATCTGAGATGTTTAGTAATTATAACCCGCATTGCTACATTCATTTAATGCATTCTTCTACAGCAAACTTTACACCTATGATTAAAATGATTAGAGCCCCCATCTGCATTTAGGCAAAATAAATCACTATTTCATGATCATTCTTTGAATGATTATTCTTGATTTAATCTCATGAAAGATGAGTTACATAAAAACTCAAATCAATCGACAAATGTTTTTTTTTTGGGGGGGGGGGGGGGGGGAACGCATTATTTGCCCTATACAGTACTGTATGTAAATGAGATACTGGTCGGGTAAAAAATGTCCACACACAGGGGCAGTACTGTACTCTATTCAAATTGAAGTCAGAAATGTTGTGGTTCATAAATATTCATCAAGTTAGGCCTATATTAGGATCATTGAGTCATAATCATTTACATTACTGACTATTGGAATGACACATTCAAAGTTATCTTTGAGAATAAAAGTCTAGTTTTTGTGTACATAGTCATTTAAGTTCATTGTTTTGCATGTCAGAAATGTTCTCGAACACAGACAGGGACTTCAATATGTTGTGAGAAAATACTTTAATATACGGGGTAATCTTTAACCCTTCCCACTTTACGAAAATACAGTCAATCTTGCTTGAGCGACAATGTCTTTTAAGCGAACATTTTTATAAAGCGACCATGTTCAAAATGCCCTTCTTAAATCAAAATATCTCAAAAAGTAGGCATTCTTCGTGTGATGATTATTGAAAATGAATCTTTAGGTTGTTAAAAATCACCAGAATCGTTTCAATGAGATGGTTCTTTTTTATACACCGCCGGAGGCCGAACGTATATTGGCGTATTCTTCTCCATCTGTCCGTCCGTCCATCCAGCCGTCCGTCCATCGGTATGTCTGTACGTCCGTCCACTTTTCCTGTCAACCCAACTCCTCCTAAGTTTCTGGCTGGATCTTCATGAAACTTAGTCAATGTTATAACCTCAATTGGTAGATGTGCATGAAGGAAGGGTTTTATGGTTCGTTGAGTTTTGCCTGAGTTTTGCCCCTTAAAAACTTAGTCTCTGGGTCTTATTGCCTCAGTTATGCCCCCTTAAAATTTAGTCTCTGGGGCTTATTGAAGTTGCAGCCTTGTGAATGCAACTCTTCCTAAGTTTCTGGCTGGATCTAAATGAAACTTGGTGGATGTTATTACCCTAAATTATGCCCCCTTAAAACTTAGTATCCGGAGCTTATTGAAATTGCAGCCTTTTGAACGCAACTCCTCCTTACTTTTTGTCTTTATTTAAATGAAACTTGGTCAATGTCATCACCATAATTTGTAGATGTACATGGATCAAGGATTTTATGGCTCATTTATTTCCCTGGATTATGCCCCCTTAAACTTGGTGTCTGGGGCTTATTGAAATTGCAGCCTTGTGAAGGCAACTCCTCCTAACTTTTTGTCTTGATTTAAATGAAACTTGGTCATTTTGAATTTGGTTCTGTCAAAATAAGTAGTGTCTACAATTATTTTCGTGAAACAGCAGCAAAGTGGCGGCGTATTTTGTGACTATGGCACTCTTGTTGTAATACATGTAACAACATAGGATTATTAAGAATTTGGAAATAATATCAAGGGCTCAGTGCAACACTATTGTAAGTGCCTATAAATATATAGGCACTGACAATAGTGTTGCGCTGACCCATTGATATGCATATTTGATCAAAAAGTATGTTTCTTATAACAAAAGATTAGTGGTAACCTCAAGGTTAACCATCATAATTATATGTTTAACCCTGTAGTTACAAGTAAACTTTTGTTATGCAATTAGGCCAGAGAGTTTCAGTAGACTTTATATCTCCAATTTGGAACCTTGAATGTTATCACTTTCAAGCTTGGATTTTTTTGTAACAATAAGTGCAGCCTATGTGCTTAGGTATTGTCATCACCATGGTGTTTTTGGCAATTATTGTATAAATGTTAACCTCCTTCGTGTATATGTGACCCGTCACGCAAAAAGGGACCATCTGGGAACTTTGTTTAATGATCATTTGAAAAGAGATTGGGTCCAGTATTGGTCAACCAGAGGTCCCATTTCAAAAATTATTTCACTGGAAGGTAGATTGAACATTCTAGATTAGGAAAATAAGTCCATTGCTTAAAGTTTTGACCCTAGTCAGTCTGCGCAAACCGCGCAGTCTGACTAGGGTCAACACTTTACCCATTACCCAGATGGTCCCTTTTTGTGTGACTGGTCATATAATATTATATGAATTTTGTTTGCTTTTTAGTGCTGAGCAAGGCTTATTTGTCTCTGTGACAAGTTAGTGTTTTAAATAGTGTCATTGTGCCTGGATTTTTCTGGAGCAGTACTTCTTGATTTCATTGGCCCAACACAAAGCAGTTTTAATTGTCTATAAAGTTATAGGTGGTTACAAGTGTATTGCACTTAGCCATCAATTGACAAATGTATTCGCCACCACCATAGTGCAGTTGGTTAGGCATAAGACTTCCAATTGGAAGTCATGGGTTCAATCCCCGGTGGCAGCAACTATCCTTTCCAACGTTTGTCTCTCACCAATGGGTAGATAGTCGTAAACCTATGTGAGATAGCATTCAGAGGCTAGGAAAGGGTGTAATTGTAGTACAGGTGAAAGAAATACCAGGAATCCATTGTTAGGTGCTCCGGTTGCCGCGATATAACTGCGAGATTTTTGAAAGTGGCTTTAAAACCATTCAAACAAACAAACAAGACAAATGTATTAAAAAATAATTAGGCAAAATTGTTCCCAAATGTGAGTTGATGCACCGTTTTAAAAAAAAAAATAGCTGAAAGGTCAGGGTCAAATGACAGATATCATGTAGGAAGTAGATGTTTCATTTTTAACATTTTTTTTTTCATAGGTCAAGGTCACTGCTCAAGTTCAAATGTTAGGATTCAGCTTATCTGGAGTATATTTTCCATATATATGGATGAATTTTGAAATAATGGGGCAAACTTGTTCTCTTTCATGGGTAGATTTTCTATTTTAATTTAATTTTCACATACCCACAAAGTAAAGGTCACTGGTCTTTCATTGATCCATGTCAAACTTAAACTTCTTAAATGACATCTTCAATGATAGGGGTATGACAAACTTTAACTTCATTTCTCAGGCATAATCAAAGATATTTGCTTTGAGACATGTTCAGGACTAAGTGCAAGCCATTTGTAAATGCCTTCATGTGTATAAGCAGTTCCAACTGTTTTGTACCAAGCTATAAATATGTAATTTTCATCGTAAGAGCAACCAATGCCATCAAGTGGTATAACTTTAAACACATTTTTGATTGAATTATGCCTCCTTTTTCGGCTTTGAATTTTCACCATAGCATGACATCCATTTAAAGTCCTCTTGTGTTATCTTGTAATATTCTTATTTTCCTACTTGGAATTTTTAGCTCACCTGAGCACGAAGTGCTCATGTGAGCTATTGTGATCACCTTTCGTCCGGCGTCCGTCCGTCGGTCGTCGGTCGTCGTCCGTCGTCCGGCGTCCGTCAACAATTTCTTTAAACGACATCTCCTCCTAAACTACTAGGCCAATTAACACCAAATTTTACAGAAATGTTGCTTAGGTGGTCCCCTTCAAAAATAGCTAAAAGAATTGAAATCTATGAAAAACTCTGGTTGCTATGGCAACAAAAGTGAAATTTTAAGAAAATCTTTAAAATTCTTCTTCTTCTCAACCAGTAGTCCTACAGACTTAAAACTTGGCATGGATGATCAGTTCATAGACCTGAATTAAAATAGCTAAAATCATATCTTTTGGGCCACCAGGTGCGGAGCACCAGGGGGGAGGGGGTAGTACTTTGGGTAAATTTTGTAATCTTTAAGCTTCTTCTTCTTCGGAACCAGGAGCCCTACAGACTTGAAAATTGGCATGTATGATCAGCTTATAGGCCTTAATAAAAATAGCTAAAATCATATCTGTTGGGCTGCCAGGTGCGGAGCACTAGGGGGGAGGGGGTAGTACTTTTGTGAAAATTTTGTAATCTTTAACCTTCTTCTTCTTCTGAACAAAGAGCCTGACAGATTTGAATATTGGCATGGATGATCAGCATATTGACTTTTATATAAATAGCTAAAATCATGACTGTTGATTCACCAGGTGCGGAGCACCAGGGGGGAGAGGGTAGTACTTTTATGAAAAATTTGTAATCTTTAATCTTCTTCTTCTTCTGAACCAGGAGCCCTATAGACTTGAAAATTGGCATGGATGATCAGCTTATAGACCTGAATAAAAATAGCTAAAATCATATATGTTAGGCTTCCAGGTGCAGAGCACCAGGGGGGAGGGGGTAGTACTTTTGTGAAAATTTTGTAATCTTTAACCTTCATCTTCTAATGAACCAGGAGCCTGACAGATTTGAATATTGGCATGGATGATCAGAATATGGACCTTTATATAAATAGATAAAATCATGACTGTTGATTCACCAGGTGTGGAGCACCAGGGGGGAGAGGGTAGTACTTTTGTGAAAATTTTGTAATCTTTAACCTTCTTCTTCTTCTGAACCACAAGCCCTACAGACTTGAAAATTGGCATGGAGGATCAGCTCATAGACCTTAATAAAAATAGCTTAAATCATGACTGTAATGCCACCAGGTGCGGAGCACCAGGGGGGAGGGGGTAGTACTTTTGTGAAAATTTTGTAACTTTAACCTTCATCTTCTAATGAACCAGGAGCCCTACAGACTTCAATATTGGCATGGATGATAAGCTTATGGATCTAAAATAAAATAGCTAAAATCATGAATGAAGGGCCACCAGATGGGGAGCATTAGGGGGGAGGGGGTAGTACTTTGGATCAATTTTGAATTCTTTAACCTTATTCTTCTCCTGGATCAGGAACCCTACAGACTTTAACATTGTCATGGGTGATCAATATATTGACATTAATAAAAATAGCTAAAATCATGACTGTAGGGTCACCAGGTGCTGAGTGTCTTGGGGAGGGGGTAGTACTTTGGATCATTTTTGAAATCTTTAAACTTCTTCTAATGAACCAGGAGTCCTACAGACTTGAAAATTGGTACTAATGATCAGCATATGGACATTAATTGAATTAGCTAAAATCATGACTGTAGATTCACCAGGTGCAGAGCATCTTGGGGGAGTGTTTTGTTGAGAATTTTGAATCCCTACAGCCTTTATATTTGACATGGATTGATCAACTCATTAAAGAAAACTTTAAAAGTCTCAGACTCAGGCTATATATCTGGCATAGATTAGCTGATCACAGACCTTTTATGAAAAACGCTTAAATAAATAATGACCAGGGGAGGAGCAGGGGGGGTGGGGGGGGATTATTTCAAATGTTATCTGATTGAATAAGTGAAAATCTCTTTGTTCTGTGGTTGCATGGACATACCTAGGTAATGAAGCTTTTTTCTCAGGTGAGCGACCCAGGGCCAACGGCCCTCTTGTTTATTATAGGGATATATTGATTTACCCTTGTCCATCTTTCTGTCTGCGAAAAACTTAACCATAAACTCAACTTTAGCCAATTACTTTACATTAAGACTTTTGAAGGAAGGTACAATGATCATATTTGTTATGATGATGTTCTCAATGATACACATCTGCAGATACCAAGGTCATCAGTCTGTTAAGGTAACAGTTTAAAAAAAAATGCTGTTTAAAGGGCATTTGTGTTTCATAAACACTTTTTGTTCAGGATTAAGATCTGCAAATAGGTTTGCATTCACACGAAATGCATCTCTTTTTAATGAATTATGTTTTTCAATATCATTTTATACATTTTTTGTAATTGTACATTATATGCAAATGCTTTTTGTAATTGTATATATTTTGATATGAATGAACTTGTTGATATACTTTGATTTGGTGTTTTGTAATTTCATTTTCTAAAATTCCTCTTCATAAGTATCAATGAATTCCTCATGAGTTTCAATGAATTCCTTATGAGTAGGGGTGTGAAATTCCCTTTTCGGACTTGACCAACATGGACTTGTCTACCTGTGGACAAGTGCATTTTTCAAGGCTACTTTTAACTAGCATGCAAAAGTTTCTCGCAAAAAACTAAATCAAGAATTTTTTAGTCCCAAAAGGGTTTAAAATTCCACTAAATTCAACACCAAGAGTGATGAATCTTTGTCTAGGGGCTGATATTATGGTCAGAGAAGCATGTGCAATGTTTCAAATCAATAGCTTTAGAAGAAACAGAGATTTGACACAGTTGCACATTAACTGACACCCAGTTGACCTGAATATCCCTGCCTTGAATAGTAACGTTGAGCTAAGAACAATTTAAAATGCCTTCTATTCTGATTATCAAATGTCTGTCATGCAATGTGCATTGTTTGTCATCCACAATTTCTTTAAACATCTTCTCCTCCTAAACTGGTAGGCCATTGAAACTTGGTAGGGATGTTCTTTGGGTCAAAGTTTCCAAAGTTATTCAAGTATAGGAAAAACTTCAAAAATCTTTTCTGAAACCAGAAGGCAGACTTCTTTCATATTTGGTATGTATCATCATCTACTGGACTTCTACCAAGTTTGTTCATATCAAGACCCTGGGGTCATATTTGGGCTCCACCTGGGTGCATCCCTTATTACAAAGAATCAAAGAGTGAAAATCTTCAAAAATCTTCTTGTCTGAAACCAGAAAGAAGACAGTTTTTAGCTCCACTGGCTGAAAGCCACTGGGGCTATTGTCATTGCCTTGTGTCTGTCGTGCGTCCGTCTGTCTGTCCGGTCGTAAACTTTTCTCTAAAAATCTTC
This sequence comes from Fragum whitleyi, assembly GCA_948146395.1. Classification (NCBI taxonomy): domain Eukaryota; kingdom Metazoa; phylum Mollusca; class Bivalvia; order Cardiida; family Cardiidae; genus Fragum; species Fragum whitleyi. Next base: position 33,281,841 of record OX411547.1, on the reverse strand, counting down.
TCCTCAGAAACTACTGGATGAAGTTCAAACCATACTTCACAGGAATGATCCTTGGATGACCCTCTTTCAAAGTTGTTAATGAAATTTTGATCCAATGAAAAACATGGAGTTAATGGGCGTGGCTAATTTCCAGATATGGTAAAAAGTGAGTTTTCTCAGAATCTAATAAATGGATACCAATTAAATTTTACATGAATGATCTCTGGGTGACCCTTTATCAGTCTACAAAAAATCATTGTGATCGGCTGGAAAATATGCATTTTATGGGCGGAGGTCAATTCTCTATATGTTATATAGTGGAAACTTTGAAAATCATTTTCTCAGAATGTAATTGATGGATATCAACCAAATTTCACTGGAATGATCCTTGAGTGACTCTTTATCAGTCTACAAAAAATCATTGTGATCGGATGAAAAATGTGCATTTTATGGGCAGAGGTCATTTCTCTATATGTTATATAGTGGAAAATTTGAAAATCATTTTCATAGAATCTAATTTTTGGATATCAACCAAATTTCACTGGAATGATCCTTGAGTGACCCTTTATCAGTGTACCAAAAAATGGTATGATCTTTGGGTGACCCATTATCATGCAGCCAAAAATTATTTTGATTTGATGAAAAATATGTCTTTTAAGAGTGGAGGTCATTTCTCTATTTGTTATATAGTTGAAACTTTGAAAATCATTTCAACATCAGTAAACCCCAAATATCTAGAAATCTAGTCAAAACATTTCTTTCAAGTTTGTTTTTACAAGAATTTCAAGCCTGTGGAGCGATGCAAGCCATTCATGGCTTTCTAGTTATATTTGGTATGTAGCATCATCTAGTGAACCTCTATGAAATTTGTTCATATCATAACCTTGGGATCACATTTGGGCTCTGCCTGGGCGCATCTTGTTTTACATGGAAGCAAACTACAAAATCTTTGAAAAATATTTTTCTCTGAGACAAGAAGGTGGAAAGCCTTTATTTTTTGTAGGTAGCATTATCATATAAGCCCTTTTCAAGAATGTTCAAATCAAACTCTTAGGGTCAAATTTCATGTGAAATTATTTACCCTTGTCATGCTGAATAAAAAATGTTCAAAATGATAACAAAATCTCAAAGTGCTCAAAGCTCTGCATGCACTAAAAGTCAATTGATACTCATTTTGAAAATTTAATTTTAAGCTTTTCTTGTTTCGAAAAAAAGAAAACATGTGGTATAGACAAAGATCAGACTGCACATTATGTGCAGGCTGATGTTTGTCTATAGCTCCTGCCAAGGCAGGAATATTCCGGGTTCAGCATGACAAGGGTTAAAATCTTCTCTGAAACCATAAGGCAGAGAGCTTTTATGTATTGGTATGTGGCATAATCTAGTGAACCTTTACCAATTTTGTTCACATCCTACCCAAGGGGTCAGATTTGTCTCAGCAGGGGTGCATCCCATTTTACTTAGAAACAAAGTTGGAAATTTGTAAAATCTGTAAAACCAAAAGGCAGACATCTTTTATATTTCAATTATATGTAACATTATATAGTAGACCTCTACCAATGTTTTCATGTCATGCCCCTGGAGTCTGAATGGGCCCACCGCATTTTACATAACTACAAAGGAGGTAATCTTAAAAACTTGTTCTCTGAAACCAGAAGGCAGGGACTTTTCATGATAGATACATTTAACCCTTTGCTGTTTAATCCCTGCTTTTTATGTGTCTGTGATTTTATGATTGAGAAAATTTTGTGAAAAAAGAAGCAATTTCTTCTTTTTCCGCACTATTTTCTACCCTACTGAATGGTTATTTTTAGCTCACCTGAGCACGAAGTGCTCATGTGAGCTATTGTGATCACCTTTCATCCGGCGTCCGTCCGTCGGTCGTCGTCCGTCGTCCATCAACAATTTCTTTAAACGACATCTCCTCCTAAACTACTGGGCCAATTAACACCAAATTTTACAAAAATGTTGCTTAGGTGGTCCCCTTCAAAAATAGCTAAAAGAATTGAAATCCATGAAAAACTCTGGTTGCTATGGCAACAAAAGGTGAAATTTTAAGAAAATCTTTAAAATTCTTCTTCTTCTCAACCATTAGTCCTACAGACTTAAAACTTGGCATGGATGATCTGTTCATAGACCTGAATTAAAATAGCTAAAATCATATCTATTTGGCCACCAGGTGCAGAGCACCAGGGGGTAGGGGGTAGTACTTTGGGTAAATTTTGTAATCTTTAAGCTTCTTCTTCTTCGGAACCAGGAGCCCTACAGACTTGAAAATTGGCATGGATGATTAGCTCATAGACCTTAATAAAAATAGCTAAAATCATATCTGTTGGGCTGCCAGGTGCCGAGCACCAGGGGGGACGGGGTAGTACTTTTGTGAAAATTTTGTAATCTTTAACCTTCTTCTACTTCTGAACCAGGAGCCTGACAGATTTGAATATTGGTATGGATGACCAGCATATGGACCTTTATAAAAATAGCTAAAATCATGACTGTAGATTCACCAGGTGCGGAGCATCAGGGGGGAGAGGGTAGTACTTTTGTGAAAATTTTGTAATCTTAAACCTTCTTCTTCTTCTGAAACACAAGCCCTACAGACTTGAAAATTGGCATGGAGGATCAGCTCATAGACCTTAATGAAAGAAGCTAAAATCATGACTGTAATGCCAACAGGTGCAGAGCACCAGGGGTTAGGGGGTAGTACTTTTGTGAAAATTTTGTAACTTTAACCTTCATCTTCTTCTGAACCAGGAGCCCTACAGACTTGAAAATTGGCATGGATGATCAGCTCATAGACCTTAATAAAAATAGCTAAAATCATATCTGTTGGGCTGCCAGGTGCGTAACACCAGGGGGGGAGGGGGTAGTACTTTTGTGAAAATTTTGTAATCTCTAACCTTCATCTTCTTCTTCTGAACCAGGAGCCTGACAGATTTGAATATTGGCATGGATGACCAGCATATGGATCTTTAATAAAATATCTAAAATCATGAATGTAGGGCCACCAGATGCAGAGCATTAGGGGAGAGGGGGTAGTACTTTGGATCCATTTTGAAATCTTTAACCTTATTTTTCACATGGATCAGGAACCCTACAGACTTGAAAATTGTCATGGGTGATCAATATATTGACATTAGTAAAAATAGCTTAAATCATGACTGTAGGGTCACCAGGTACTGAGTGTCTCGGGGAGGGGGTAGTACTTTGAATCATTTTTGAAATCTTTAAACTTCTTCTAATGAACCAGGAGTCCTACAGACTTGAAAATTGGTATGGATGATCAGCATATGGACATTAATTGAAGTAGCTAAAATCATGACTGTAGATTCACCAGGTGCAGAGCATCTTGGGGAGGGGGAGTGCTTTGTTGAGAATTTTGAATCCCTACAGATTTTATATTTGACATGGATTGATAAACTCGTTAAAGAAAACTTTAAAAGTCTCAGACTCAGCCTGTATATCTGGCATAGATTAGCTGATCACAGACCTTTTATGAAAAAAGCTTAAATAAATAATGACCAGGGGAGGAGCAGAGGGGGGAGGGAAGGATTATTTCAAATGTTATCTGATTGAATAAGTGAAAATCTCTTTTTCTGCGGTTGCATGGACATACCTAGGTAATGAAGCTTTTTTCTCAGGTGAGCGACCCAGGGCCAACGGCCCTCTTGTTTAAATTAAATCAACTTTAAATTTTCTTCTGCAAAACCTTTGAATTTAGATAGGTCCACAATTTTGTAAAACAGGAAAGGGTTTATTGAATTTTATCAAGTTTGTTGATTACATGCCCTATGTTCATACAAGGGCAGTATCCAGGCATATCCTTTTTACTATTTGCATAAAACATTCCACATTATTGATCTTATGTAGAAATTATCTCCTTGTTGACATCTGCATATTTAATCAATGTGATGTCCCAGGGATCAAAGAGACTCAGGTGAGTGATCTAGGACCATCTTGATTTTTTATACACCCCGATCATATGTCATATATCAGTATCAGCTTTACTGGCTGTCCCGATGTCAGAATGTCTGTCTGTTTGTAAGTCAAAGTCTTGTGAACGCAACTTCTCTTTCATTTATGGACAGATTTGGATGAAACTTTCACAAAGTGTGCCTTGTCACCTGACCTAGCGCATATTCTTAAATATGGTTCCAGCCCAATGATTTTTCTGGAAGATATTGCTGGACTTAGAAAATTTCTAGTAAATTTCAGTTTACTGAACTTTTTTCTATACCCTTTGAGATATTGATCTAATCTTTGGTGTGTGAGTCCACATCAATGAGATATAGAACATTTTGGAGATAGGTTCTAGTCTATTTAACTTTTTCAAATATATACGGTAATTTGCTGATTTGGGATGTGAGTGATAGCAAAGAATATTTATACATATGTGTAACAATTAGCTACCATTCCTCACTATAGCTTCAAGATACATCAACTGATTTATCAATACAGGTGATTAAAACTCTTACAACAATACAGCTATCTTTTGTAGAAAGCAATTTTGAGGCGGCATATATTGTGACAACGGCACTCTTGTTTAACTAACCCCTCAACATGCTTTCGAATTCCATTTAAGTTTGGGAGTGAACAAAAGGAAAACCAGGATTTTTTTCAAAACTCATACAAATCCTATTACCCATCTCATATTATTCAGTGTAATCTTGCGAAACAGAAAGTTTGGCAGACAAAATAGACAAAGATCAGCCTGCACAGATGTGCAGTCTGATCTTAGCCACACTAATTGCTTTCTTCTTTATTATTGTGGGAAAAGATTTTAGCAAGATTATATGAAGTATCCCAAAAATGAATAATTTGTTTGAAATACAATTGAACACTTTCCTGTTTTACACAATTTTGGACCTGTCCAAATTCAAAGGTTTTGCAGACGAAAATTTAACGTGGATTTAATTTGAAAAATAACCATTCTGTAGGGTAAAAAATAGGGTGGAAAAAGAAGAAATTGCTTGTCAGAAGCAATTTCTTCTTTTTATACGCCCGAAGGGTCGTAATATGTTATGGTCTCAGTCGTCTGTCCGTCCGTCTGTCCTTCTGTCCGTCGGTCTGTCCGTCCGTTAGCAATTTTTTTGTGTGCGCGACTCCTCCTAAACTAATAATGGGAATAAGCTGAAACTACACACAATTACTCCCTATGATGTCTAGTTGTGCATAAGACCTTTGAAATTCAAATCGCTCCAGTCATTCCTGAGAAATCTTGAATTATCTGCCCTTGAATATAACAAAAATCACTGTTTTTTGTGGGCGCAACTCCTCCTAAACTATCAATGGGAATAAGCTGAAACTACACACAATTACTCCCTTTGATGTCTAGTTGTGCATAAGACCTTTGAAATTCAAATTGCTCCAGTCATTCCTGAAAAATCTTGAATTATCTGCCCTTGAATATAACAAAAATCACTGTTTTTTGTGTGCGCAACTCCTCCTAAAATATCAATGGGAATAAGCTGAAATTACACACAATTACTCCCTTTGATGTCTAGTTGTGCATAAGACCTTTGAAATTCAAATTGCTCCAGTCATTCCTGAGAAATCTTGAATTATCTGCCCTTGAATTTAACGAAAAATCACTATTTTTTGTGTGTGCAACTCCTCCTAAACTATCAATGGGAATGAGCTGAAACTAGACACATTTACTCCCTATGATGTCTAGTTTTACATAAGAACTTTAAAATTCAAATTGCTCCAGTCATTCCTGAGAAATCTTGAATTATCTGCCCTTGAATGTAACGAAAATCACTGTATTTTGTGTGCTACTCCTCCTTAACTATCAATTGAAATGAGCTGAAACTAGACACAATTACCCTCTATGATGTCTCGTTTTGAATAAGACTTTTCAATTAAAAATGCTCCAGTTATTCTAGAGTTATCTTGGATTATCTGCCCTTTAGTTGATGAAAAAAACAAAATTTCTTGTCGGCTCATTTTCTCCTACATCATGGATGGGAATGAAAGGAAACTTGCCATAATGACTCTGTAGGTTGTCTTTTTGTGCTTAGGACTAAATATATTTTCATATTTAAATGTTATGGCACCAGCTGTCTGTCTGTCTGTTTGCAATATTTTTAGCTATCATTCAAGCTCGCGTTACTGACAAGCCAAGGTTACTAACAAGCCCCTTCGGGCGTATATGCGCCGCTCTGTGAAGCTCTTGTTTCATAATGTTTTATCAATCATAAAATCACAGGCATGTAAAAAGCAGGGATTAAACAGCAAAGGGTTAAATTCAAATGGATAAGGGTTAAGATATTAGAGAAAACAATATCACAACTTTTTCCATTGATTTAATACTCATTCAGATATGCAGAAATTGAGAAAATCACATGATATGTAAATTGTGCTTTTAATCATAGTAAAAAATAAAACAAAATTATAGAGAGGTTTTATGAGATATACAAGAACATGTATCAATAGAAATACATGAAGTGAAAATTGAAATTAATTATACATTAGGCACTTGGAAATTACAAAACGATGGCTCAGCGCGAAACAGTTGTAACTCCCTATATGTTAATAGGGAGTTACAACTGTTTCGTGTTAAGCCATCGAAAAGGCATTAACAGTATCTTGGCCTGAATTTGTAAAAACTTTTATCATGCTCAACTGAGAAATTTCTCGAATGTCAACATGCGATGAATGCTTTAATTCTGTTAAAATACTATAATAAAAGTGTGGTCATAAAAGATAATATTAATAGGTTGTTACAAATAACAACTTATTGATATCATCATTTATATTTATACATTTATTCAAATTAGAATAAAGTTAGAGAAAATTCACAGTTGAAAATGAGAAAAGTTTTATAATTTTGGGCCCTGAAAAGAAAATATACCCCATAGGTTGACACTAACTGTTTTTCAATGGGACTCCAAACGAATCCCTACTTTTTATGGTTGAGATCCCTCCAGATAGTTCCCTTCTTTTTATGGTTGGGATCCCTCCAGATAGATCCCTACCTTAAATGGTTGGGATCCCTCCAGATAGTTCCCTACTTTTTATGGTTGGGATCCCTCCAGATAGTTCCCTACTTTTTATGGTTGGGATCCCTCCAGATAGTAACTTACTTTTCATGGTTGGGATCCCTCCAGATAGTTCCCTACTTGTTATGGTTAGGATCCCTCCAGATAGTACCCTACTTTTTATGGTTGGGATCCCGCCAGATAGTTCCCTACTTGTTATGGTTGGGATCCCTCCAGATAGTACCCTACTTTTCATGGTTGGGATCCCTCCAGATAGTTCCCTACTTGTTATGGTTAGGATCCCTCCAGATAGTCTAATCCCTATAGTATATCATCAAGTAATCAGGGATTTGTTTCTGCATTACACAGAATTTTATAGAAATAACAACAGAAAGCATAGGTTAGTGATACGTTTTCATACTTTTGCAAGCCACTGGTTCTATAATGTCACTTTGTTCCTTACAAATGTAAGGAACAAAGTGGTGTTAAAGAACCTTGCCTTGAAAAAAATGAAATCTTGATCGAAAGAACTTCAAAATTCTATTACACATGTAAAGATAAATTCTGATAGAAACTTCGGGTTCTATTAGTACTTGTACCATGTATCAATTACATGGTTGAGCAAAGTCTGACTCTCTATATTCAGTCTCTAATTTCCAAGGAAAAGAATATGATCCAGTTTGTGGCATTTCCGACATGTTCGGGCTCGCCTTTAGGACAGACACACAGCTGACTGGAAAGTCATACGATGCCTCAAGAACATTCGCTGATTTTTGAAGACCATTTGGACAAGCAGCTATCTATAGAGCACAGATTAAAGACTGATCAGCACAATCTGATCACAGTCTTTATTTGGTGCTCATGTTAAATAGTTGAAAATTTCACAAACAGTCTTATATTCATACATTTCTTGTGTGGTTTAGCAAAATTTTATTTTTTTCATACTGCTTAGTGAACAACCCTTCATTCATAGCACAACAAGTTTGATTTATGCTAAACATCTTTTAAGCTGCAGTTATGAAGAACAACCAGACCCGTCATTTAATGCCATTCTTTTATCCAAATAAATTATTTTGCTGCTTTCACATGATTCAAATAAGGTTGAAATTCTTTAAATGATATCATGGTTGCAAAATACAGTTTATAACCAATTATACCTGGATGTTTAGAAATTAAAGAGTTGAGACTGACATAAAAATATTCATGGAATACAACAACAATTGGTTAAAACTAGGTCTTTAACAATAATAAATATAATTCTCATTTAATACTTACTACATTTTGTAATTGGACGGAATGTTTGTATAACAATAAATAAAATAAAAAATCAACATAATTTACAAAAATACTTCCAGAGGAACGCTGATTTAAGCTGATTTATAGTATTGTTTTCACACTTTGATGGCTCAGCACAAAACAGACGGAACTGCCTATAAATATATAAGCAATTACAAGTGCTTTGTGATGAGCCAAGGACTTGTAATGTGCTTTAGCTCAAGAGGAATGCTGGTGTGCACTGAATACCAGAATTATTTTGTCCACTGATGGCTAAGTACCAAACAGATGTAACTGCCTATAACCATATAGGCAGTTACAAGTGTTTTGTTCTGAGCCATGGACTTGTAACATGTTTCAGCTCTTGAGGAATGCTGTAGTGTACTGAATACCAGTATTTTTTTGTCCATTTGATGGCTAAGTACCAAACATGTAGGCAGTTACAAGTGTTTTGTACTTAGTTATAGAGTTGTTACTTGTCTCAGCTCCAGAGGAATGCTGTTGTGCATTGATTTAATAGTATTATTTTGTCACTTATATGGCCTGCGCAAAACAGATATAACTGCCTATAAGCATATAGGCAGTTACAAGTGTTTTGACCTGAGCCATTGACTTATAATATGCTTAAGCTCATGAAAATGCATGACAATTTCCCATAGTTTGACAACTGAACCCAATAAAGACTGTGATCAGCCTGTGAAGCTTTGATGTTTGACCTTCCCTGCAATCAAGATGACAAAATGGAGCAAACTGCTTGCAATTTATACCCTGCTTTGCACGAAAGAGCATGTGCAAAGCAGGGCTTAATTTGCAAAACAGTTTGCACCTTTATGTCATCCTAAATGCAGAGATGGTTTGTTCCATTATTCTGTAATATGATTCCTTTAAAAGGAAGCTATCATTATCAAGTAAGATGTAATAAGCCATGAAAGCATTTTATTTATACAATTTAGATAAATATTTGCTTTGAAAAAAAGAAGTGCATCTCTACCAAAAAAAAAGACTAAGATAGAAAGACAGAAATAGAGTTAGAACAGTATTGCACAAATCTGAATCAAAGTCCTGTCATTCCACAATTTCAGGATTGCTGGCCTTGACCCCCTGGCTATCAACATGGCATACCAGCTCAGATTTTCTATCATCATTTATCTGCAAATATAGTTATTGACACAAAATAAAGAGGATGTCATTGGTAGGCAATGCAAACATCGCAACTACAGATTATCAAAGCTGTAGTTACGATGTTCATATTACCCATCTGAGGTAATGTTTGAATGAATGAATGAATGAATGAATGGATGAATGAATGAATGAATGGTGTTGTACTGCCCGTGGACGACTAAGGTGATAATGTTTGAAAGTGATGGAGGTCACTGGTGCAATCCTGTATAAATGATTTGATTGGCTAATTTTTTTTATTTTCGATATCAATGATCTACCAATTCTAAGACAAACAATTATGGTGAAAGTTTGTTGTCAATGTGTGTTAGCTAAATTTGATTCAATGTACCAAATATAGACTTTAAAGAACTTTTATCACTGCATGACTTTTCTAAGTACCTATGCATTCATAGGCTCTTACATGTCTCACACAAACCCACTGAATACATTCATAGAAGGATTCATGGATTCAACGTAAGACTGTACTAAGTGTATATACAATGTATGTACACTTAGTTCAGTCTTGCACCGAATCCTCGAATTATGATACATTGTTAACTTGATATCCAAAAAGTTCTCTTCAATAAAAAAAGAATAGGGAAAACAGAAGAAGTAATTTGTACTTAAAGAATTGGGAATTAAGGACAATGATACTTGAATTAGTGATTTTACTACAAAAGAAGACACTACTTTATAGAATTTTAGAAGAAAAAATAAACATATATGAATAAGAATTATGATAAATATTAAATGAGTCACCCCAATGAATCAATTCATCGAAAAAATGCTGAAAATGAGGAAATAACGAGTGTGTATTTCATGGATATATACAAATTATCACAGGTTTGCTTTGATAAGCGGTTGATTACTGTTATTATGCCATCACAGCATACAGTAAACAGGAAAAAAAAATTAACAAAAATTTGGCAGTGTAAACATGGTGCTGTCCGTCACCAATTTAACTAGTCTATCTACGGCATAGCAAACCCTTTTATTTCTTAAGGTTGTTGTCCCATAATAGTTCTGCAATTCGTTATCCATAACAATGTCAACAGAGATTTTCTAATGAAATCATTCGGAAATCTTGGTTAACATGTTTTAAGAGCATATCTTCTGATACATTGCAAAAATTATTATGGGTCCTTAACCTTAACACCTGAGGATTAAATTTACTATAAAAGAATAATTTTGGAACTTTCTGTAATAAATTTGTTTGACTAAGAAAGTTTAAAGTTTTGATATATTCAAACACTTTAAACATACCAAAATACAAAAGAATGTTTTAAAGCTGTGCATTTTATTTTGATGGAATTTCAGAAAGATTATTCTCAATCAGTACTAAGAAGTTTTGGTATATTATCAAATGATTTGATGTTGTTGTTTTTTTCTTTGAGAGAAAGACACCAACTTATTGAGCTCTTATATGAACAATTTTGGGTTTTTATCTATGAATTTTTAAGGGATTTGCCATGAATTCTCTGTATTCCCCGCCAATTGGATGAATGCATTATCAATGACATTTAGACATAAAAGAATGCCTCCTATTTTTTCTAATCCAACGTTGGACCTATATAGCAGGGAAATTCCTACTTTTAACTACTCCTAGCAGTAATCAATTACTACTCTGTCTACACCCCCCTAAATGTTTTAGTAACTGTCTACAGTATTGAACAATATGTATTTTGATTCCAGTCCGAAAGCAAGGATTATTTTTTTTTTTTGTAGTTTTTAATCTTTTTTTTTTATATATATATAAATTGTCATTTTTGTTATTGATGCTTTAGACTTGAAAAAGATCATGGTACAAGTTAAAATTTTGGTGTTTTTTTTAGATCTAGGTTAGAGTTCATCTCATTTTCTTGCCATAGAAAAATCCATGACTCAGCATGAAAAAAGATGTAACTGCCTATAAACATATAGGCAGTTACAACAGTTTCATATTGAGCCATTGAAATGCTCATTGATTAGCCTTACATAGAAATCATAGTCTTGAATTAATCCTAGTCATTCATAAAACAAACAAACCACTTTTTTTTTCAACATGTAGGAAAAAAACACAATGAAAATAGAAATTTTTGAAGAATAAGAAGAATGAATATTTGTTCAATACTGCAGATGTTAACTTAACTTTAGGGTCACCACTCAATAGCACTAATGTGGCTTGTTGATTTGTTAGAGCACTACAAACTGGTTATTTAGCCAAAATGAGGGTCTTTTGATTTATTATAATTTAACATTCAAATACTTAAAACAATAAACTTTTGACAAATAGTGAATCTAGAACAATACATGTAGTTTTGTAAATTCAAATCAAGTTTTTGAATATTAATGGTTATCATTCATATTTAATCTTTTTTTTTTCTTTCAGTAAAGTCAGTATTTACAAAAAAAAAAGGAAAAAATGTTAATTTTTTCTCAAAGTATTTGTGTGACCCATTTTTAAATAACACTAATAAACTAAAAGGTAAATCACTGCAAACTAAACTTATTTACAATTTTGAAATTTTGAAAAACAATGAAATGATAAGTATTTTTTACAAATTGAAATGAAAATCATTATGATTCTTTGGTACAAATAGTGCCTTCAAACTATAATCACATCTATTTTGGAAAATTGGGTGAAATTAATGATAACTTTAAAAAAAATAATAATAATGCTGAAAAAATGAATAAATGTGAAGAAATGTGCAAAAAATGTAGTGTATTTAATATGACAAAACATACAACAAATTGACCATACATAGAAATCTCAGAGTTACAGAAGGCTTTAGTATGCAAAATGGTTTTGAAAATATGCTCCACTTTGCATGTGCACTTGCATGCAAAGCACTCTTTCGATGAGAAAAAGTTCGTAAATAACTCTGAGATTCTATTATCAAATTTCTAGTTTGAGCTGAACTTTGTAAGCTTCTGAATGCAAAGCATAACATCGATGGGCAATCAAAACCTTGTAACTACAGCTTGAATAAGCAGTAGTTACGAGGTTTAGATTGTCCACTAACAATAAAAGCCTTATGTCTAGCTCAACACATAGAAAATTGGTCTTCCCCACACCCTAACGACCCCTCTTTATCACAGCTTTTTGCTATCACAGTTTTGGCTTCAGAGCTTGAAAACCAAATCATTCAACAGAACAAATATTTGCCATTGCTTTAGAATATGAACCATCACACGAAAAGGAACATTGACTCCAAAAATATTCAATGGAGATAAGTTCCTTTTCATGTGATGGGACTAAAATGTTATTTTTATCTTATCCTAAATTTCGGAACAAGCCAATGATTGTCTGATACATTATAATTTCAGCCAATCAGGGTTTGTTTGTTTTTGCTTTACTCAATTAAGAATAAGACAAGAATTTTGGATGGCTTAACAAATACAGTCTCTGGTTCTCAAATATCGACAAGTTTTATGAAAATCCAATGAACAAACTATTTTAAACTTATCAAAATGGCTGCACGTACCTGTCCAAGGTAAGCGTAGCCTTTTTGATAACTCTCCACTGTGCCAGCTACTTCTTCATTTAACCCTTATCATGCTGAATTTGATTCTAAGCAAAATTCCATTACAATCAAAGTGCCAAAAGCATCAAATACCATCATTAAGAATCTGTGTTTAATTTGGAAATATATATTTTTTCAAAACTTTTCTGGTTTAAAAATGAAAATCAGGAGGTAAAGACTAAGATCAGGCTGCAAATAAGTGCAGGCTGATCTTTCTCTTTGCCTCCTTCCACAGCCGGTATAATCCATGTTCAGCATGACAAGGGTTGAAAAGCATGTCCATATTATTTCCAAAACAAGTCAAATCTATTTCTAATCAAAACATCTTACAGCTACTATAAACTTACTTAAGAATACACAAAGAAATCATTCAAAGAAAAGATAAACAAAAGCGAAAAAAGACAGAAAGAAATATGTCTGATAGAGATGCACTTTTTCTAAAATCTAATTCTAAAATCTCCCTATAAAGTATCAAATAAAAATGTATATAGTGGCTTTAAAATGTCACCAAAAAATCAACTTGATATGGATCTAAAGGGTTAAAAATCCTGATAAATTGCTAATTCAAATAGATATTACATGCAGTCAAGAATAAAAATCATACAAGCTGCTCATCCTAGTTTTATTTTTATATCAGAGATTTCAGATTGACAAAACAGAAAATATGAAAAAGTACAGAAACAATATAAGTGCTTGTTAGAAATTTCACAGCTTAAAGTCATCTTATATAGCAATAATTTAACTTGTATATAAATCACCATGTTTTATTCAGATGGAATATCGTCTACCCTTAAGGTAGTTAACATGTGATAGTTCAGCAACATTTTGGAACTCATGATATTTCACAGTGTTAACCGAGGTTTCCAAATGAAATCATTGGGAAACCTTGGTTAAGCCATTGTTAAAGTTCATGACTTCCGAAACGTTGCGGTTCTATATCGGGTCCACTTACTTAAGATCTTGTTCAGGATTAGTAATATATATATGTAGAGAGAGACAATACTTTTGCACTGATCTCTCAATAACGATCATATTCAAGTCTTACTATATGAAGAAAATAGGAGTGAAAAAAAATCATTTTCTTTTAAAAGCTGAAGAGGGTATTTCTTGAGTTCACACAGGTATGAAACTAAAGGCCTAATCCTTTTAGTTTCATACCTCAATGAAATCATCAAATTTATTATTTTCATATCTTGTAATTTAATATCATGAAGCACAAATGTAAATTTTTTTCCATAATAAAACATAGTTCTTATGAAACTATTTTGTACAGAAGCTTATAAACAAGCTGCACCAAATTTGTTTTCACTGAGGTATGAAATAACACTTTCAGCCAATCAGAATGTACAAACTTGATAGACACGCCTAAGAGCAAATTACATCTACATCTTCATGAGCCATTTTTATTGTTTGCTTGTCACTGGAACATGTAATTTAATAAGTTTATTTCAAAAGATAATTTCAAACTTCCTATGAGTAATATTATGCAAAACACAGTAACTCATCTATAACACTAACAAAAATCACACATAACATATAAATTAGTTCATGCCATTAATAATTACTAAAATTGGACGGAATAATGTAAATAAATTAATCATAATACATAGTAAATAATCATTGTTTCATGATATGTAATTTGAGTAAACAAGTTTAAAATTACTGGAAAAGTACTAGTTATCCTGCTGATGTATTACTATAGAAATTGTCTGGTGACAATATCTCATCAGCTGATCAATGTTTCTCGTTTTTTGACCCTGTGTGTGACATTTCCAACAATCTAAAATATCCGCGAGGTTCAAACATTGAGAGGCGTAGACAGACGGAAACTGTAAATATAAAGTAACCTGATGGTCTACAGATACTTTGAGACCTTTTCTATCTACTAAGTGCATAGTGAAGACTCTAATCAGACTGTGCGAATGCGCAGACTGGTCAGTCTTAGCTGTGCACTTATTTGAAATTGTTGGAAATCTCACTCACAGGCTCATTTTATATTTCTTATTTTCTAAATATTCCAAAGGTCATTTTTACAACCAAATTGGTAATGAATTAAAACAAGAACTGCTTTATTTAGAATAACAGAACAAAACTGTAAACATTTTCTTCAAGAATATAATAGTAAGTCATTGTGATTGTTTATTGATTAATACATGATTGTTGATAATACATATTTGAGCAGAAACATGGTTATGATTAACTTGTCTTAAGCAAGAGAAAAAGTAAAGAAAATGTTGCTATTTGGCAAAAGGGATTTCTCAGTAGAAATTGAATTTTACAGCTTATTCAATCAATTTATCCTTATTGCCAAAGTGTATTTATAAAAAAAAATCACTTTCATAATTAAACATTCAAAACATGGTATTATACAAGGTCTTTGAAAGAGCTAAAAACAATAATACTACTTGCAACAAAAGTTCCGAAAACTCACAAATAACTTGTGGTAAAAAATAATACAAGTATCTTTAAAACTTCTATTTATACATAGGTTAATTTCCTGCCATTTTAAGTGAATGCTGTGTATGTAAATAATTCCTCTTTCAGCAACTTTTAATTTCTACACTCAAATATGAAATTAGAATGTCAAATTTTTAAATACACATGTTTTTCAACATGCATTTACAAATGAGTAAATAATTTGGCAAATTCAGTGCCTTTAAATGAAAGTTTAACATAATGATTTAGATATATGTTTGAAAAAATTGAACTCTTGTCAAGCTGAATAGAAACCTTGAAAACCTTGAATCAAAATCAAGGTGCAGAGAGCACGGAATATCCTTATTGTTAGTCAGTCTTTTCAATTGAAAATATCATTTTCAAAGTTTTCTGGTTTCAAAAGGAAAAGCTGGTTGTAAAGACTTAGATCAGAACGGTACTTAAGTGCAAGCTGATCTTTGTCTGTACTTCTTCCCAAAAGAGAAATATTCCAGGTTCAGAATGACAAGGGTTAATAACCCGCAGCACAATGATGGCTCAGTATGAAACAGTTGTAACTGCCTATATGTTTATAGGCTGTTACAACTGTTTTGCACTGAGCCATCGATAAAATGTTGAATGATCAAAACTATTATAGAAAGATGAAAACTAACGCAATCACACTATCATATTCACAAAAATTACCATTATGAAATGTGAAAACACAATTCACATTTCTCTCACACAATATTCACATTTATTTCATGTCACATTAATCTCTTCACATTTATTCAGTGTCATGAGTAACAAAATATACAAATCAAAACAACTGGTTCTAGTTCTAAACAGCTTGAGATTATTTGAGTTCTGATCTGTTCTTCACCTAACAAGAAATATACACCCTAAGCAATAAGATCAAAATTGCAAAGGAAAGCCAACATCAAACAGAGAGGCAGAAAAAGTTCCTAAATGACAATACTTGTTTTTAAAACACTTTAAGCAGATGGTCCCTTTCTGACTAGGGTCGAAACTTTTCGTACTTATTTTCTGAATCTACAATGATCAATCTACTTTCCAGTGAAAGAATTGTTGACCTGTTCTAGAATCAATATCTTTTCAAATATTTATTCTACAGAGTTCCCAGATGGTCCCTTTTCGTGTGACGGGTCACATATAAGTAATCAGAGACAGGCAACTTATGTCCGCCTCCAACTATATAGGATTTAGTTGATAACAGAAGGATATTTATGTAGCTTCTTTTCACAATCTATTTTTTTAGGTGAATAATAAATTTGGTCCTAATCCCATACCATAAATACTAGCTGTATAGAGAAGATTCATCACACTTGTTCAATATTTGATATCTATTTTCGATTACATATGTAGAAATTACCCTAAAACAACATAACAAGTATATCAACATTTAGCAACCAAAAACCATGAACCTTTAGAAGTTAATATGATTTGGTCCCTCAATGATGATATAAGGTAACAACGGTTCTTTACAGAAGTACACAGGATTTAGATTTACTGGATTTGTTCGATTTTGTCGATCTTGATGATGGGGGAGGTGAGGGTCGTTTCTCCGGTTTCGAAAGTTTCTTCTGTTTTGACTTCTTCTCATCGTCGCTACTGCTTGCTGAGCTAGAACTGTGTTTTCTGGTGAGCAATTTCGGTTTTTCATTTTCTTGTTTCTTTTTCTTCTTTTCTTCATCAGAGCTGCTAGAACTACTGGAGCTGTCTTTCTTTTGTTTATTTTGAGTGACGACACCGACGGTGCCTGTTTTGGCTCCGCCTTCGACACCTCCAGTGCCACCATCTTCATCATCAGAATCTGGGTAAAAACAGATTCAGATGACATTGTCAATTTATTCAAGCAATTTCTGATATTGCATCAATATCGAATTGTATTAATGTTAGAATACTTTAAAAAATGACATTTTCAAGCCAAATACTGACTTGTACCTGGTGCATTTAGCTTTTCCTGACTCTGATTTTAATACAATTTTGCCAAGTTTTTTGTTTATCATGACGAGGCTTAATATTAAAGTACCTTCAACACCATTCAGCTTAACATTTAATGTAAAGATAATTAAGAGACATTTTTTTGTATGAATGGGGTTTTGTGCCAACAATCTTTCAGTTTTATCATGGCAGCTCTAGCACCTTACAATGGATTCCTGGTAGTTTTCATACCAATACTACTATCCCACAAACATCTACGATTATCAACCCATTGGTGATCTAGAGACAGACAAGAATGTTGAATCCCTTGTTTTTTTAACTAACAGTGTATGCAAGTTTAAATCACAGTGAGCAATTTCGTCACCACATCCAATTTTTCCTAATTCACATTTATTTGTTATTTCTTTCTTGTATTTTAATTAGTATGAAATGAATATTCAGGCAGAGAAATGTATGCAACTTACCATGGCATACAAAGGGATAAATACACCATGTGTAATATAGCAAAGGCAATAGGGCTTTTACTGCTAATTATATCACAAGTAAATCAAATTAATTCCAAGATCATTAAAATTTAGACATGCCTCAATTGAAACAGGTTGCAAGTTGATTTTGTTGAAAACAAAGAAATCAATAGAGGCTCTCTGATTCATGCACTTTTCAGTTTCAAACATCCATTAATTAAGAGAATATTATTTTTATACCTTGTGCCTTAACATTGTCATGTCAAATATTAAATATTGTACCATTTAAAAAAAGACTTCTCTCGGGACTTCTTTATGATTCTTTATGATTATTGAATGAGGAATTCAATATTTTAAAAGCCAATCAAAATGCATAAATTTTGATGAACAAAACTCAAATAAAATCAAGGTAGTGGACCTGAAATAGTTCTGCAACATTTCAGAAATCACGATCTTTCACAATATTTACCAGGATTTCCAAATGAAATCATTAGAAAACCCTGCTTAACACTGTTAAAGTTCATGACCTCCGAAACGTTGTGGCACTATGATGGGTCCACTACATTAGCAGGGATGGACACTAACACCAGTCCTCAGGCCCGAGACCTGTGGTTTTTAGGGAGGACTGGCACAAGTTACCATGCTGCAGGTCCTTCAGGCCTGTAGATAATGTCCATATAATTTCCAATCTATCCTGCTTTGATAAAAAAGTTCCCTTTCCAAAACTCAAGTTTTCCGATGCCCTTTGAAAAACAATATGGAAGAAGAATAAATTGCTTCTTACAAGCAATTTCTTCTTTTCCCACACTGTTGTCCATACAATTTACCCATTAAATTGCTTGAAAATAATAAAGGACTTTAAGGAGGACCTGAAATTATCTGGGAGGACCTGTAATATTTTAGAACTAACAGGTTTTTGAGGTAGAAGGAAAAAAAAAATGTTAGGGTCAAATCCTGATTGTCTCCAAATACATTCAGCCCTGTTACCTTGCTGTGTACACAGTGATTGTATGGCACCTACCAAGAATTCCTACCTTTCTCCAGCGGGATCAGCGCAATGCACTTCTCCGCTTGGTCATTGGTCGGAGCGTGGTAGATATCCTTGATGATTTTGGTTGATACTTTACGTTTGTTGTGTTCTTCTGCTGTTGCTATCATCTTTTGCATGTGCGCCTGAAATGCGGGCATATAAAATCATGAAGTAATTGTGAAGAATTAAAGCGAGGTAATTTGCAGACTGATAGGCAATTAAGAGCAGACTTTAGGTAAGGAATAGCTAGTGGTAGCCCTTAATAAAAAAAGTCAGCCTATTCCGGGCAAAGAACCCTTTTGACTGAATCGAGCCCTCTGCTGTTAAATTAAATGAATTCACATGATTTAAAACTTCAGGATTTTTCTTTTGCATATATTGCATAATATTTTCATCCAACAAATAAAGATTTGAATGAAAAGATAGTGTAACACTGAAGATTCTTAGAAATTAGAAAAAAAAATACTGTATTTCTCCTAATAAACACTCATTGGAATATACATATCATTGTCAGGGAGCTTTTATTTGGCATGCATTTTCTGATTTAAAAAAGCATTAAAATTGATGTCTTTTAGGCCCATTTCCCTTTAATTTGAGGTGAATTTGATCTAAACAATCATTTAAATAAGTGTTTAGAGAAGATTCACATTAAATTAGAGAAGAAGTCTAAACACATTCCTCAAATGTAGGCATTTGAAGTCAGTTTTTTTAGTAGAGATTGTATGGGTGCTACTTTTAGTATTATATTATTATATTACTATCATAAGGGGGGAAATGGTATCTGAATTTTCAAGTTCTGGAATTTTTATAGTTTAAGGAGACAAATTTTATTACATGTATTTTAATCTTAAAATCTGATCATTTATTAACAAATAAAGTTCTGAACAGTGAATAAAAGTTAGCATTACCAGTTTTTGCTCCATTTTTTCCTGTCTCTTTTTTAAGGCAGTGACCTCCATCATATATTTTACTTTTTCTGGATCAAATCTCTGAAAATGATAATTCATAATACTTTTTTAGCAAAACTCCTAACGCTATGTAAAACTATATCCAAGGGAGTATAGACTTTATTCTTGATTGATGCTTTATCCATAGCTGGATACTGGAATATCCTTGAATGTATGTGACTCTTTAAATTGACTATGTTCACAAACAATAGATTTAAAGAAAAAGTACATGTGCCTTTTTAAGATTAACTCTTTTATTGCTTTTGATGTGAAATTGCTTTTAAAAGTTTTAAAAGCAACTTCATATAAATAGCAACAAAAGTGTTGATCAATTTCCCTTTACTAGCATGTTAAACACAAAGGTTAATTAATGTGTTTGTTTTATAGAATTCAAATTCCCTTATCATTATGATATACATCTCTTTAACAAGCATAGGTCCAACAAGGTTTCAATACAATGCCTGAAACCTGCGTAAGGTTAGATCTTCTATGGTTAACATGTTAGCTTGTAAACCTAAAATTTTGATATTTCTTTTCCACAAAGGTTTGACCCATGCCTGTGTTAATTTATTTTCAGCAATTCTTCAGTTGCAGATACATTGTTTGTAAAACTTTCAGTGATTCCCATACATGAATTGCAATTTTATTTCCTTAACCCTTTCCTGTTTTACAAAATTTTGGACCTGTCCAAATTCAAAGGTTTTGCAGACGAAAATTTAAAGTGGATTTAATTTGAAAAATAATCATTCTATAGGGTAGAAAATAGTGTGGAAAAAGAAGAAATTGCTTGTCAGAAGCAATTTCTTCTTTTTTCACGATGTTTTCTCAATCATAAAATCACAGGCAAGTAAAAAGCAGGGATTAAACAGCAAAGGGTTAAAGTGTTGTTTTAAGTATAATGAAAGTTTATTACCAAAATATTGTGACGGATCCCGTCAGCCCTACATTCAGGATGACAAAACAGTGCAAACTCTTAGCAAATTATACCCTGCTTTGCACATACACCTATTTGCAAAGTGGAGTATAATTTGCAAACAGTTAAAACCAGTTTGTCATCCTGAATGACACAGGGATGTTCAATATTCCTTAAAGTGCAAGATATTCTCAAAATCAGAATTCAATACTGTCAAGCCCAGCTTCTAACTCCTCTTTAATTTTGTCCATTATACTTTTGAAAACAAAAGGAATCAAATGGTTTTAGAACCTTTGCTTAAAAAGCTTCTAACTCCTCTTTAATTTTGTCCATTATACTTTTGAAAACAAAAGGAATCAAATGGTTTTAGAACCTTTGCTTAAAAAGCTTCTAACTCCTCTTTAATTTTGTCCATTATACTTTTGAAAACAAAAGGAATCAAATGGATTTAGAACCTTTGCTTAAAAAGCTTCTAACTCCTCTTTAATTTTGTCCATTATACTTTTGAAAACAAAAGGAATCAAATGGATTTAGAACCTTTGCTTAAAAAGCTTCTAACTCCTCTTTAATTTTGTCCATTATACTTTTGAAAACAAAAGGAATCAAATGGTTTTAGAACCTTTGCTTAAAAAGCTTCTAACTCCTCTTTAATTTTGTCCATTATACTTTTGAAAACAAAAGGAATCAAATGGTTTTAGAACCTTTGCTTAAAAAGCTTCTAACTCCTCTTTAATTTTGTCCATTATACTTTTGAAAACAAAAGGAATCAAATGGTTTTAGAACCTTTGCTTAAAAAGCTTCTAACTCCTCTTTAATTTTGTCCATTATACTTTTGAAAACAAAAGGAATCAAATGGTTTTAGAACCTTTGCTTAAAAAGCTTCTAACTCCTCTTTAATTTTGTCCATTATACTTTTGAAAACAAAAGGAATCAAATGGTTTTAGAACCTTTGCTTAAAAAGCTTCTAACTCCTCTTTAATTTTGTCCATTATACTTTTGAAAACAAAAGGAATCAAATGGTTTTAGAACCTTTGCTTAAAAAGCTTCTAACTCCTCTTTAATTTTGTCCATTATACTTTTGAAAACAAAAGGAATCAAATGGTTTTAGAACCTTTGCTTAAAAAGCTTCTAACTCCTCTTTAATTTTGTCCATTATACTTTTGAAAACAAAAGGAATCAAATGGATTTAGAACCTTTGCTTAAAAAGCTTCTAACTCCTCTTTAATTTTGTCCATTATACTTTTGAAAACAAAAGGAATCAAATGGATTTAGAACCTTTGCTTAAAAAGCTTCTAACTCCTCTTTAATTTTGTCCATTATACTTTTGAAAACAAAAGGAATCAAATGGTTTTAGAACCTTTGCTTAAAAAGCTTCTAACTCCTCTTTAATTTTGTCCATTATACTTTTGAAAACAAAAGGAATCAAATGGATTTAGAACCTTTGCTTAAAAAGCTTCTAACTCCTCTTTAATTTTGTCCATTATACTTTTGAAAACAAAAGGAATCAAATGGATTTAGAACCTTTGCTTAAAAAGCTTCTAACTCCTCTTTAATTTTGTCCATTATACTTTTGAAAACAAAAGGAATCAAATGGTTTTAGAACCTTTGCTTAAAAAGCTTCTAACTCCTCTTTAATTTTGTCCATTATACTTTTGAAAACAAAAGGAATCAAATGGTTTTAGAACCTTTGCTTAAAAAGCTTCTAACTCCTCTTTAATTTTGTCCATTATACTTTTGAAAACAAAAGGAATCAAATGGATTTAGAACCTTTGCTTAAAAAGCTTCTAACTCCACTTTAAATTTGTCCATTATACTTTTGAAAACAAAAGGAATCAAATGGTTTTAGAACCTTTGCTTAAAAAGGTATCAGAATATATCACCACTAATGCTTTTCCTCACTCTTTTTAATTAATTTGGCATCAAGGAAGGTATAGCTCCACAAGTTTGAGTGAGTATTTGAAGATCAATTTTGTCTAT
This sequence comes from Fragum whitleyi, assembly GCA_948146395.1. Taxonomy (NCBI): domain Eukaryota; kingdom Metazoa; phylum Mollusca; class Bivalvia; order Cardiida; family Cardiidae; genus Fragum; species Fragum whitleyi. The sequence continues at coordinate 33,259,232 of OX411547.1, read as the reverse complement.
ACCTGTATTTACAAAATTGACCTTTGTTCACTCACTCTTAATTGCAGAACTATAGAGGCTGATGATTATCGAAAGGCATCCTCACAGTCAAATGTATGAATTCCTTCAGTTCCCATGAAAAACAAACACGAAACAAAATCAAATACCATTAAAATTCTAATAGAGCCCTGTGCTCTAATAAAACCCCATTTCCCTTTTTAAAGGTTGAAAGAGACCATTTTTGGTGTGATTTCCAAAACTTTTGTAGCCTCTCAAAAGACCCATACCCATAAATTCAAGGTAACTAAAAATTCAATAGAGGTTTTATGCACTTTTTCCCCAATCATATGTTGACCCTTGTCATGCTGAACCCGGAATATTTCTGCTTTTGCAGGAGCTATAGACAAACATAAGCCTGCACATATGTGCAGTCTGATGTTAGTCTACACCACCTGTTTCTTACTTTCAAACCAGAATTGTCAATAGAATTATTTTTTCAAATAAAAATTGACCTACAGAAGGTACTTTCAGTGCTTTTTGCCCTTTGATTTTGATGCAAATTTTTAGCCAAAATTTATTCAGCAGGACAAGGGTTAATATTTTGCATTATGTTTATTTACGCCATTTTATTAAGGTCTTTACATAATATTGATGACTTAGCAGGAAACAGTTGTAACTGTCTATATTGTTTATAGGCAATTACAACTGTTAGGCACTGAGCCATAGATATGTAACATAGCCTCTAGTAAATGTCCATCCCTTTCTAAAGGAAATTTGATGATCCAAATAGAACCCCAGGGTTCTATAAGAGTTTTTACGGTATATACCTGTTGGTTTGTATTCAGGGCATGTATTCCACCAACAGATGAAATCTTTTTGGTAATTCCACCTTTTGTTTTAACATCCTTCTGTTTACCAAACACTTTCACAATAAAGGCTTCTTCTTTCAGAAAATTGACAACCTGTTTTTGAAACATAATAGAACTTTAATTTGATATACAGTTGATATTGCATGAGCCACCACATCTATTAAGCGACTAATTTTATTAAGCGACCACCATAAATAGTCCCATCATCACAACCAAAATCTCTGAAAAAGAGGACATTCTAAATGAACAAGAGCTGTCGGAGGACAGCGAAGCTCGACTATTCCTAGTGCTGGATAGTAACAGCAAATCAATATCGACATTGGAAATTCAATGAAATTTAAGTCAAGAGAAAAGAATCTTTGTCTAGAGGCTGATATTTTGGTCATAAAAGACTGTGCAAAGTTTAAAAGAAATATCTTTAGTAGGAACAGAAATACAACTAACATAAACCAGTTGCATATAATAACATAACCAAGATTTTTAAGGCAAAAAAGGGTTAAAATTCCACTAAATTAAATATCAGAGTAATAAATCTTTTTCTGTGGGCTAATATTATGGTCAAAGAAGCATGTATAAAGTTTCCAAGCAACAGCTTTAGTAGATACAGATATAACAGATGTACATCAGTTGCACATAAAAACTTAACCAAGATTTCTAAGTCCGAAAAGGGTTAAAAATCCACTAAAATCAATATCTGGGTAATGAATCTTTGTCTAGATGCTGATATTATGGTCACAGAAGCATGTGTAAAGTTTCAAAGCAATAGCTTTTATAGAAACAGAAATATTACACATAAACAACATTTGCACGTAGAAACTTAACCAAGATTTTTAAGTCCGAAAAGAGTTAAAATTCCGCTAAATTCAATACCATAGAATTGAATCTTTGTCAAGAGGCTGATATTATGATCACAGAAGCATGTGCAAAGTTTCCAAGCAATAGCTTTACTAGAATAAGAGATATAACTGATGTACAACATTTGCACGTAAAAACTTAACCAAGAATTTCTAGGTCTGAAAAAGGTTAAAATTCAATGAAATTCAATATGAAAATAATTAATCTTTGACTAGAAGCTGATATAATGGTAACAGAATCATGTGTATAGTTTCCAAGCAAAAGCCCAGGTAGAAATAGAGATATAACTGATATACAACATTTGCACGTAAAAACTTAACCAGGAATTTCTAAGTCTGAAAAGGGTTAAAATTCCACTAAATTCAATATCAGAGTATTGAATCTTTGTCAAAAAGCTTATATTATGGTCACAGAAGCATGTGCATAGTATCAAAGCAATAGCTTTAGTTGAATAAGAGATATTACAGATATACAACATTTGCACGTAAAAACTTAACCAGGAATTCCTAAGTCCGAAAAGGGTTAAAATTCCACTAAATTCAATACCATACAATTGAATCTTTGTCAAGAGGCTGATATTATGGTCACAAAAGCATGTACATAGTTTCAAAGCAATAGCTTTAGTAGAAATAGAGATATTACAGATATACAACATTTGCACGTAAAAACTTAACAAAGAATTTCTAAGTCCGAAAAGGGTTAAAATTCCACTAAATTCAATACCAGAGTTATGAATCTTTGTCAAGAGGCTGGTATTATGGCCACAGAAGCATGTGTAAAGTTTCAAAGCAATAGCTTTTATAGAAACAGAAAAATTACAGATAAACAACATTTGCACGTAAAAACTTAACCAAGATTTCTAAGTCCAAAAAGGGTTAAAATTCCACTAAATTCAATATCAGAGTATTGAATCTTTGTCTAGAGGCTGATATTATGGTCACAGAAGCATGTGCAAAGTTTCAAAGCAATAGCTTTGATAGAAACAGAGATTTTAAACACTTGCACGTAAAAACTTAACCAAAGCATTACGCCGACGCCGACGCCCGGGTGACCGGAATAGCCCCCCTATTCTTCGAATAGTCGAGCTAAAAATTGATAATATTGAATCTTATGTTGTTGGAGCCCATTAGAATTGTCTTATAAGACAATTCTAATGGGTTCCAACATCATAGGATTCAGTATGACTTGACCGACAATGCTATCAAAATGAACAGACAATCTATAAATGCTATCAAAATGAACTGACAATCTATAAATGCTATCAAAATGAACTGACAATCTATAAATGCTATCAAAATGAACTATCACATTTATCATGATATTTTGTATTAAGCGACCATTCCCTTAACCTAGGGGTGTTGATGGTCCCCTTAGTTTTCACATATCTTACATAAATATCATACTTTTCTTTACTAATGTGATCTGTCATGCAAAAGATATCTGGTAGTGCATAAATTGTCAGCGTGGAAATCTTATGCACATGGCTGATTTATTGAATCTACAGTGATCAACCTACCTATCTCGATGGCTCAGCGCGAAACAGTTGTAACTCCCTATATGTTTATAGGGAGTTACAACTGTTTAGCGCTGAGGCATCGATCTGTATAAACCCTCTAGTTGACCAATGCCCGGCAATATCTTTTATTAAATGCGACCCATCATGCAAAAAAGGACCATCCAGGAATTCAGTAATATGGATTATTGAAAAAAAGATTTTATCCCGAATAGGTCAACCAGAAGTTGCATTTCAAAAATTCTTTCACTGGAAGGTAGATTGATCATTCAAGATTCAGAAAATAAGCACAGTGCAAAAAGTTTCGCTCCCAGTCAGTCTGTGCAGTCTGACTACGATCGATACCTTACGCAGGACCCAGATTGTCCCTTTTTGTGTGACAGGTCACAAATATTAAATTTATAAAGTTTCCAGATGGTCCTTTTTTGCATGACATATGGTCACATATCTATCATTCATTCATTTCAATAACCAGCAAGAAGTGACTTGACCATGACATAGCTTGGCTTATAATATTAGGGTTTTAGTCTGACTTCTAAGAAAAACAGGGTTCGAAGGAATCGATAATTGGGATCTTAGGGGTCTTTCCTTAAGGTAGCAATGGACACCTGGCGTCATTTTTTTTCGCCCAATGAATTTTTTTCTTGAAGGTACCTTTCCATGCTCGTTTTCATGCTAGAGTTATCTGCCCTTGAGTGGTAAAGGCCATTTTTCAGTAAAATGGTTATATTCGTTTTAGGTCTAGTATAAACCCTATATTAAGTTATAGCTATAAAAACACATACACTTTGATAGACCTTATACATGTACACAATGGCTATTGACAAGAAAATTTCTCTTTGATCAATTGTATTTGGACAATTTGCTTTCAAAAGTCAAAAATGCACTAAATTTTGTAATTTTACTAGATAAAATTGTCACAAAAACCTATTTTTTGAAGAAATTACCCAATGAATTTTTCTTATTTTCCGATATGTTAATAATCCATATTTTTCCTTTATTTGGTAAAAAATTCAGCATACCTTTCCATGCAAATAAGGTTTTTTTTTCGTTATTTTCTGTGTTCCCCCCCTAATAGAATGACAGTTTTAACGCATTTTATTGTTAAATTAAATTATCTTGTCATTCAATTAATATCAAATGTTGAAAAGAAGCTAAATTATGAAGTTTTACCATCATTATTTTACGTTATTTCCATAAGTAGAATCTTACAAAAACCGGTCTTTTTAAACAACGCGCAAAAAGAGCCGTAAAATAAACGAAAACCCACTTCCGGTTTATAGAGTCGGGAAGCCTCTGTCCATTGCCACCTTAAGTTTGGGGGTCCTGTACATGTTTGACCTTGATCTGTAACCTTTGAGCTATCTGAAAATTTCTTTCAAACTGCATATTTTTTCTTGATGAAGAACAATTGTGGTGAGTATCTTAGTCAATCCATAAATGATGGAGCTATGCCCCAGACAAGCCAAATTTGACTTTGACCTTGACCTTGTCCTAGGAGATATCTGAAAATTTCTTTCAAGCATTTTATTTTCATTTTCAAAATAGTTTCTAAAGGTTTTCTATAGGAAAGTTAAAAAAGTTGGATTGCATGAGAAAGAGTAAAGAAAGAAAGACAAACATTATAATGGAAGTTGCAGATGAGAATTTTAAATTGAATTTTAAATTGATCAATTTTTTAAAATCCTTGCTTTTGTGGTAGAAGAATTGTTGACGATGAAGAAAATGCTTGTATAAATTCAATTTTTTTATTTTGACAATGTTTTTCTCTAAATTTTTGTATTTTTTGGAGCAGTAAAACGCAGGCTCTTGCAGTGTCTATTTCATGAGGAAGGATCAGGCATTTTAGCACATACTTTTGAAAATTCAACCAATTTTTTTAAGTTTATGGACGTTTTTTTTTACACAGATAAAGAGCAAAAATTTGTATCTTTTTTGGATTGTTAATTTCCCCTTTACTTTTTTAGAATAGACAGTACTCTTGTGAGATGATTATGAGTATTACCTCTTCTGTGCCGGTCAGAGTGACGACCCTTTCGTAGTTGAACTCTGGATTAGTCGTGTTACTGATGACTTTAGTCTGGATGTCTTTGTCTTCCATATAAATACGGTGTGAGCAGTAAAAGGACTGAAAAAAAGTACAAAATATTCTTGTTTCAGCCTGTATGTGACATTTCCAACAATTTCAAATGTGCGCCCAGTAAAGACTCTTGCCAGCCTGTGCATTTGCACAGTCTGACCAGCCTCTTCAATTGTGCCCTTTGTAGAAAGGTAGGGTCCAAAAGTGTCTTTCGAAAGTCAGACAAACTTCTAATCATAATATGTGGCAGTTAAGGTTGGTTCATGTTAGCCCTTCACGCACATGTCAAATTGTTGGAAATGTCTCTTACAGGCTGATTCATTTTTCTTGCTTTACCCTTGTCATGCTCAGGGTTCGCTGTTTTGATCTTGATTTAACGTGGAAAAATGGAAATTAGATAAAAATCAATACTGTACGAAGCTAGGTTTATCAATACAAATGTTTTTCACACCTCCCGCAGACATGGCATATCAAATGATTAATTGTTTAGATTGTTTGTTCCAAAATGGTTTGACATTGAGTGAGAAGTCTCAAACACATATCAAATACATTGAGTTGTCGAGATTTTGCTTAGTTTATAGAGGAACATGATTGAACAGTGAAGAGTCGAACTTGCACACATTAAATCCATGTTAATAAACTTCACAAGGAGCCAAGTGTCCATAAAATGAGCCAAACTCGTTTTATTTTCATTCACATATCAGGAACAGTTAACAAATATTTGAATAAAGACCAGCCCACCTACCCAGTTTATTTTTATTTATTTATTTTTTTTGTTATCTCCCTTTGACAAAATGTTCCATTGTTTTTTATCAAAAATAAGATTACTTAAAGGAAAATAAGAATTAAATCTTTTAATTAAACTTAAACTAAGTCGCATTCTGGGCTTTCTTTTTCTGGTGATCTATCAACTGTCAATCAAAGGGCACATATAAAATGAATAAGCTCAATTTCGCAAAACCCGCAATCATAATATCGTAACTACAAATTCATTTAATTACATTTGTGGCATTTCATTCCCTGTTAAAAGAAGGCGGGTAATGCTGTCCTACACTCCGAGAGTTACAATTACTTTGGTTTAGTTACGTTTAGTTACGATCGTATGTAGGGTACTATTTATTTTGATTCCATAGATAATTATTTTCACCTATTTTCATGAAGACTTTATTTAGAATTCGAAATTCATTGATCTTTTGAAACTTAATGCATTTTACTCTACCTTTTTAAGGTAGTGGACCCGTAATAGTTCCACAACATTGTGGGGGTGATGAACTTTAACAGTGTTAACCGAGGTTTCCTAATGATTTCATTAGGAAACCTCAGTTAACATTGTGAAATAATATGTGTTCCAAAATGTTGCGGAACTATTACGGGTCCACTACCTTAAGATCCTTATTGGTGCTTCTCAGCTGGCAGGCAGGAAGGTCCGATACTTTTTTTTTTTATTTTTATTTTGCAGGGGGAGGCAGGGGAGGGGTGTCAGCAACGGGGGATAACAGCGTTATAGCAGCACATCTATTACTTCTGCTGATTCACTTCTTGGAACCCACAGCATTTTAATGGATTTGCAGTGTATGAGTTGGGAGAATAATGGACTCCTGACTCACAGGAGTAAGTGTTAATTTCTGGATGCTAATGAAAACCTTGGCAAAATTGCAAAATCAAAGTGCTGAAAGCACTTGATGCACAAATTGAATCAGTTATCATCTTCATTGTAAAACTCTCTTACTTTTCTAGTTTAAAAAGGAAAATCTGGGGTCATAGATTAAGATCAGACTGAACAAAGCAGAAATATTTTAGGATCAGAACGATGAGGGATAATTGTCCATAAATCAAGGAAATAAATGTACTTTAAAAAAGACTTTACATGAAGGTCACATTTTCTGTGATGAAGCAAATTAATGCAAAATCTTGACAGTATGTGCATAGTAAAATATTGAAATTTCTTTAATGCTTTTCGGTAGTTTATCGAGAAATAACAATAGATTATCACTTGATAATCTCACTGCAAAAGCAGTGAAATTATCAAAAACTTATACCCTGCTTTTGTGCATTTCATCCAATCTGACGTCATCTATGTGGGGCGAAATAAGTGACGTCACAATGAACGTTGCATAACAATCACGCGCGAAATGACGCGCTTTACGAAAATATGTCATAGAAATTTCACATTTTGTCTCATTTTTGAATTAAAGAAATAGAATAATCGTTTGTTTTCATGTAAGATCGATAAATATTTCATTTCGTAAACAACAAAAGCTTTATTTTCACTCGTGGCTCTGCCACTCGTGAAAATATAGCTTTTATTGTTCACTCAATGAAATATAAATCAATCTTACACTGAAACAAACGATTATCCTCTATATATTCTACGAAATTTTCATGTAAATCTGTTTATTATTTTAGAAGATGTGTTAACAAGAAATGGTTAAGATAAATCAGCCTTGTCTAGAATTTAAATGTTAATAAACATGTGTGGCAGGTTCTTTTTCTCAGGTCAACAGCATTTTTTTAAATTTTATTTTACGGTAGTGGACCCCTAAGAAATAACGCAACATTTCTGAAGTCATAAACTTTAACAGTGTTCATTTGGAAACCTCAATAAACATATTGAAATATCATGAGTTCAAAATGCTGCGGAACTATTACAGGTCCATTACCCTAACCTTACATAAGCCATAGATACAAGATTTTGTTTGCTCACCAATGATATGGTACTTACTGAGTATTTCGGTGGAAAGCCTCTTCCATACATGATTTTCACTTTAAAGTGGATCTCTTTACCAATCAGCTCCGACGGTTCACAATATTTGTCATCCTTTTCAGTGTACTCTTTACCCTTGGCATCACAGGGAATTATTGCAACCTTCAAGAAAAGGAGTAAAAGTATGTTACAAAAGATCTTAAGTTAGTTTTGATTGATTGAATGGAGTAAATGCCGCTTTCAACATTATTTCAGTTATCTCACGGCAGCTGGAACACCTAACAATGGTTTCCTGGTATTTCTCTAACCAGTACAACCCTCATATTCTTTCCTAGCCTTCAGCTGCTATCTCACATAGGGCTATGAATATCAACCCATTGGTGAGAGACAAATAATCGGAAAGAATGAGAGCCGCCATCGGGATTCGAACCCAGGACCTCTAGATTGACAGTCCACGCGCTACCAACAGCGCTATGACGGCGGCCACTTAAAGTAGTGGGACCGTAATAGTTTTGCAATATTTCGGATCATATAATCTTTCACAATGTAAACCGAGGTTTCCTAATGAAAATCATTAGGAAACTCTGGTTTACATTGTCAAAGTTCATTACTGCCGAAACGCTGCAGATCTATTACAGGTCCACTACCTTAAGGAAAACATAATCACAGCCAGCAGGTACATTTAGGCGGCTGCAGGTTCTTAATATTGAACAAGAGGGCCTTGAAGGTCTTTTATCGCTCATCTTCACATCTTTGTCTCAATTTTTTTCAAATTTTCCAGCAAGTCATAATTGCATTTTTTTTTTTTTTGAGGCCTCAAATAAACAAGAAAATTGTCATTGAGGCCCCATTTCCTGTCATAAAAATTCATTTTTATTTTCAATAGGTTAATTCTTATTACCTGACATACATTCTGTCCAAGTTTCATGAAGATTGGACAATATTTTAGCTTCTAAAGAGTGAACAAGAATATTGCAATTGAGGCCCCTTTCCCCTTAATATGGCAACAATCCTTCCATTTTCAATAGTGTTAATCCATGGGAGCTGACAAATATTCTGACCAAGTTTCATGGAGATTGGACAATATTTTGTGGCATCAAGAGTGTGAACAAGAAAATTGCAATTGAGGCCCCTTTTACCTTGATATGGCACCGATCCTTCCAATTTGCACTAGGGTTCATCTTTGTGACCTGACAAATATTCTGACCAAGTTTCATGAAGATTAGACCATATTTGTGGCCTCTAGAGCTAAAATACAAAATTAAGATTAAGGCCCCTTTTCCTTTTATATAAAACAATCCTTCAAATTTCAATAGGGTTCATCCTTGTGACCTGACAAACACTCTGACCCAAATTTCATGAAAATTGGACAATATTTGTGGCCTCTAGAGTGTAAACAAGAAAATTGTCATTAAGGCCCTTTTTCCCATGGTATGACATAGATCCTTCCTCTTTTCAATAGGGTTAATCCTTGTGAACTGACAAACATTCCAACCATGTTTCATGAAGACTGGATAATATTTGTGGCCTCTAGAGCGAAAACAAGAAAATCATCATTCTGGCCCTTTTTCCTGTGGTATAAAATAAATCCTTCCTTTTTTCAAAAGGGTTAATCCTTTTTAAATGACCTGACAATCATTCTGACCAAGTTTCATGAAGATTGGACCATATTTGTGGCCTCTAAAGTGTTAAACAAAAAATTGTCATTAAGGCTCCTTTTCCAAAGATATGGCATAGATCCTTCCCATTTTCAATGGATTTAACCCTGTGACCTGAACATTCTGACCAAGTTTCATGAAAATTGGACAATATTTGTGGCCTCTAGAGTGTAAACAGTTAAATTGTTGAAACCGATGGCGCACGATGCACGACATATGACAGACTTTTGACATTCAATGATCAGAAAAGCTCACCTTGACCACGATGTGCTCAGGTGAGCTGAAAATTCTAATTTGAACAAGAGCACCGCCTTTGGGTGCCTAAGCTCGGCTGTTGAGCGCTAGGTGGTCTAAATGCTTACAACAATGCAAACAACGCCTAGTAGCTTTACTTTTTGTTCCGAAAAAAACATCAAAAATATGCCTAATAATGTTATAATCTTCATAGGTTATCATGTTAAATGCTACTAAGCCACCATTTTTATTTAGTGACCATTTTTGAAATATCCCTCTATAAATCAAAATATCTTAAAAATTCAGATATTAAGGGCCTAAATTAATTAACCCCTGTCATGCTGAACCCGGAATATTACTACTTTGGCAAGAGCTATAGACAAACAACAGACTACACATATGTGCAGTCTGATGTCGGTCTACACCACCTGTTTCTCACTTTCAAACCGGAATTGACAATAGATTTAGTTTTTCAAATAAAAATTGACCTACAGTTGGTACTTTCAGTGCTTTTTGCCCTTTGATTTTGATGATTTTTTTAGCCTAAATTTATTCATAATGACAAGGATTAATTCAAAATGAATCCTTTGTTGTTAAAACTCATAGCATGAGAATTGTCTCACTTGGACAATTCTTTTGAGTTTTAATGACATGTAATTATTGAGAAATTCGTAAGAACATACATATTCAATCAAAATAATGTTTCTAATTTTTAATCAAAATATGTACTAAGTGACCATTCTCTTAAGGGACTGCTTTTTGGTGGTACCGTAAGTTGCTGATAAATGCACCTTTTACAGTATGTTGATGTCAGACAAACCAAGAGCCGTCAATGATGGGTTATGCTCCCCAAATAAGTGCTTGATAATTAAGTTCGCTTTAAATCAACAGTCAAAATTTACTTAAAACACTTAACCATGAAATCTTTTGATATGTTCCAAGGGTTGTGGAGAAAATTTTTTAGGTCCTTTTCAATTAAGCTGGCACTCTTTCAAAGACAGAAATTGCAATTGCTTGTTGGAATTTGACTTTGACCTCAACCAAGAGCCTTGTCTTAGTTATCTACTGAAAGGTCTTTTAACAAGTAATAAACCTATGAAATATGAAGGTTATATCACTTACTATTGCAATATTATGGCACATTTAAAGTTTTAATTTTCCAACTTTGATTTGACCTTGAGAAAAATCTTGATCTTGGCTGTTGACCTTGGACTTAGTACCAACAAAAAGGTCTTATCACGAGCATTGCATGTATGAATTGGAAAGATTAAATATCTTAAGCCAATTAAAGGTTATAGCTGATTTAGAGTTTTTATAATGGAAATTATGGACCTTGACAATTTGACCTTGAATTTGACTGAATGCTTAGTCTTTATTTACTACTGAAAGGTCTTGTAAAAAGTATTAAACAAATGGAATATGAAGGTTATATCACTTACTATTGCATAATAATGGCTAATTTTATAGTTTTAATTTTTCCATTTTTTAGCTCCACTGGCCAAAGGCCACATGGGCTATCATGGCGTTGTGTCCATCGTCCGTCCTTGCGTCCAGTCATAAGCTTTTTGTTTAAAAATCTTCTCCTCAGAAACTACTAGATGAATTTCAACCAAACTTCACAGAAATGATCCTTGGGTGACCCTCTTTCAAAGTTGTTCAAGAAATTTTGATCCAATGAAAAACATGGATTAAATGGGCGTGGCTCATTTCCAAATATGGTAAAGAGAGAGTTTTCTCAAATTCTAATTGCTAGATACCAATTAAATTTTACATGAATGATCCTTGGTGACCCTTTATCAGTTTATCAAAAGATAATGTGATCAGATGGAAAATCTGTATTTTATGGGTAGAGGTCATTTCACTATATGTTATATATAGAGGACACTTTGAAAATCATTTTCTTAGAATGTAATTTATGGATTTCAGCGAAATTTCACTGGAATTATACTTGAGAGACCCTTTATCAGTCTACAAAAAATTATTGTGATCAGATGAAAAATATGTATTTTTATGGACAGAGGTCATTTATCTAAATGTTATGTAGTTGAAACTTTGAAAATCATTTTCTCAGAATGTAACTGATGGATATCAACTATCACTGGAATGATCCTTGAGTGACCCTTTATAAGTCCACAAAAAATTATTACGATCTGATGAAAAATATGTATTTTATGGACAGAGGTCATTTCCCTATATGTTATTTAGTCAAAACTTTGAAAATTATTTTCTCAGAATGTAATTGATGGATATCAACCAAATTTCACTAGAAAGATCCTTGAGTGACCCTTTATCAGTCTACCAAAAATCATTGTGATCAGATGAAAAATATGTATTTTATGGGCAGAGGTCATTCATCTAAATGTTATTTAGTGGAAACTTTGAAAATCATTTTCTCAGAGTGTAACAGATGGATATCAATCAAAATTCATTGGTATGATCCTTTGGTGACCCATTATCATGCAGCCATGATTGGATGAAAAATATGTATTTTGTGGGTGGAGTAAATTCTCTATATGTTATAAAGTGGAAACTTTGAAAATCATTTTCAACATCAGTAGAACCCAAAAACTCTAAAAATCTTGTCAAAACTTTGATTTGCTATTACAAGAATTTCAAGCCCGTGGAGCGACTCAAGCCATTCATGGCTTTCTAGTTTAACTTGAGAAATGACCTTGACTTTGACAGATGACCTTTTACTTGGTAGCAACAAAAAGATATTTTCACAAACAATTAACTTGTGAAATATGTAGATTAAATCTCATTCCAAATAAAAGTTATGGCCAATTTAGAGTTTTTATGCTGGAAATAATTGACCTTTACAATTTGACCTTGACCAAAAACCTTGTCTTAGATACCTACTGAGAGACCTTGACCTAGACTGCGGAACTTGAACCACAAAAGGTCTTGCCACAAGTTATAAACATTTAAATATGAAGGCTATATCACTTGTCATTGCAAAATTATGGCCATTATAACCTTTTCCAGGACAAAAAGAGAGCTTACGTAAAACTAATGATATTAAGGCCCCTTTTTCCTACATTTTTTTTGATAGTTTTAGGTCAAGAGGATCTGATTTGCTACTTAAATATGAAATTTCATGAAATTCTGACTATAAGACTAGGAGAAATTGCCCCAAAACAAATTTTTAAATTAAGGCCTCTTTTTCCATGAGGCAGCCTTGAAAAGAGAACATTTAAAGAAACATGTTTTGTAAATTTTCTAGAAAGATTATACATGAAGTTTCATCCAATTAGACCCAAGGGTTCCTGAGATAAGATGTCGGATGACACAGACAGACGGAAGGATTGATAGACTTGCACACAAGCCGACAACTATATGCTCCCCTGCAAATTTTTCGGGTTGCATAATTAAGGCTCTTCTTGTGACAGACAGACATAAATAAAAAGAGAAATTGGCCAAAATAATGGAAGACTTGTGTGTTATCTCCCTTGTTTGTTAAATCGGTTAAATCAGTGGCGCTCCAAATCATTAGCAGTCCATTTCAACATTATCTTGGATTTTATCCATGGATTAATGCAAATTTTATTTTGTAAAAACAAATTACTTATTTATGAAATTAGTATTTGTAATAAAGTTTTCAAAAGTAAAGTAGAAAATAAATATTTATTTTACTTTAAATGTATCTTGTAAATTGCACTATATTTGATTTAGAGCTTTTCTGTTAATCTTATAGAGCAAAGGAAGTAAGGATAAAATCCAAGGTAACCACTGATTAGGACCCTTCCTCCTTTGGGAGTATTTCAAGGGAGGTAACCAACCATTATTGCATAAAATGTATGTTTTCAGGTTGTTAAAGGCATAAGTTAACAGACAAAACCTGGGCTTTAACAGGAGAAAATGTGGATTAATCAGTAAATTCATGTGCGGTTAACGCCCGGTCTTTTTACTTAAATATCCGAGATTTAGTTTTATACAATTTTATCAATTTCAATGATTCTTATATTTTTCTGCAATAGAAGTTTGTCCAAAAAGGATGCTTTAAGCATTCTGTTCAAAATACAATCAAAATAAGATCTAGAAGAATGTACACATTGATTATTAAAACACGTGAAATTCATGTCCAACATTATCATAGAGCATATCTAAAGAAGTTGCTCTAATTCCTGCGTTAAATTGTGTGACGTCATAAATTTATCTGGCCATGTCGGTATAAACAAAATGGACAGTGTAATGCATGACATAATTGTTCCGGCATATTTGTATCGTTTCTATGAAATAATTTCACAATTTCTGTTTAAATTTATAGACTAATCTATCTTTTTATGCAATAATAGCATCAATTCACACTTGCAGAGACCCTCAAATTGCATTTACGCCCTTGTGCTTCACACTCGGGCATTAAACCATTTTTTTGGTCTCTGCAAAAGTTAATGCCCTCAAAAACGTGAATTAACCCTATACTATCCTTCATTTCATACTAGGGAATAACATAGAATTTCTAATCTCACCATAAGAGTTCCAGCTGATGCTCCCTTGTAGTCGATAACAATTAAGCTTTCATTTACGTCTATCTGTAATAGTAACAACAATACTTTCTTTAATGCTTTCCGGTGGTTTATCGAGAAATAACGGTAGATTATCACTTGATAATCTCACTGCAAAAGCAGTGAAATTATCAAAAACTTAAACCCTGCTTTGGTGCATTTCATCCTATCTGACATCATCTATGCGGGGCGAAATAAGTGACGTCACAGTGAACGTTGCATAGCAATCATGCGCAAAATGACGCGCTTAACAAAAATTTGTCCTAAAAATTTCAACTTTTGTCTTAATTTTGCACTAAAGAAATAGAATAATCGTTTGTTTTTCGAGTAAGATCGATATATATTTCATTTTGTGAACAACAAAAGCTATATTTTCACTCGTGGCTCTGCCACTCGTGAAAATACATCTTTTGTTGTTCACTGAATGAAATATAAATCGATCTTACACTGAAATAAACGATTATCCTTTATATAATGTTGAAATATGATAAAAAAGAACAAGATCAAAAGGAATCATGAATTTTACTTCCTCATGTACTTAACCTATCAAAGGGGGGTTACATAAGTGGATGCCCACTTGCCTAGGACAAGTAAAAATCGCTTTGGCAAAGTGATTTTTGAAAGAGGCTTACCCACCAGACAAGTAAATATTAGAGCATAATAAACTGTATATAATTCCATAGGGCAAGTAGTAATTTACTTGCCCACTGGGCAAGTGAAAGCAATTTTTTGCAGGGAAACCCTGCTACCAAGCATAAAAACTAAAGATGAACAAGCGTGCCAGAATCCCAAAATACACCACCAGAAAAAAAGACCAAACAAAACTAGAACAGCCACAAAGTGGACTTATCCTCCACCAGCTTTGTCAAAATATAAGTGCTATTAGAGCAGGATGTGTTTGTAACAAATATTGAGAATTCAAGTTATATGCCTTTGATTGATTGAAGGTCACTTATTTCTTAAGTTAGAGCCTGGAAAAGAAAAGGTCTAACAAAAATTGACTATGACCTTGACCTTTGACCTATGTGACCCAAAAACAATAGGGCATTACCTTGGATCATAAGTATATTTGCATCAAGTTTCATGATTCTAGGTTGCTTTGATCATAAGTATATTTGCATCAAGTTTCATGATTCTAGGTTGCTTTGTTCATGAGTTTGAGTCCAAAAACATAAATTGAACTATAATTGACTGTGACCTTGACCTTTTACCAATGAGACCCAAAAACAATAGGGCACTTCCTTGAGTCATAAGGAGCAATTGCATGAAGTTTCATGATTCTAGGTTGTTTTGTTCTTGAGTTAGAGTCCGGAAATGAAAATTCAACAAAGGCTGACTGTGACCTTGATCTTGTGACTCAAAAACAATAGGGCAATTCCTTCTGTCACAAGCAACATGAATATGAAGTTTCATGATCCTCGGTCACTTGGTTAGGTTAGTTAGAGTCCGGAAACAAAAAGGTCTATAGACAGACGGATGGACAGACAGACAGACATGGTGAAACCAATTTCTTTAATGCTTTTCAGTGGTTTATCGAGAAATAACGGTAGATTATCACTTGATAATCTCACCGCAAAAGCAGTGAAATTATCAAAAACTTAAACCCTGCTTTGGTGCATTTCATCCTATCTTACGTCATCTATGCGGGGCGAAATAAGTGACGTCACAATGAACGTTGCATAGCAATCACGTGCAAAATGACGCGCTTTACGTAAAATAGGGCATAGAAATTTCACACTTTGTGTCATTTTTGCATTAAAGAAATAGAATAATTGTTTGTTTTTCGAGTAAGATTGATTAATATTTAATTGAGTGAACAACAAAATCTATATTTTCACTCGTGGCTCCGCCACTCGTGAAAATATAGCTTTTGTTGTTCACTCAATGAAATATAAATCGATCTTACACTGAAACAAATGATTATCCTCTTTATACCCCCCTCTAACTCGTAGGTATAATAAAATTCTATGTGGCATTATTCCCTATTCCTAATTATCTCATTTTTTGTTCTAAATTGTGGAAGAAATATTGACAAACAATTATGGACATTATTAAAATTAATGGAAAAAAAATCTAATCCAGGGGGGATTACAATAATTAGGGCCTCAAAATGGGTGAGCTCCAAAAAGAGGATGATATGTATGGATGGTAAATTTTCAAAATATCAGAGGTGTGTTTTTTGGAGCATTATAAGAAATCCCGCTTTTGATATTTTGAGTGAAAATATTCAACATTGCCAAGGCTACTTGTTTTAGGCCAATGCTGAACCATCTTTTTTTCCTCATTTAGATATCTTAAGTGTCTAATTCAGCCGCTTAAAAATCTTAATTTAAGAAACGCCACATCTTAAAAATCTTAACCTAAACAAAAGGACCGTGATGGTCCTAGATCGCTCAGCTGAGTCTCTTTGATCACTGGGACATCACATCAATTAAAAAGGCAGATGTCATAAAGAAGATAATTTCTACATAAAACAAAGTTTCATAAAGTTTGGGCCATATCTGTGGCCATTACGTTATTTCAAGGAAATTATCATAAAGACTCCTTTTCCTGTGATATGGTATGAATCCTTCCCATTTTCAATAGAGTTCATTCCTGTGACCTGGCAAACATTTTGACCAAGTTTCATGAAGATTGGACAATATTTGTGGCATCTGGAGCTCTTACAAGAAAATTGTCATAAAGGCCCCTTTTCCTGTGATTTGGCACAGATCCTTCCAATTTTCAAAAGAGTTCATCCTCTTGACCTAATAAACATTCTGACAAAGTTTCATGACAATTGGACCATCTTTGTGGCTTCTAGAGTGTAAACAAGAAAATTGTCATTAAGGCTCCTTTTTTCATGATAAGGCACAAATCCTTCCAATTTTCTATAGGATTCATCCTTGTGACCTGGCAAACATTCTGACCAAGTTTCATGAAGATTGGACCATATTTGTGGCCACTAGAGTGTAAACAAGAAAATTGTCATTAAGGCCCCTTTTTCCAGTGATATGGCACAGATCCTTTCCACTTTATCAATTTTAACAAGGGACCACCCAAGGAATATTTCTGCCAAGTTTGGTTGATTTTGACTCAAACGTTTAGGAGGGGATGTCATTTAAAGAAATTGTCGACGCCGTGACGGACAGAAGGAAAGATAGACAGACAGACGCCAGACATTGATAGATCACAAAAGCACCCTTGAGCACTTTGTGCTCAGGTTAGCTAAAAAAACGCACCTCTTGTATATGTTGGTGTGTTCAATTTTCACCACCTAGCGAATGTGTCAAAATTAGTTAAAATAAGACCATGGTGAAAACAAGATGTGTTTGTGAAACACGATTGCCCCCGTAACGACATTTTTTTCAAAGTTTGACCTTGACAGATGACCTTGACCTTGTCACATGACCTTGACTTTGGTACCAGCGGATGCGGATCATTGAGATCTATCATCATGCCAAATATTAGCTTTGTATCTTGAATAGGCTTGAAGATATTTGCAAGGTTAAGTTTTTGGGTTAAGTTTTCAAAGTTTGACCTTGTCAGATGACCTTGACCTTGTCACATGACCTTGACTTTGGTACCAGCGGATGCGGATCATTGAGATCTATCATCATGCCAAGTATTAGCTTTGTATCTTGAATAGGCTTGAAGATATTGGCAAGGTTAAGTTTTCAGACAGACAGACAGATGGACAGACGGACGGACAGACAGACAGACAGACGGACATGAGTAAAACATTATGCCCCCGATCTCTCGATACGGGGGCATAAAAATCCCAAAGTACTGTAAGCTATTCAAGTACATACCATGTTTGTGATTGACTCTGTCCACACTTTGACACTACCTATATGAAAGTCTGAGTTAGGGTCATCATAGAAAGGGTCTTTCTCCTGCAATAAAATAGAGAATGTTAACTATATCAGTTTCTTAAATGCTTGTTGGTGGTTTTTCAAGGAACGACAGTTTTTCTTTAGTGATTTTGGGTGGTTTCTCGAGAAATGGGCATGGTATAGCAGTGAAAGTAAAATTCTTGCCCATTAATCTAAATTCATGGCCAGCACATTGTTGCATTTAATGGCCACTGCCTGTTAAAATGTGCCATGAATAATATCAATTGGTCACGAATTCAGCAATTATACAAATTTATGGCTACCATTAATATTAATAATGGCTACCATGAAAACATCAATGCCCATCAATATTCATTTTTGAAATGGTCATTATTTCCCCAGTAAATACTCCTGAAAATCTAATGGTGTCCTTTCTCCATTTACGCCCATGAAAGACTTCTTTTTTGGCCATAAGCCTCCCATTAAAATAATTTAATGTTAAATTCATGGCATCTTGATGGTTTATTAATGCCCAGCACAATGTTGCTTTTAATGGGTGATATTAATGGCTGAAGCCATGAATTTTTCATGGCTGATTCATGGTTGATCTTGCAGTAGTGACAGTGAAACATGTATTAAGTGACCAATTATAGGACCACCAAAAACCCGTCAATAAAGAGAATGGACCTTAGGTTCACATTTTGTTTACAAATAAGAAACATACTTTTGATTGCATATATATTTTATTGCCAATTCAATGATCTCATGACGTTAAAAGTCCATAGAATCATTTCATTGAGACTCGATATAACCTTATACATACAAAACGCATTACCCTGAAAATGACCTCAGAACGGTGTTACTTGTTTTGCGCAATTTCAAAGGTTCCAGAAAAATATTGGTTGAATAATAGCACATTATTTATCTTGAATTTAATAAACAGGGTATTACACTGCTGAAAAGGGCCAGAAATTGATATCCACCCTTACCATAAAAATTGCCCAAAGGCTAAAGCCCTTGGGCAGATATCAAAGTGGCAGGCAGATATCACTCCATGGCACTTGTCAGTCGTGTAATAACACCTTTTAAATGCACACCTTTGGTAAATCCCACTCTTCACCGTCTTCAAATTTGTCCTTCATTTCAGCCATGATGCATTTACGATCGAGGAATTTAGTGCGAGACCACATCCACTCATGTTTTGTGTCGACATCGGTCACCTTTATCATTATCTGAAATAAAGCAATAAGGATTGAAACAAATATTTGTTTTTAGATTCATTACTTATTGCTCCATACTGTAGCAAATACCCATTTGAGCGATGGTCTAAGAAATCAATAATGAAAAGCCATTTTCCATCAAAGGGTCATATTTCTGTCAAAAATCAAAGGATTGTAACCAAGTATTACTTGCACATCTCTCTCTGATACAATCAAAACTGTCAATAGGGGCCACCCAAAAGACAAGGCAAACTACAGCATACAGAAAATCACCTCCCCCCCCTTATTCTGGCCCAGGCGGTCACCGAAACAAACAAGTGCATGTCGTATTGCGATGCAATACAGGAGTCCCCCACCGGATAACAAAAAATCCTCTCTTATAATATATCTCCTACTTACTAGATCTATAACTGTAAAAGTTTAAAGTTGCTAGCACTTATAGTTTAGGAGAATACGATCCGGACAAGAATGTAAGACTAAAAACAATAAAGGGCAATAACTCAAAAAGTGGACATGGCAGAGTAACAGTTCTTGTATATGACACTTGTCCTCGATAAGATCTATCAGTGTACAAAGATTGAAGTTGCTAGCACTTATGGTTTAGGAGATATGATCCGGACAAAAATGTAAGGGTAAAAACAACAAAGGGCAATAACTTAAAAAGTGGGCGTGGCAGAGTAACGGTTCTTGAACATGACACTTGTCCTCAATGAGATCTATAAGTGTAAAAAGTTTGAAGTTGCTGGTACTTATAGTTTAGGAGATACAATCCGGACAAGAATGTAAGGGTAAAAACAACAAAGGGCAATAACTCAAAAAGTGGGCGTGGCAGAGTTATGGATCTTGAACATGACACTTCTCCTCAATGAGATCTATAAGTGTGCAAAGTTTGAAGTTGCTAGCACACATAGTTTAGGAGATATGTTCCGGACAAGAATGTAAGGGTAAAAACAACAAAGGGCAATAACTCAAAAAGTGAGCGTGGCAGAGTTATGGTTCTTCAACATGACACTTCTCCTTAATGAGATCTATAATTGTACAAAGTTTGAAGTTGCTAGCACTTATAGTTTAGGAGATATGATCCGGACAAGAATGTTAGGGTAAAAACAACAAAGGGCAATAACTCAAAAAGTTGGTGCGGCAGAGTTATGGATCTTGAACATGACACTTTGCCTCAATGAGATCTATAAGTGTACGAAGTTTGAAGTTGCTAGCACACATAATTTATGAGATATGTTCCGGACAAGAATGTAAGGGTAAAAACAACAAAGGGCAACAACTCAAAAAGTGGGCGTGGCAGAGTTATGGATCTTGAACATGACACTTCTCCTCAATGAGATCTATAAGTGTACAAAGTTTGAAGTTGCTAGCACACATAGTTTAGGAGATATGTTCAGGACAAGAATTTAAGGGTAAAAACAACAAAGGGCAATAACTCAAAAAGTGGGCGTGGCAGAGTAACGGTTCTTGAACATGACACTTCTCCTCAATGAGATCTATAAGTGTACCAAGTTTGAAGTTGCTAGCCCATTTGGTTTAGAAGATATAGCCCGGACAAAAGCGTGACGGACAGACGGACAGACGGACAGACAGACGGACAGACGGACGGACGGACGGAATCGAGCAAACCTATAGTCCCCCAACCGGTAACCGGTGGGGGACTAATAACAATTCGCTAATATCATAACAGTGATTCCATGGGATGGACCAAAACAATGTAAATACATTTTGAATAAGAGGTATTTTAGATGTTTTGGTCATATACTATCAATATGTTCTTACCTTGGGACTATTTTCTTGTGTATGAAGATGAGTTGCATTTTCACGCTCACGGGGTCGTGAAAAGGATGAAATTTTCAGGTGAGAATAATTTCAGGAGTTAAGACTTCACCTTTGTACATGGGGCAAGGGGAATACTCTGGATAGACTGAGTGGTTGCACAGGCTGGCCAGAGTCTTTGCTTTGCACACATATGAAATTTTTGGAAATGCCAAGCACTGTCTCATCTAATGAGACAGCAGACAACCATCCATAGGTGGGAGACAAATGACTTTTGTCAAATGTCTGATGAAAGTTGGACAAGGCACAGACCAAACTATAACTCAAGGATTGAGAGCCCTACATGTAACAGACTAAGCTTACCTGGCTTGGCAGCTCAGGATATCAATCTGTAATCTAGAGATTTAAAGTTGAAAGCTTTACAGAGCTAACCAGTATGTCATTAATAATTTACTGAACATGATGCTTTTGTGTTTTAGACAGACAGACATGGTGAAACCTTTATACCCCCTAAAATTCTTAGGTGGGAGGCATTAAGAGTTGGCTGGTTATTAGAGTCGCTCTCTCATTCAAGTAAAACTATCCATGGCAGGTTCCTACCTCAGTTCTACCCGAGAGTTCCCCACGAGCCTCAGGAGCCACAATCACCATTTCAAATTTCTTCCTCTTGCCCAGATCATCGGAATAATTGTTTGCCTCTTCACATGCCGGCAATACTTCAATAAGGTCTTGCTGCAGAAGGGCATCATCTACAAGCAATCGAGCCTGTGCGTGACATTTCCAACAATTTCCAATATACGCAAAGCAAAGATTCTGACCAGCCTGTGCATCCGCTCACAGTCTGGCCAGAATCTTCACTATGCGTTTCGTAGATAGATAAGGTCTCAAAGTATATGTAGACAACCAGATGACTTTATATTTACAGTATTTGGCTGTCTATGTTTAATCCTCACATACATTTCAAATTGTTGGAAATGTCACACACAGGCACATCTAATTTAAACTCTTGTCATGCTGAACAGAAATCTTAGCAAAATTGCATCGAAATTGCTGAAAGCCCTGGAAGCACTCATTTTCGTCATATTTCAATATTTTGTTTGAAACTATGATTTTTCAGCTATTCTTTTATAAAAAGGAAAATCATGAGGTACAGACTAAGATCAGACTGCACATATTATGTGCAGCCTGATCTTTGTCTTTACCTCCTATCAAAGCCGGAATATTATGGGTTCAGCATAACAAGGGTAAGATAATTATGAGAATACATCATTTTGTATAAGTAATTTGATCCATATTTCAGGAAAACTTGAGTAAATGACACTGTTTGTCTAACCTAAGTACTACAAAACAAATCATTTTAAACTTATCTAAATGCAAAGAATTGGTTGTAGATGTTAATTCCCTGTTCTTTCAAATTGGCAAAGAAACTGCAAAATATGAGCTCACATGTATGCAAAGCAAAGCATCTGGCCAGCCTGTGCAGCCGCACAGTCTGACCAGAGACTTGACTACACACTCTATAGGAAAAAAGGTCTAAACCCCTCTTCAGGTGGTAAAAGAATATCGTCGGTGTTCTGCTAAAATCTTGTAACTACAGCTTGTTTACAGCTGTAGTTACGAGGTTTTAGTAGAAAATCGACGATATTCTGATTGTATTGCATGTTTGTCAAGGCTCTCCATCACATACTCATGAATTTTTTTGAAATGTTACACATAGGCTCATTTACTATTAGATTTTTGCTAGGGATCAAAATCAAAAAGAATGTATTTTGTTTTCGAAGGGTTATATTCGTGGAATTTAAAAAAAAATTGTTTCCCTCTTCTATCATTTTATAACATTGTCTTTTTTGGAACAAAAACGTTGAGCTATTGGGGTCATTTGTGAATATGTTGACGTTGACAGCCAAATCAACAATGGTAAAATGATATACTCATGATCTCATCATTTTTTAGACAAAATATAAATTATGATACTACAGTGAAACCCTGTTAATAGAAACTACAATTTTTGTCAAAGCTTTTGATGCTTTTAACCTGAAGATACTATTAAAAGGAAATATTTATTCTTTAACCCTTGTCATGCTGAATAAAAGTCTTTGCAAAATAAATGTAAAATCAAAGTGCTTAAAGCACTGGAAATTACCAAGTGTGAGTGAGTATTGATTTCAGAAATGCATTGTTTTACACCTTTCTGATTTAAAATGAAATTTAGGTGGTATGAACTAAGATCAGACTGCATGTATGTGCAGGCTGATCTTTGTCTATACCTCCTGTCAAAGCAGGAATATTCTGGGTTAAGCATGACAGGGGTTAAATTTAATGTTTGTGCACAGAGATAGTAGTAATTAAGCAGTGAGTTGCTAATATCAGGGTTCCAATTAAAAGGATTCCACTGTTGATATAATTTCTGTAATATTACCTCTTGATTTGTTTCCACCAGACATGTCAAAGCCTCCAGATTTCTCGGCAATTTCAGCTTGAGCAGATTCAAAGTCCGGATCTGGCACTTTTGATGAAGCTGCCTCCTTCGGGTTACAAAACACGTAAAACTGGGTCGTCCCAAACAAGAGACGATCATTGTGCTTCAAAACTTTGGTCTCTGCCGTTACTGATTTTCCGTTACGAAGTGTTCTTGCATTTGGGAAAGTCTCCAGGGAGAAAACACCATCTTTGTGCATGATTTTACAGTGTGTATCTATTATACTGAAATTTAATGAGTTGAAACATTTTCAATATGTACTGGTAATTCTGAAAAGGTACACAAATATGATCCTTCATGTAAATAGTGACCATCAGGGTAGTGCCTAAAGTGTCGACCCTAGTCATACTGCACGGATTGCACAGACTGACTAGGCTCGAAAATTTTTCGCAAAGTGCTTATTTACTGAATGTTCAATCTACCTTCCATGAAATGAATTTTTGAAATGCAACCACTGGTTGACCAATGGTGGACCCAAGCTCTTCTTAGAATTTTTATTTTACAGAGTTCCCAAATGGTCCCTATTTGTGTGATGGGTCACATATTTAGATCATTCCTACCCAGCAATTCTTTTTGAGGATTCTCAAGAAAATAGCTTGGATAAAAAAAATTGGGGAAAAGAAGAAAATGTACAACACAAGATGTGTTTGTGAAGCAGTAATTCCCCTAACAGATTTTTTTTCCAGAAGTTTGGCCTTGAACTTGTCAGATGACCTTGACCTCTGACCCTGGTATCTACAAATTTGAATCAATGAAATCTTTCATCATGCTATATGATTGTAATGTCAAAGTAATTGAAACTATTTTGTTTTTATTGTGTATGTGTGTGTGTTATTTTTAATATTTTTCTATTTTTGGTAAGCATGACCTTGGTACCATAACATTGACCCTACCAGCTGACCTCAACCAAAGATATAAAAAAAAAAATATGAAA
Source organism: Fragum whitleyi (assembly GCA_948146395.1). Lineage (NCBI taxonomy): Eukaryota > Metazoa > Mollusca > Bivalvia > Cardiida > Cardiidae > Fragum > Fragum whitleyi. The sequence continues at coordinate 33,234,608 of OX411547.1, read as the reverse complement.
TGCACATCTCTGCAGGATGATATGTCCTTCTGTGAAAGTTTAAATCGTATCCCTCCATTATTTTGTTGTAGAAATGGGCAAACACAATTTTTTATCAAAGGGCCATAACTCTGTGAGTCTCTGTCAAAGATCATAGAACCTTAACCACAATAGACTAGGCACATCTCTGTTTATACTAAGTATAACTTATGGACTTGGAATCTGAGTCTAATGGTAAAAGGACCAGATAAAATATCATTAGAAGGGATTGTGCTAGGTTTTCAAATTCAGGAGATATTGACCCCTTGACTTTGAATTTCTTGAGGTCAAAACTGCTGTTCAAGTGGTCAAAACAGTAAAGTGAATGGATAGGTAAAGATATCTGAGATTTTCTGAGTAGTTCCATAAATAGTCTCCTTCATAACTTTAAAACAGATTCATATGAAATATGAATCTGTTATTAAGATACTATTAAGATACAAAGGATACAAGTAAAACCGATACATTCATACTTTGAAGCAGTATAAAAATTCAAAGGTCAATATTCAAAGGTCAAAATGAACAGCTGACAGAAAATTTCAGGGGTATTTTCAGATTTTTGAGGTTCAAAAAACTGGTTTAAGGATCAAACTCGAGCCCTAATTATCTAAGTATTACCTCAATTTTTCTAGAACAAAGCATTCAGCTATTGTCATTACCCTTCGCACCTTATTTGTGATGGCATTAGGGTGACAAATTTTAACCTTGGTCAATTCTCTGTTCTTGTTGAAGATATATTAATTAAACTTGGCATGAGTGTTCAACATCACAAGTTATTTAGACTCTCAGAGGGGATATCTCTAAAAGCATCTTTGTATGAGTTGTGCCCCTTTTTCATTTTGGATGATCTAGCACCCGCAGCCAAGCATTGACACATGTAGGCTTGTTGTTTAATTCAATGGCTATGCACACAATAAGACCACCTATGATATAAAGTGAGATTCATACCCTGGACCTCTGAGCACAAGATCAGTCCCCTCAGCCTTGCCGTTACCAAGGATGCATTCGTCATCTTCGATGATAAAATGGATAATTTTACCGCACATCTGCGGGTCCATGTTGAGATTGTACAGATGGGGGTAAGTCTTCTTCTTCTCATTAATCTCAGCTATAACCTGATAGTTATCCTGTAATTAAATAAATTCATGTTATATTTCACAGCCTGGATAATTTTACCGCACATCTGCGGGTCCAAGTTGAGATTGTACAGATGGGGGTAAGTCTTCTTCTTCTCATTAATCTCTGCTATAACTTGATAGTTATCCTGTAATTAAATAAATTCATGTTATATTTCACAGCCTGGATAATTTTACCGCACATCTGCGGGTCCAAGTTGAGATTGTACAGATGGGGGTAAGTCTTCTTCTTCTCATTAATCTCCGCTATAACCTGATAGTTATCCTGTAGTTGAATTAATTCATGTTACATCATCTGTTACATAGAGGATAATTGTTTGTTTCATAGCAAAACCCATTTAAATTTCATTGGATGAACAAGAAAAGCCATGAGTGACTGAGTCTATAGTGAAAATATTGTAACTAGTCAGGGGACAGGGTTGGTTCTCTCTCTCACTTGCCTCTCTCTATCCCTCCCTCTCGAGGGTTGCCGCTGCCAAAAGTGAGCTCAGTCAGTGAAGGAATTATAAAGAATGATATTAAGGATTTCTTACAGTAGCTGGCTCAGAAATACAAGTACAGACTGACCCCAATTCATAGACATGAATAAGTTTATAAAAACAGGAATACACCAAAGAAATTTACATGCTGCAGGTACCCCCAACATCAGACAAATAAATGGATACAGCATATACAAGGATTGATAAGACATTATCTCTTCAATACTTGGACAGGCTGACCCCATTAGATTTGTGATACCGAAAACATGTCAGATATTAGATGCTCTAATACTGCAGAATGTGATTGAAAATCAGGGGATAACCAGGATACATTATAGCTTTAGTTGTCCAGGAAATGAAAATTTCAATCTTACTCAAAGAAGAAACGACTATTCTAGTTCTTTAAGGCAAAAACAATACAAAACGTGAAGCACTCTATTTTGCATATGGTTGCTATGCAATGCCATGGTGTCTTTTCTTAATATGGCCATGCCTAGATAACAATTAATAATGTGAAATGAACAAAAGCTGTGTGTAATTGAATGGTAATTTCATTGGTTTGGAAGTGAGATAATCAATTGATAATCAACCATTATTTCATGTTATTTCAGTGGATACAATACAATAACCAACAGCAAAATTAAACTCAATTCAGTAATTAAATCACAAAAAAATTCAATTAAGTTATCAACAGAACAACAAAATTCAATGTGAAGTTAACATTTTCAGCTTATTTGACCTTGAAAAATGACATTGACCTTTACTAATGACCTTGAAGTTGGTACTAATAACACTCTTCTCCCAAGCAATACACATGTAAAATATGAAGCATGTCACTAACCAATTAAAAAGTTATGGCAAAATGTATACGTTTTTGGGCAGACAGACAGAGTAAAAGACAAATAGACAAACTATGACAAGAAAAAAAACATTATGTCATGATCTATCAATGCAGGGCCAAAGGAATAATATTAATGATATTGATAAAGACTATTTAACAAAGCAACAGAGATGGGTTAACGTAGTCTTCCCTGTGGGCCTCTACAATTATGTACATATTGTTACAAAATCACAATCACAATCATTCCCTCCATTTAGAGCCCTGGGGCCTGTTTTACTTAACATCTTAACAGTCAAATATTAAAGTTGCTTCTACAGGGTTAACCCTTTCCTGTTTTACAAAATGTTGGACCTGTCCAAATTCAAAGGTTTTGCAGACGAAAATTAAAAGTGGATTTAATTTAAAATAACCATTCAGTAGGATAGAAAATAGTGTGGAAAAAGAAGAAATTGCTTGTCAGAAGCAATTTTTTCTTTTTTCACAATGTTTTCTCAATCGTAAAATCACAGGCACGTAAAAAGCAGGGATTAAACAGCAAAGGGTTAAAGTTGCTTCTACAGTATTAATCAAATAAGGTATTCTGCCGTGCATCATCTCATTGGATCGTCTTCTAAAGACAATTCAAATGAGATTTTGCAAGGCAGAATCTAACAATGAATGAAAACACCAGGTATAATTTGTGATTTTGACTTACGATTAATTTTTTTGTAAGAAGTTAACCCTTGTCATGCTGAACCCGGAATATTCCTGCTTTGGCAGGGGCTAAAGACAAACATCAGCCTGCAAATATGTGCAGTCTGATGTTAGTCTACACCACCTGTTTGTCTCACTTTCAAAACCAGAATTGTCAACAGATTTAGTTTTACAAATAAAAATTGACCTACAGCTGGTACTTTCAGCACTTTTTTGCCCCTTGATTTTGATGAAAATGTTTGGCTAAAATTTAATCAGCATGATAAGGGTTAAATAAAATGGGCCCTTGATCACTTACTGTAGCCTGAGCCTCAGCCAATCTCTGTTGGAACTGTTTCTCCATGTTCTCCATTTCTTGTTTGTTTTTCTCTAACATACTCTGGTACTCTGATTCTAGTTCTTTTTTCATTTGAGCTTTCTCTGAAAACAGAAGGGAGATAACAATTAACAAAAAGCCAATTTGTCAAAAGATTTGCCCATCACACTGCCTGATGTAGTTTGTTTGTTTGAATGGGGTTTCATGCCACTTTCAACAATCTTTCAGTTATATCATAGAGGATGGAGCACCTAACAATGGATTCCTAGTATTTCTCACACTACAACCACCATTAAATTCTTTACTAGACTCCAGCTGCATTCCCACATAGGACCACAATGACTAACCCACTGGTGGCTGAAGTATTCCGACATGTATTTTAAACAAAGGGCAATAACTAAAATATAAGCTAGTTATTTTTCTAGTGCACTGCATTCTAAAATCATGAGAGGAATATAACTGCCATGTTTCAAGTCAATCAGAAATAAGGTGAAATACATGCCTGACCTAAAGCTGATTACCTAGACACCACAGGTGAACCAATAATACATGTTGTCTTTGAAGGATGTATCCCAGTTAAAAGTGTTCAAGATATAATCATATTTGCTATCAACATATTTTGTAACTTTGTAAAAATAAATCCATCTTTATATTCAATTCTAGAAAGCTAGTAACTTTGGTTTCTGTTTATGATATTTTACCTCAATTTCCATTCATTTTTCCTTTTCTTTTTTTCATCCTTTTGTTTAAAATTTGACAGCCTTGGAATGTAACTCTTTTTTCAGATTATTGGCCAAATTTCACATAACAAGATCTTTTAGCATTAAAGGAGTTTTTGTGTTAAATATCAGAAAAAATATCACAGGCTTATTCTATAACTGTGCTTACTGCCTATACAAAGGTAGACAGTTACGATAGTTTTGTACAGAGTTCAACATGGAGGGGGGTCATATCAATTTTGTTAAGCTATTTGTCCACCATATTGAGCATGTTCAGCACTAAATATTTATAATTGCCTATATAGAGCTAAGGATGGAGGGGGTATTTTGGTTTTCAAATTTAAATATTTTGTTAGTCCCAACTCAAACCCTATTTTGTGAGCTCTTGTTAGAAACATTGGGTTCATTTGGAAATCAGGGTTCGACACCAACCATTTTTAACCACCAGCCTGAAGGACCTGTAAGCTATAAATATTACAGGTCCTCCCTCATGCAAACAGGTCCTCCAGGAAAACTATGGTTACTTTTTAGCAATTTAGGAGTGAACTGTTAGGAAAACATTGTGAAAAAAGAAGAAATTGCTTGTGATAAGCAATTTCTTCTTTTTCCACAATGTTGCCTATAGGGCAATGGAAATCTTAGTAATGGAAAGGTAACATTCTTTTTAAAAAAATGGATAAATTTGAAGTAATAGGATTATCATTTACAGGCCTGAAGGACCTGTAACATGGTAACTTCTACCAGTTCTCCCTAAAATCCACAGGTCACAGTGTTGATCCCTGGAAATAAAGATTTTAGACTGGAGTTACCCCCCTCTTATCTGTACTGCTTTTTTAAAGAATTGTGTCACAAAATCTCACCGTCTTCAGTCATATCATCATCTTCTCCATCGCCCTGTAGGAGCGACATGTCAACTTTTCCTGACGCCAACATCTCCTTCAGTTTCTCATTCTCCTCCTGAAGTTCACGAATCAGGGCTGCCGTGGGATCTTCATTGACCTTGGCAGCTGTCTTGATCTGCTTTGCTCTATCAGCTGTAACGTAAGGTACTTTTGTACTTAGTACATCAGGAATGGGCAATCAAATCATGGTAAATACAGCTTAATTTAGCTGAATTTACAATGTTTGAGTCGCTCATAAATTTTTTTCAGTCTTAAGGTAGTGGACCCATAATAGTTTCACAACATTTTGGAACTCATGATCTTTCACAATGTTATGGGAGGTTTCCCAATGAAAATCATTGAAAAACCTGAGTTAACACTGTTTTAGTTCTTTACACCCCAAACGTTGTGGAACTATTACGGGTCACCTACCTTAACTTATTATTATCATATAATCTACCATTTTCACACATTGAAGAAAATTGCTTAATTAAATAATTAGGGAAAAGAAGGTATTGCTTATAACAATCACTTTCACCTGCTTTTCTTTTCAATAGGATTAATTGATTTGGATCTTGGAGCGATGTGAAACTTATTTAAAATTCTCCTATTATATTTTCATTTTATATGATAAAAAATTTGTGCCAAATTATTTTGAAATAAGTACATAAATGTATGAGATAAGGCTGACAAAAGCATAATTTCAATCTTTGACCTTGAGCATTCACTTTGATCTTGGAACCATCTGAAGTTTTGTTTATTGTTGGATATCTACTTTTAATGGAAATCAAAATTGAGCCTGTGTGACATTTCTAACACAGCATCTGCACAGTCTGACCAGGGTCTTAACTTTGCGCTTCGTTGAAAGTTAAGGTCCAAAAGTGTCTTTAGAAAGTCAGGCAAACTTCTAATTATACTATGTGGCATGCAGTCAATGTTGGTTAATGTTTACCCTTCATTTACATGTCAAATTCTTGAAATTGTCACGCACAGGCTCCATTAATAAGCCAAGTCATTTTGGAATCAATTTCAGGAGCTATGCTATGGACAAGAACAGTTACAATATTTGACCTTAAGTTGTGACCTTGACTTTAATGCTATCTGAAAATTTCTTTGAAATTGATAACATATGCTTGATTGAGAACATTAATGCCAAGTTGTTTTGAAATGCAAAGCATCAATAAATGAAAAGAGCCACAGTCTGAACAAAAGTATTGCTCATTGCAAGCAAGCTTGAAACAAAGTGTAAATAAAGTAAAACACCTACCATAACGAAGAGTTGACAAAGTTTCATCATAGTTGATGTCAGCAGGGCTCAGGGCAGCAATCTGAAAGAGTATTGTATTGTATTATATTGTATTGTGTTGTATTGTATTATATTGTATTGTATTGTATTGTATTCTATTGTATTGCATTGTGTTGTATTTAATTGTTATGTATCATATTGAATATTTTGTATTGTGTTGTATTGTTTTGTATTACTAAGACTATTTTCTATGATCTACTGATCCCTAGACCCCATCAATCAGGTCAAAAGAGGGCTAAAAATGGGCGTAAATTGAGTGGTCAGTGCAAAACTATTGTAAGTGCCTGTTCATATAGGCAGTAACAATAAATTTGTGCTTGCCAATTGTAATGATTTAATTTTAGTTGTGTCCATCAAGTTTTGTGCATTCTGATTGGTTGAAAAATTGGTTTTGTTCCTCAATGAAAAAAATTTGAGTAAGCAGCGTTTTTTATGCTTGCCTGCAAAGTAGTCCCGCATGAAATATGTCTTATCATGTCAAAATATTCCAGCTTGGCTTCATCTTTTTAAATTATAAGATTTGACCAGATTTTTTATTTCATTGAGGTATAAAACTAAAAACCTAATCACATTCATGTATGAATTCGCTTTGCGAATTTAAACAGTTTGATTAGGCTTTAAGTTTCATTTCTCAAGGAAATTAGAAAATACTCTCTTCGTTTCTTAAATGAAATAAAATATAGCTTTGTAAAATCTTGTTATACATTGAGGGAATGTGTGGTAAGAACAATCTTCTGTTTAAAATCAACTTCTTTTACTTCTGCAGTAATATGTGTAAATATAAAGAAAGTATGAATTAACCCTTGTCATGCTGATCCGGGCATATTCCTACTTTGGCAGGAGGTATAGACAAACATCAGCCTGCACATATGTGCAGTCTGATCCTAGTCTATACAACCTAACTTTCCTTTGTAAACCAGAAGAGTTTCAGAAATTATATTTTCAAAATCAAATGCTGACTCACAAGTAGGGAATACAAAGCTTTCAGCACTTTGATTTAGATATAATTTTGCCACGGTTTTTTATTCAGCGTAACAAGGAATAACCCTTATCCAACATATCTAATTTTTTTCTCAAACAAATTGTCAGGATATTTCAACCAGGTTGGTTTAATTTTTTTCCTATGATAATAGAGAAATAAGCATGCTGTGTAGGCTGAGATCATACTGTGTTTCTGTGCAGGCTGATCTTAGTCTATACTGTTTCCAAGAGGTTTGTTTATACCAGGAAAATGATTCAAACAGCAGTAGAGTTAAATTAATTCTAAATAAGATATACAGTAAAACTTGTATAAAGCAACCATGAATGGAACCATCAAAAATTGGTCTTTAAAGAAAATGGTCACTGAATACATGTTTTGCTTACAAATAAGAATCATAATTTTGAATGAATATGTACATCATTGCAAAATTCTCAATAATCCTATGCTTTTAAAACTTAATAGAATCGTCTCATTGAGACGATTCTGGTGAATTTTAATAACACAGGATTTGTTTACAATAATTTTTATTCCAGTCTTATCTACTTTTACAGATATTTCGATTTAAGGAAGGGGATTTTGGAAACTGTATATCCCTTAACCCATTGCTGTTTAATCCCGGCTTTTTATGTGCCCGTGATTTTATGATTGAGAAAACATTGTGAAAAAAGAAGAAATTGCTTCTAACAAGCAATTTTTTCTTTTTCCACACTATTTTTAACCCTACAGAATGGTTATTTTTCAAATTAAATCCACTTTGAATTTTTGTCTGCAAAACCTTTGAATTTGGACAGGTCCAAAATTTTGTAAAAACGCGAAAGTGTCAATTTTGCAGGTCACTGGGTCAGTACAAAAAAACTGTAAGTGCCTGTATATCTTTTGGTACATACAATAGTTTTGCCTTGACTCCTTAAAGTGTATTAATCCTTGTCATGCTGAACCTACTAGCAGGGTTCCCACTGACTTTTAATTTTGGGGGTGAAAACAGTCATTTTACAGCATACTTGTACCCCCTTTACATGTAACAAAGAAGGCTACTTGCAAAAATTGGGGGTACAAGATTCAAATTGGGGACGAAAAACCATGGGAACCCTGGAACCAGGATATTTCTGTTTTGGCGATAGTATAGATAAAGATCAGATGTATAGGTTTTCTTTTTTAAAACCGGAAAGTTTCAAAATCATATTTTCAAAATATTTATAAATTCTCAATTTGCACATTCAGTGCATTCAGTACTTCAGTTTGCATGCAATTTTGAGGTCTTTTATTCAGAATTTTAATGGTCCAAATTGTGTCTTTATTTAGAAAGCTATTCAGTTTTATAATCTAAAACTGATAAAACCATTAATCATTTATTTGAGTCCACTAAGTAACATTACTTTAAGAGTAAATTGTAAGTATATATATTTCCAACTTTTTTTATATACATGTAGAGATTTCTTAGCCATTTAAAAACAGTATTTCATTACAAATCTCATCTTAGTCACTTTTTAAATTGTTAGTTATAAAAGGGGCGTAGGTAAATTAACAAATACAGAAAGTTTATCATCATTTACCATAATAGTTTTACTGTTCCCACCCAAGGCATTCTTGAGAAGTTTAGTAAGGACAGAGTTTCTGTAAGGCACACGAGTGTTCTTTCCTCCGGCTCTATCAGCAAGTGCTGCTATACAGTTCCCGAGACTGGACAGTGATTGGTTAATGGCCGCTCCTTCCTTCAGCCGATCCCCTGTCGCTCCTGTACTGTCGGCTCTCTCACTGAAAAATTATTTTAAAACTTGTCATGCTGAATAAAAACCTTAGCAAAATTGAATTAAAGCCTGTCTGCGTTTAGGGTAAAACATCGCCATTTGTGAAAATTCTTTGAATAATTATGAAAGATGAGTTACATAAAATATAAATCAATTGAAAAACGGTGGCTTTTTCTTGAAACCCATATTCTGCCGTATAAAGTTATCTATGTAAATGAGAAACTGGTCATGTGAGATACACCCATGCAAAGAAGCTGTACTCTGCTCAATTCCAATTGGAGTCCAAAATGTTGCGGGTCATTAATATTCATCAAATTAGGCCTATATTTAGATCATTGCATCATAATCGTTTGCATTACCGAATATTGGAATAAAAATACAATCTTATCTTTGAGAATAGAAGTCTAGTTTTTGTATACATAGATGTTTAAGATCATTGTCTTGCATTTTCGTAGATGTTCACAATCACTGACGGGGGCTTTAAAATTCCGCTTATAAAAGCATTGAATGAGCTAATAATGAGTCAGCATTTATAAGAAAATATTTTTTTATTTTCTAATTTGAGAGATAAAGAGAGTTTTTAGGGCGGGGGAGGGGGGGAGGGGTGGGGAGGGGGGGTGGCGGAGACTTTTTACATAGTATTTACCAATTCTAACTCTTTGCCCTACAAATTCAAATTTTGTTAACTCAAATTTCCTATTTTTAGGACATATCAGACGAGCCTACCACAAATTTTTTCCACAAAAATCAAGCTTAGCCTATACTATCTGCTAGAATTTTGTTCTTAACAGGAATATGTAATGAACAGCAGAATGTTTATTTTTTGAAATTCTGCATTAAAAGGAAATGATTGGGCTTCTGAGAGGGGCGGGGGTTCATTTTAACCCGCCCCTAATCCACCAACCCTCTTAGTCCGCCACCGATAAAGAGGACTTCTCATGGTAGAGTAATTACATATTTTGAATGAAATTTTCTTTATGATAACTCTGTCCAATGAAAATATCTGCTTTGTTTTTCCATATTTTGATGATGTTTTTCCTCTTAACAGTTTTTAAAAGGATATGCTCCCTTCATTTGAGATAAATCTTCAACATTATCACAAAAGATTCATAGGCAGGGAGAGGGCATATCTTATGAAATTAATGGGCCTAATAAAAACAGTACTAACCTTCCAGCCAAGTCCACAAGGTTGACCTCAGCCGTTTTTGCCATTTCCTCTCCTGCAGCATTAGCAGCCTTCTGTATAAACTTTATTCCAACGATTGTGTGGGCTCGACTGTAATGAAAAATAGCAAATAGGATTACGGCTTTATTCACAATTTTCTGCATCATGATATTGGCGTCTAGAACCTGTATGTGAGAGCTAGAAAACGGTGTTGTTATCAGATTTTGTTAAGAATCCACGAAATAACATCATTTCATAGTCAAAACAAAGAATTCCTTTTAACCAATTACCAAATTATTCATTGTTAAACTGGTCCAATTTGAAAGATTTTAGTGCAATTGAAAGACTGAATTTACAAATAAAACATGTTGGTGGTTCAGTGCAACAGTTGCAACTGCCTATAAACATAATTATAAGAAGTTACAACTGTTTTGCACTGAGTCATTTGTGTGATAAACAAATCTGTAGTTACAACTGTTTTGCACTGAGCCATTGATGTATCTTGTTTGACAATAACAATGTGGGCAAAAATTAATTTGAATGATAATTGAATAAATCTATTCTTTGGTCAAGGTCAACAGGTTTGAATTAGTCAAATATTTAAGGGGGTGAGCTTAAAATTGGAGACTAGCAAATTTTTTTATGTTTTATTTACATTTAAATTTGAAGGAGTAGTTTAACTTTGGGAATGAAATATGCCCTAAAAAAACCATCTGAATAAATATTCTGTGCAAAACATTGTTAGAACTTTTAACTTTGAATATAATAAGTTATCTTCTGCAATATTTTTTGTTCTAAATTGTTCTCATAAAGATTTGTTTTTTATTCTGATCATGTAATCACACTTATGTTAAATGTTAACCATTTTATTGTCTTTTACAAAAACAAGATAGCTAAAGCATTGTGACAAAAAGAGAAATTACTTGTACCAAGTAACTTCTCCTTTTCCCACAATGCACTTTCGCCTTTTCACCTTTAACATAAGTTTTCTTCTGCAATGCCTTTTATGTTTTTTTTTTCTTTTCTCAAATAGAATTTGTTTTTTTTGATTATGTAAACACACTTATGTTTAATGTTAACCTTTTTTTTTTTTTTTTTGATGTTATCTTTTTCAAAAACAAGATAGCTAGTTTTATAATGATCATGTAATTGCAATTACATTGAATGTTAAATATTAACCTTTTTTTAACAAAAACAAGAAAGCTATGCCAATTTATATTATGTACCAATACTCAGCATTTCAATATGTTTTCTCCGCTCCATATTCTAGGCCTAATAATACGGTAAAGGATTGTAGCATGATCAGAGTACTAATGAAGCATTAAGCATTGTTGTAAGATAAATATGGAAGCTGCATGAATTTGTCTGGAAAATGAGAAATATCAATAATAGCTTTGACAAACCCTTATCCCCCCTGCTGGCTTGGAGCTTAACCCTTTTCTGTAAAGTCCTTAAAATTTTTGTCCCTGTGTATATTTTTCTTGGGAAACCATTGGCAGGAAATTTTCCACAAATATTTTCTTTTACAGTTAATTTTAAAGTTGCACAAACTTTTCATTCATGCAACCTCATTAAATTGGACCAGTCTAAAATTTGGAAAAATAAGAAAGGGTTAAAATTATACTCTTTACAAGATTACTAAATTTTTATTTAAAAAAAAAATGCTGCAAAATTTGGATTGTTATAGTGAAATACAAAGACAAACTTTGAAAGAAACTTTAGGGTAAATGGAGCAGTTAATTTCCATGACTCAGTGCAAAACAGTTGTATCTGCCTCTCAACAAATGGGCAGTTACAAATTTTTCATGCAGAGCCATTGAGTTGCTTGCAAAGGGAAATTCTTTACTCAATCTTATTTTCCTTTAGGTTATACTGTAGTGGAACTAAAGCATGAGTGGAAAATTGATTGAGGTTATATATTAATATATATATATCATTAAATTTAGTATGTACATTTCAAAGGGATTAATTTTGCTTTCTTTTAACATTTTCCAATAGTAATGGCTAAAAAAAGCAATAGAACAGTCACTGCCAGGTACTCTAAACTTTCTTTACTAAAACATATCTACTGGTTGTCAAAAAATGTAAAAGTATTCTATGTCATGTAATATTACGAAGACTTTCATTTCTATTTCATAACCCTGTATTTCTATTTCGAGGGGTCAGTGCAACACTATTGTTAGTGCCTATATATTTATAGGCACTTACAATAGTGTTGTGCTGACTCCTCAAGGTAAAGAAACCTTATTGGGTAAGCACAAAACTGTTATAGTCCGTTTGACTTCCATATGGACCGACCTTTTCATCAATTGCATAAAATTGAGTTTGAATTAGCAATTTGTATGTGGTAAAATCTTAATTTCAGCTTAATACCATTCCAAAAAATATTTTTTGAAAATAAAATGATTTCAAATAATGATTTTTTCTATCTAGTTAATGTTAATAGTTTCACATTTTCCGCTCTTAAACACGAGGGGTGAAGAAGGCTGTTTAGACTGTAACAAGATGTAAACAATAGTAAAAACATGTGGTTTTATACTAAACATTTGACAGAAGAAATGTCCATTCTTTCTTAATTGGATGTGCTTATTAGCATATCGACGGGCATGTCATCTTAAACTTAAATATCTTGTGATTTGTACCGTTACTACTGGCCTACTTATCTAGTTTTCCTCGTGAAATTCATAACGACTTCGTTAAATCATGCTTTTTGATTGGTCTAAATATGTGAATATGGGGTTCGTCTCAAAATAGATAACAACGATTTTAATTTATCTGTCCAAACGGTTTTTAAACAAAGAGAAAATACAGTCAGATTTGATATCCCATGGAATTAAAAATCTTCGACCAAATTAATTTTATAAAAATACCCGATTTTATACCAAAACGACTCACTAAAAAGCATACACTTTTGACTCGGCCCCTATGCAAATCAGAACTTCTTGCAGACACGAGAAGGTATTGAAGGCTGGAAGTTAACATGTAGACGGACGGACAAAATCATTATTTTACATTCAAAAATTCTGAAAAACAAGATTCGTCATGGTATTAGATGGAAAATATGATATGACAAGAAAAAAATAAGTTTCATTAATTCAATTCTGAGATTTTTTGCGAAATATTGGTCCATATAGAAGTCAAACGGACTATCTATGTGTCTCCAGTTTGTATATTGACTTAAAACAGACCTGCAGGAACCTTATGAAAAATTATAATCTTCTTATAATTCTGAATGAGTATGTGTTAAGCGTAAAAGATTACTGTTAAGTATATCATTTCTTTATAATACAACAATAAAGGTTGAGTGAATTTATACAATAGTTCAATAGCCATTACGCTAATTCAAAACATTAAATGACTTTCACTCATTTCAAGATCAACTGTCTGGCTATTTTCATATTAGATGAATAATAGAAGAGGTGTATTTTCAAAACGGAGCTTCGGATTCTATATATGAATCAAGATTTCATGGCTCACTGTGCAAAATCTACCCATACCAATTATGCATTGATCTGTACTTGAAAATAAATGGCAGAAGATATACAAAAATTATGGTATGATATTGACACCGGTTTTTATGCAAATTAAGATGTATATATGCCTGTCATATGTCTAACATACACATACAAACCCAAACGGAAAAAAGTTCAAGGATCGGTAGTTCAAGAACTGCTGGAACTTGGAACTAAATCTTGAACTTCTGAAACTAGTAATTGAAATTCTAGACCTAGTTCTTGAATTGCTAGAACTAGTTCTTGAACCATATCTAGAACTAGTTAAAGAAATAGTTCTAGAACTGGTTCAAGAACTAGTTCTAGAAATTCAAGAACTGCCATTTGATATTCTAGGATATTCAAAAACCAGTTCTTGAACTATTTGGCAGAGAAACCCACAAGATTTGCAGCAATTTTTTTCTATTACTGAATAGCATCTTTTGGTCATTGATCATTTGGTCTAATTTTGGAAATTTTGAAACTTCACTTTTTCAAACAGTGAAATGATTTTAAAGAGATTGATTGGTATAAAATGGCACAATATTATTGTCGGATTAAAGTCATTATATATATTCAAGAAGAAAATATATCAAAAGGGTTGTGACAAAAATATTTACATTGAAGCCTAGGTACCCAAGTGTATAAAAGCACTTGTACATATTGGCTGTCTGCCCGGGTATTAATGATTTTTTCAATAAGTGTACACCTTTTTTTATTGCATGAAAAAGTTATTGGGTTATTAATTGTATTCATAGCTGAATAATTTTTTTTCATTTATCAAATCCAAAAGGGGGTGTTCCAAATATATAGTAAAATGTGCCCACGCTTAGATTTTTATGATATTGTGGGTAATTGTAGTACTGGGTATACTGATTTAGGAAATGACTTTTTTTTCCAAAATGAGTAAAGAGGGTCGACCATAAAGTACCCGAAAGCACATGTTATCGAATGCAAAGGGGTGTCAGGAAAAAAATCACCTTGCAAGGAAATTTTGAAATCTGTAAAAAGAATTTGTTACTGATTTAAAAGACAATATATACCTTTATGTTTTTATATAGGTTGGGATCTTATGTCTGTTTTCTCCTAACAGATAACCCAAAAAGTTCTTGAAAAATTCATGAAAATTTGAAAAAAATGAAATAATGTTCTGAGTTAAAGGGTTAATTTTTTTAAGTTGTATCTCTAGTCCAGTTATGAAACTCTTTTAAAATTAAGATACATATGTTCTTAATGTTTACAGAAAGTTTCATTGAAATCCAAAACCGGTAAGTTAGTCGAAATTCTCTTAGTGTAGAAGATAGTGGGTGGGGTAAGATATAGATTTCACCCATCTGAGAATATTAAAGTGTGAATAACTTTTCAGCGGCTGTAGACAGGATGTTCATATTTCATACATGGATCCTTTGTGATAAAGCCTATTTACAAAGATTAATCAAAATCAACTGTCAAGGTCAAGGTTAATTATCAAGGTCATTGTTAAACTTGAGCTTTGGGAACATACTTTGCAATGTAATGAATGATGGTTTTGATTTTCAATTATAGTTTCTTTTAAACAAATGTATTCCAGTTTGTTCCTAACTAAAAGTCATTTGTGAAGGTCAATGCCAGATTTTCTTTAAAAACAAACTCATTTCAGTTGTGTCCTTACTCAATGTCATGTTTGAAGGTTAATGCCACATATGAGGAGGGTGTTTATGATTTGACACTACGTATTTTTTGTCCTTTAGAAGTTACTTGTTTTACAGGTCCGTTTTAGAAATAAGATTACTCCCAAGAAAACGCAAGACACTTTTAGCAATAAATCAAAATTTAATCGAACTGTAGGTTATGAAATGAAAAACTTTGGAAGGAAAAACAGTGTGGGAAAAGAAGGAATCTCTTGTTACAAGCATTTTCTTCTTTTTACACAGCAGTGTTTTCCTTTGGGTAATGAAAATGTCGAGTTTTGGGATAGGCAATTTATATATTTGAATTTCTTAAGTTTACAAATGAAGATGAACAATCACTACATTCCTGAAGGACCTGCAATATTCCGGTATTGCTGATACATGTACTAGTCCTTCTTAAAATATACTTGCCTCCGGCATGAGGGTTATTGTCTTTGCTGCCCCCTAGTCTTAATTCAAATAAGAAATACTACTATAACCATAATACAATTTAAAAGAATCTTTTTCCTTCGTAAATAAATTATTCTCCTAGGTCTTAAGGTAAATGTTGTTTGTAAACAAGGGGGAAAGAATAAAACTAAATCACTCACCTGAGTTTTATTGGTCACTGAAGTGACATTCTGGCAAAGATTCGTAGAAATTAGCCTAGTTGTTGAGATGTAATTCAAAAAAAAGGGTAAGCTTAGAAATTATTGAAATAATTGGTATATTGGTTAAAAAGTTGATGATGTTTTCATCCGCCAGGTCAAACTAATTTTTATGCCAATTTCAAGAACAATGTTTGCAACCAGGGTTTCCAAAGGAATGTTCTGGAAAAGTTGCATTGAAATTGGCTTGATGGTTCAGGAGGAAATGTTGTTCAATGATTTAATAGTGAAAAAAAGCCCTGGTCATATTTATGGGCCAATCCGTCATTGAAATTGCCTTGAGGGTTAAGGAGGAGAAGAAGTTTTAAGAAATTTGGAAGACGGAAGCCACATGATGCACGACCTGCGACGGACTAGGGATTCTAAAAGCTCCCTTCGGGAATGTTGTGCTCTGGTGAGCTAGAAATCAAGAAACGATACATTTCCCTATTATGTTAAATTATATCTTAATATTACATTTATAATTAAACTAAAAAGTTTAAGAGATATTGTGTAGCCAATTAAGTGAAAGTAAGACGTAAACCTTTGAACTCGAGTTGCGACAAACGACAAATTTTCTGTTTCTTTCTAATCTAGAACTGTGTTTATTTAATCAAATTCAACCAAATAGTTTATGGTAATTCTTTTAGACATTTGGGACAGACTTAGGACATTGAACCTAAAAGAAACAAAAGATGTTTTAAAAACATTTAAGCCCCACAAGAGCAAGCCAATGACCTATTCCTTGTCAATTAACAAGGGCAATATCTCAAAAAATATGATGAATAGAGTTACGGTTCTTGTGAACTGTACTTTTCCTCAATAGATGAACAGACCGACAAAGAGTGGTGCAAAACAACTGCAAAATCTCAAATATGTCTCCTAGAGGATATTATCGACCCCTTTTACATTGCCATTCAAATAAAAAAACCCCATAATTTATTGTTATAATAATTTGTTTATATACATTTTTTCATAACTGGCCACGATATTTAAAACTGGCCACGATACTTATACTTGGCCAGGTCGATGATATCATAAGGTTATACATAAACATATTATGAAAATCTTTCATAAACCCTGAAAGAAGTATTGCATCTTAAAAACAAGAGTACCATGATGGTCCTAGATCACTCACCTGAGTCTATTTGATCCCTGGGACATCACATGAATTAAATAGGCAGATTTCAACAACGTGACACTTTCTACATAAGATCAATACAATGAACTGTTTTTAGCCAAGAGCAAGACAGATATGCCTTTTCGCTCTTTGATTCTATGTAAAAAAGGTTGCATCAAATCCTAAATGTGACCCCAGGGTTTTGATATGAACCAACTTGGTCCATTAGATGATGCTACATACCAAATATGAAAGCTGTCTGCCTTCTTGTTTCAGAAGAGAAGGTTTTTTTTTAAGATTTTCCCTCTTTGATTCTATGTAAAAAGGGTTGCGCCCGGATGGAGCCCAAATATGACCCCAGGGTCTTGATAGGAACAAACTTAGTAGAGGTCCACTAGATGATGCTACATACCAAATATGAAAGCTGTCCACCTTCTTGTTTCAGAAAGGAAGATTTTTGAAGATTTTCATATATTCACCCGTTTTGTTAAAGGTAAAGGGAAAGTTAAGGGTGGATTTTATTTATTTGAACAACTTTGGTAGAGCTTGACCCAAGGAACATTCCTGCCAAGTTTCATCAAGATTGGTCCACTGGTTTAGGAGGAGAAGATGTTTAAAGAAATTGTGGACGACGCACAACTGGCGACGGACATTCTACGATCACATTAGTTTACCTTGAGCACTTCGTGCTCAGGTGAGCTAAAAACAAACATAGAATAAACAAAAATGCTAAGCTTTTGTTGTTGATTTTTTATTTTAGTGTAACCTTGATTGCTGACAATGACCTTGCACATGTAAGACTATCATCAAGTTACCGGATGTGTTAACCTGAGATCATATATCCAACCAAAAATAAACATTGTATATCTTGAATAGGCCTCCATGTTTGTTTATTTTTGCTAAGTTTAACCTTTTAGGTGAAATTGGACATAGAACTTGAATGTGTATACATACATACTTGGAAGCAATTTTTATTTTTGAGTGTGTAAAAAATTGTCAAACAACAAAGAACTTATCATTTTATATATTCATTATCTTAATCACTTTTATAGGCTTTACAGTACATGAAAACAATGCATATGCAATGCATAAATTGATAAGTATAAAGAAATTTTAGCATATTAAAATACCCCATCAGATCTCAAGTGATTTGATTCATTATGATGTCACATATGAGTAGTGTATCTAGAAAAGGATTGAAGTAATTGGCAAATATCATTTTTTATGATGTGCAGACAGATAGGAAAATATCTAAGAGACAGACAGACAGACAGATAGATAGCCAGTCACTAGCACTCAATATTTTTCCTATTCTTTTCAACTAAGGAAAATAAGAAACAAATTCTGTAAAACTTACTGTAAGATATTGAAATTTTTGCAAGGATTAAAGAAAATCAAGTAAATTGTATTTTTCATCTTACCCCACCCACTTTTTCAACATTGGGGTAAAGCAAAGGCTGTTATTTGACCAGTTTAGTGATACAAAAAAATACATCTTATGCAGTAGATGCCTTTGCTAGTATTTATTTGCAAATTTATATAAAAATAAATGCACAGACATTTAAAAAATGTCATTTCAGGACATAATACAAGATTTTGGATGAATTTTGAAACTAGAGATATGTATGTTTATAAGCATAGAAAATAATGTTACCGGTTTTCAATCTTCTTTAAATTTTCACACAAGAAAGAAGGATAGTAGAGCTTATTTTTTGAAGAGTAACTAAACTGGACTAGCATCAGAAGGTACTAATCTATGCGCTCAAAATTTATATTCACCTCAATTTCTTTTAAAAAAATAAGCAATTTTTATATTCAAGAGTATAAAAATTTGTCAAACAACGTAAAACTTGCCATTTATGTATACATTATCTTTATAATTACTTTAAACTTTACAGTACATAAAAAACAATTCAAAAAATGATAAGTATAAAGAAATTATAGCATATTAAATTACCCCCACCCACTTACCTCAACATGGATTAAGACAAGGGGCTGTAATTTGACCTCTTTTTGAGATATTGACAAATGAAGGTTTGTTCTGTGGTACATTTAATGTGAGGTATGTATTTGCAATTTTTTATGAAAATCCGTGCGTGGGCACTTTTGGAACACCTCCTTTGATGAGCAATGAGTGATATAAAGTGATATGCTTAATACCCATTCAAAATGTTTCTTACAGCAATATATATTATCTCCCTTAAAGTAAGATTATGAATTTTTTAAGTTGATAGATATGATTATCATAACAAACACATGTGTAAAACATAAAAGATCTCCATAAATTTAACCCTTGTCATGCTGAGCAAAAAAACTTTGGAAAAATTGCATTAATAAAATCAGAGTGCTGAAAAGACTGGATGCACTAATTATAAACTTTTCTGGCTAAAAACTGAATATCAAGTGTTAAAGACAAGGATCAGACTGAACACTTGTGTAGGTTTATCTTGGTCTAGTATACCTCCTTCTGAAGTAGGAATATTCCGGGGTCAGCATGACAATTGTTAAAGAAATATTAAGGGGTCAGTGCATTAGTCAATATTACTGCAAGTGCCTATAAATTTGAAGGCACTTACAGTTTTGCTTCAACATGACATGTACATCACAGTAACATGTAGTATGAACTTGGCCAAAAAATCCAAAATAACAAGCTTCAATTTGGGGATATATCACCCCAATTACAGGGTTTTGGGGAACTCTGGTACATTTTAGAAAAAGAGATCCAATTTTTGATAGACAGACAGACAAACATGGGTAAATTGACAAAAAATAACATCATCCCCCTTACACAATTGTTCTCAAAATGGCATTTTTTTAAATTTTGACCTTTATATATTTGTATGTGTAATTGACCTAGAATGACCTTGCCAGATGACCTTTACCTTCAGATATGTGAGTTGATAATAGGATCCTTTATGCAAAATATGAGATTAAAACTTGAATGGTGATAAAAGTATGGAAAAACATTTACAGGTAGTTTGTTGTTGAAGTTTTCACAGACAGACAGATGGAAGGACAGGTGGACACTGATTATTAAACTTAAAAGCTGACAAACAGCGTTTTCTTTCCAACTTTGTTTTCTCTATATTTATGCTACAGGAATGCTTATATTGGTCCTATCTATTATTGAATGTGTATCAACAATAACTTTAATGTCCCGTTCTTTTTTTTCATATTGGAAAAAATCATCAATTCTTAATGGGTGTTTTGAATAGGCTTTTACTGAGAATCGAAGACCTTTGTAAGCATGGGTTGACACTATGTACTTTTATGAGTATCTACTTTTATCTTTCAAATCTGTCAATTTCCAATATAAGAGTAACAAAACCTTTTATTTCCTTTTTATAAACTCACATGCATAGTCCATTAGAAAAAGGAGAAAAAATGTTATCAAGAGAATCAATTCTGAAAATCTGTGAAGGTCTTTTCAAACAATTCCAAATATGTGCCAAACAAAGACTCTGGCCAGCCTGTGCATCTGCAAAGTCTGACCAAGGTCTTTACTATAAAATTTGTGAATAGATAATAATTAAGATCCTGACGTATCTTAAGTCAGTTGGAGAATCTTATTGGAATGTGTTTCTGTCTAAGTTGCTATATTTTTGGTGTAACAAATTGTTGAAATGCCATGCAAAGGCTCATTTAAATTTCATTTTATACCCCCATGAATAAAGGATGAGATTAGTTTGTGAACTTTTCAGAAATTGGAATAAATAGTTTAACTTGACCTTGTCCACTGACTTTGGCTTGCCATCAGCAGATCAATTAGGGAAACCTTTCTATCAAATATGAGCCTTTAAACTTTTATAGTGATGAAGTTCTAGGAAAAAGTAAAGATCACAAGTTAAGGGTAAGGGATAATGGCTCAAAATTTGAACTTAACCTTCACATAACTTTCATTATAGGCAGGGCTGTGGACATGGGTTTTTCTACCTGCGGACATGTAATTTATTCTATGTCACTTGTCTGTGGACAAGTAAATACCAGGACAAATATTAGAATGGTTTTTAAAAATCTAAGAGATTGATATCATAATGAAAATATCAAAGGGTAGAAATCATTGTTTTTAATGAAAAAAATGCTGGAGTCCTATTTTTGATCCAGAACAAGTAGAAAATCATCTTTTACTTGATCGAGGACATGTGGAGAAATTCTGTATTTCCAAATCCCTGATAAAAAAAAATGTAGGGGTGCTACTATAAGGGAGAGTGTTATTATTAGAGGAAATACAGTATGTGTAGTTATTCTTTAGCCTACACCAACTGCATGAATCCTTTAATTCTAGCAAAATTTATAAACTAGAAAGCCATGAATGGCTTGAGTCGCTCCACAGGCATGAAATTCCTGTAAAAGCAAATAAATGTTTTGACTAGATTTTTAGAACTGATGTTGAAAATGATTCCATCAGTTACATTCTGAGAAAATGATTTTCATAGTTTCCACTATTTAACATATTGAGGAATGACCTCCACCCATAAAATGCATATTTATCATCCAATCAAAATAATTTTTGGTACACTGATAAAGGGTCACTCAAGGATCATTCCAGTAAAATTTGGTTGATATCTAAAAATTAGATTCTGAGAAAGGATTTTCAAATATTCCACAATATAACATATAGAGAAATGACCTCTGCCCATAAAATGCATATTTTTCATCCAATCACAATAATTTTTTGTAGACTAATAAAGGGTCACTCAAGGATCATTCCAGTGAAATTTGGTTGATATCCATAGATTACATTCTGAGAAAATGATTTTCAAAGTTTCCACTATATAACATATAGAGAAATGACCTCCGCCCAAAAAATGCATATTTTTCATCCGATCACAATGATTTTTTGTAGACTGATAAAAGGTCACTCAAGGATCATTCCAGTGAAATTTGGTTGATATCCATCAATTACATTATGAGAAAATGACTTTCAAAGTTTCCACTATATAACATATAGAGAATTGACCTCCGCCCATAAAATGCATATTTTCCATCCAATCACAATGATTTTTTGTAGACTGATGAAGGGTCATACAAGGATCATTCATGTAAAATTTAATTGGTATCCATTGATTAGAATCTGAGAAAACTCACTTTTTACCATATTTGGAAATTAGCCACGCCCATTAAATCCATGTTTTTCATTGGATCAAAATTTCTTGAACAACTTTGAAAGAGGGTCACCCAAGGATCATTCCTGTGAAGTTTGGTTGAAATCCATCCAGTAGTTTCTGAGGAGAAGATTTTTAAAGAAAAGTTTACGACCGGACGGACGCACGCACGCACGCACGCACGGACGGACGGACGCACGACGGACACAACGCCATGACAATAGCCCCAGTGGCTTTCAGCCAGTGGAGCTAAAAATTATTTTGAAGAAAAGTTTTAACTATTTTTTTTTTTCAATGTTTATAAAGATTTAGTATAATGTTCCACCTTCCCAGTCTAACTAGGCTCAATACTTTTTGCTCTTCACAAGCCGTCCTTTTTTCCCCAAATAATCCAAAATCATATGTCAAATATTACACAAAAAATACCTTATCTGGATTGCTTTAAAGTACCAATCCTTGTCAGTCTTCACAAATTGCTAGTCAAGACATGCAATTAGGGTAGTGGACCCATAATAGTTTGGCAACATTTCGGAAGGAATGAACTTAAATAGTGTTAACCGAGGTTTCCTAATGATTTTCATTAGAAAACCTCAGTCAACATTATGAAAGTATATGAGTTCCAAAATTTTGCAGAACTATTACAGGACAACTACCTTTTTTGAGGTTTAATTTTTTATTCTGCATTAATATGCCATCAGTGGGCAACCTATACATCATAACTAAATCTGTGCAAATTGTTGCAAATTTTCCCCAGCTTTCCACACAAATGGGCTTGCAAAGCTTGGCATAATTTGCAAACAATTCACAGTTTTACCATCCTGAACACATGACTTGGCTAGGCCATACCAACATTTTGAAGAAAATGATTTTTAGCGATTTTCCTCATTACAGGTGACTTATCCTCATTTTGAGACTAAAACATTGTATCTACAGCAAGAATAGAGCTTTAGATACAACAATTTGGTCTCCAAAACAATATCTAAGTCAGTTTTTACTTAGCCCTTGTCATGCTGAACCTGGAATATTCCTGCTTTGTCAGGAGCTATAGACAAACATCAGCCTGCACATATGTGCAGGCTGATGTTAATCTACACCACCTGTTTCTCACTTTCAAACCAGAATTGTCAATAGATCTAGTTTTTCAAATAAAAATTGGCCTACAGTTTTTACTTTCAGTGCTTTTTGTCCTTTGATTTTGATGAAAATTTTTAACCAAAATTTATTAAGTATGACTAGGGTTAATAAACGATGTTTTCAGAGTCCATTTACCTGCTAGTGGCGTTCATTTTTGTGGCAGCTACTGTCCTATTTCTGGTTCCCTCTTCCATTTTCTGTTCAATCTCGGCATAACTTCCAACGGGAACCACTTTCAAACCATCAGCTGAAATTCCAAGCATGAGAGTTATCATTTGTTTTAAGGGAATTTTTGCTTGAACAGGTTAACGTGGCTTTCAACAATCTAACAGTTTTATCGCTGAGGCTGGAGCATCTAACAATGGACTCATAGTATTTCTCACACCTGTACTACCATCACAACCTTTCCCAGCCTCAGCCTATTGGTTGTAGACAAATTATCTAAAAGGATGAGCGCCACTGTCAGGGATCTGTTTTTAGGAGAAAGATAACAAGAATCTCTGTATTAGGTAAATGCTGGTATATTCCACCTTCTTGAAGAGTCTTCCATTCTTTCCTGACGTTGATCCCTTAAAGTAAAAGTATCTAATTACTTGTGTGCTTAATCCAGAGGATATTTCATTTTTTACACAAAACATGAGGATAGATGAAAAGAAATAGTCTTTGCATATGCAAATGTACTGGTTTATTTCTGATGGACAATGTTAATAAACTTTTGCATAAATGTCATCAAAATGTAACACGCTTTAAGAAATATAGTAACAATAATGTCCAAACAAGAGAAACACCTATGGGTGCCTACGCTTGGCTGTTGAATGGTGGATAGTGGATAAAAATCTAAGTCAAAAAGAGGAGACAATTTGCACAAAATGCATCTAGAGTTACACCCTGTGATAGTCTGGGTTGCTCTGTTGATGGTGAACATGTGTGCCAATTTTCAAGTTTACCTTCAGTAGAACCAAAGATATCACAAATGTTTTTGCATGAAGACAACAACAAAGACCATGATAGCAATGACAACAGCAACAGCAAGGATTTAGCAATACCTTGGCTTTTCTCAGAAAACAGTTGAGCTAAAAATGATGATTCTTTTTCTTTTTACTCTTGAACCACCTTTACATGGAATAATAATTAATAAGTATGAACACTCACCATAAAATCCCATTTTTGGATGCTGTCTGACTTTAAGGCCATTTTTGGAGGCATTTGAGTCTAGGAGATCTCTAACATTTTCATTGTAGATTTCTAACATGCTAAATGTTACCTGTAAATGAGAACAAAACTACTATTAACCCTTGTCATGCTGAATAAATTTGGGCTAAACATTTTCATCAAAATCAAAGGGCAAAAAGCTCTGAAAGTACCAACTGTAGGTCAATTTTTATTTGAAAAAACTATATCTTTTGACGATTCCGGTTTGAAAAGTGAGAAACAGGTAGTGTAGACTAACATCAGACTGCACATATGTGCAGGCTGATGTTTGTCTATAGCCTCTGCCAAAGCAGGAATATTCAGGGTTCAGCATGACAAGGGTTAACTCAGGCAATATAAGCCAGTGAAGGACAAATTGTTGGAGTTGGCGTGATAAACTTAAACATTGGTCATATCTCTGTTGTTATTGAAGATAGCTTCAGGATACTTGGAATGTGTGTCCACTATCATGAGAGCTATCTAGACTGTCATAAATGATAATTCTGAAAGAACTAATGTAAGAGTTATGCCCATTTTTTGACTTGTATTTTTTGTATTGTCCAACACCTAGAGCCCAGCATTGGTACAGGTAGAAGCTGTTGTTTATTTACATCTAGGTGTTTGGGCATTTTCTGCATTTAATCAGGCACCAAGCTCAGCACACCTAAGTAACAGATCTTACGCAAGACACACCTTAATCATGAGAGATAAATAGCTGCCAAAGTTAAAGTCAATTGGACAAAGGTGACTGAGTTATGTCCCCGACAAAGAAGTGTATGCCTGCCAGCCAACCGGATGCCAGGATTCCAAGGGTGATCACATAATACATCCAATAAAAATTTAGAGACCAAGGTGATGGACCCATATAAGTCTTTTATCAGGTAAAATGCTTAAACTGTCTTTTAAGGTAGTGGAACTGTTATACTTCCGCAACATTTCAGAACTGATGATCTTTCACAATGTTGACCAAAGTTTCCTAATGAAAATCATAAGGAAACCTCAGTTCACAGTTTTAAAGGTCAATACTTCTGGGACATTGCACTATCTTAAAATGTAACAATTTATTAAGTAAAAGGTTATTAATAAATAAAGTTTTACCTCAAATTCTGTCTGGTCTCCTGCAGCTTTTTTGGCATCGATTTCTTGGAAGAGATGGTCACAATACATGGGGACAATACCTAAAATGAGAAATGAGGTATCGACTAATGATTTTATTAGGATAGTTTCATCAATCGAGGTTTGTGCAATCTGATTGGCTGGAGGTGTTTTCTTACTCTGAGCTTGTCTGGCTTGTTGGCCGAGTGGTTAGCACGCTCGACTCGTAACCTGGTGGTTGCAGGTTCAAGCCCCACCGGAGGCGGGTAGCGTATTTGGGCAGGACACTTTGCGGACAGGGCCCCAGTCCACCCAGCTGTAAAAGTGGGTAGCAGTGGTGAGAACCCATTGCCTCTCTCTCAATGTGTAGGATAAGATCTGGAAAGAGTTAGGACCACGATGGAAATAAGAGTCATTCGACCCTTTATCGTGTTATCCTCAAGTAAAAATAATAATAAAAAAAAATAATAATAATAATAAAACTAGAAAGCCATGAATGGCTTGAGTCGCTCCACAGGCTTGAAATTCTTGTAAAGCAATAAAAGTTTTGACTAGACTTTTAGATATTTTGGATTCTACTGATGTTGAAAATGATTTTCCAAGTTTCAATTATATAACATATAGAGAAATGACATCCGCCCTTAAAATGCATATTTTCATCTGATCACAATAATTTTTTGTAGACTTATTAAGGGTCACTCAAGGATCATTCCAGTAAAATTTGGTTGATATCCATTGGTTAGATTATGAGAAAATGATATCCAAAGTTTCCACTATGTAACATATAGAGAAATGACCTCCGCCCATAAAATACATACTTTTCATCCGATCACTATAATTTTTGGTAGACTGATAGAGGGTCACTCAAGGACCATTCCAGTGAAATTTGGTTGATAACCATTTGTTAGATTCTGAGAAAATGATTTCCAAAGTTTCCACTATATAACATATAGAGAAATGACCTCCGCCCATAAAATACATACTTTTCATCCGATCACTATAATTTTTGTCAGACTGATAGAGGGTCACTCAAGGATCATTCCAGTGAAATTTGGTTGATATCCATCAGTTACATTCTGAGAAAATGATTTTCAAAGTTTCCACTATATAACATATAGAGAAATGACCTCCGCCCATAAAATGCATATTTTCCATCCGATCTCAATTATCTTTTGTAGACTGATAGAGGGTCACACAAGGATCATTCATGTAAAATTTCATTGGTATCCATCAATTAGAATCTGAGAAAACTCACTTTTTACCATATTTGGAAATTAGCCATGCCCATTAAATCCATGTTTTTCATCGGATCAAAATTTCTTGAACAATTTTGAAAGAGGGTCACCCAAGGATCATTCCTGTGAAGTTTGGTTGAAATTCATCCAGTAGTTTCTGAGGAGAAGATTTTTAAAGAAAAAGTTTACGACCGGACGCACGACGGACACAACGCCATGACAATAGCCCCAGTGGCTTTCAGCCAGTGGAGCTAAAAAAAAAACATTTTGGATTACACATCTATTTTCTAAGCTTCTGCCAAAAGTAGACCCATAACAAAATCTGTGGCAAACATCATTTTATACAGTTTGATAAGGATTTTAGTTTCATATGTCAATGAAATAAACAAATATTCTCTTCATCTCTTAAATGCAATATTGTTGAAGTAGCACAAGCTATGTCAATATAATTTCATGTTAATTTGGCATATAAATAAATATGGGAGTGTCACTGTCTTCAGATATGTGACCCGTAACACGAAAAAGGACCATCTGGGTAGTGTGTGACATTTTGAACCAAGTCAGACTGCGCAGACTTACTTGGATTGCAACTTTTCATATTTGGCTTATTTTCTGAATCTAGAACAATCAGTCTACCTTCCTGTGAAAGACTCTTTGAAATGCGATCTTTAGTTGAACTATGCTGGACCTAAATCTCTTTTCCTAATTTTTATTTTATAGAGTTCCCAAACAGTCCCTTTTTCCATGATGTGTTGCATATTTTTTATAAATGTGACCCATCATGAGAAAACAGACCATCTGGGAACTCTGTAAAACATTTTTGGGGGGAAAAGAGATTGATCCTAGTACAAGAAAACCAGAAGTCACATTTCAAAAATTATTTCATAGGAAGGAAGATTGTTTATACTAGATACAGAAAATAAGTTAAGTGTGAAAAGTTTGACCCTAGTCAGTCTGCGCAGTCCCCACAGTCTGACTAGGGTCATCACTTTACGCACTTCCCAGATGGTCCCTTTTCGTGTGACGGGTCACAAATGCTATCTAATCAAGGTTGGAAAACAAGGCTTTGCCATGTGCATGCTGAGCCTTGTTCATACCTCCAGCATAAACAGGAATATTTTCATTTCAGCATGGCAGGGGATAAAATCAATACCCTTCTCTGAGGTACAGATAAGAGGGAAGTTATGTTAGTCTAAAATCTTTATTTCTCATTGAAACCTTATGTTGTGGGTACTCGTTAAAATTGTCTCGATGAGACAATTCCAACAAGTAACCACAACATACGTTTTGTTCAAGTTAAGTTGAAACAAGGGATGTTTGTAAAACATTTATGCTCCCCATTAAAGCAGGTCAATAGCTTATTCTTTGTCAATGAACAAAGGGCAATAACTCACAAAATATGATCAGTACATTTATGGTTCTAGTGCACTGCACTTCTCCTCAATGAGATCTATCCACCTGTGAAGTTTCATGATATTAGCTTGCATACTCTTTGAGATATGCTCCAGACAAAAACTTCTTTACAGACAGACCGACAGACCCACCTACTGACCGATTGACAAGTGCAAAGCAATATACCCCTCTTCTTCGAAGGGGGGCATAATAATCTAATTCCTTATTCAAAATACCTCCTCTATCTTTAGCTCTGTCTTCTTCAGAATGGTGAAGACTTCTACTCACCTTTATTAACGCCATATCCCACCATGGACCAACTCTTCCCAGATCCTGTCTGCCCGTAGGCAAACAGTGTGGAATTGTAACCTTCCCAGGCATTGGCTAGCACCCCTCTACCTAGTTCATTGAATACCCTTTTCTGAAAATAAACATGATAGGCTTTTTAAACCTATTATCCCCCAAAATAGCATTTTTTTTCATTTGGAAATTTGGCCTTAACAAATGACCTTGATATCTGCAGACGCATAACAATAAGATATAAGATAATGACAAATATAAAGTTAATATATAGAACAGCCTTGAGTAATTTGAATTATTAAGCTTTTTGGTAAAGTTTTACTAAGTTTAATCTTAAGGACAAAGACATAAAGAAGAAATATTGTCTTTCCTTTGTGATAATTCATCCAAAATTTTTACCCTTGTCATGCTGAACCCAGAATATTCCTGCTTTAGCAGGGGCTATAGACAAACATCAACCTGCATATATGTGCAGTCTGATGTTAGTCTACATCACCTGTTTCTCACTTTCAAACCAGAATTGTCAATAGATTTACTTTTTCAAATAAAAATTGGCCTACAATTGGTACTTTCAGTGCTTTTTTTATTTAGCATGACAAGAGTAAGATGGTGTTCCTGCAAAATAATTTGTACAACCCAAATGCTGTATGCAATAAATTTTGTAAAAAAAAAAATCTCAACTTTTGACAAATAAGGTTTATGGGTTGAAACTTAAAAATTCCTCTGATCATTTGTTTGTGGAAATATTGTATGATAAAGGAGCCCATTAGGCTCCTAACCTGCAACATAAAGGAACCCTGCCCTCAATATAAGGTGTCTCAGAGAAATGTCTCCAGTTTTTTCAAAACTATTGGGAAACTTTCTCCTTTATTTGTATAGCTAGGTTAATGCAATTTTTTAGTGTAATTCATCAATTTTGTACATTGAAAATTCCATTTGTTTAATAGGGCAGTCGATGCCAAATTTGTCTGCTAAATCACTGCAAAATTTTCCAAATTTATTTTTATTTTTTTACAATATAGAAAAACAATTAATGAAGAAAAGACATTAAAAGATCAAACAGGATTCAATACTTAAGGGAGCCTAGGAGTCTAAGAACCTTATTTTCAAGGTTAAAGTCCCTAAGTTAGAAAGATAGAAGTTAAATGGCTGCTTGATTAATTATTATCTGACAATGCCAAGGCTTTTACATTTGTAAAATTTTCAATTCAATAAAAAACAAGTTTATATTTAACAATGTTCACTTTATCAGGGATTTTGCTTGCGGTTAAGGTACTTTTTAAAACAATCCCTTATTATTATTTCCATGACTGTTTGTTTGCTGTAAACATGTAAATGTTTAATGCTGTAAGCATGTAAATGTTTAATGCAATAAAGTGTATTGTATTTCGTTAAAAATGGCTTTCTAATAAAAGTGGATGCTTGAGCAATATCTATTGTATAGTATATTCACAAAAGTAAAGAGAGTTACTGGTATTCATTGTCATTTCTTTTCAATAGTTATATAAATATACAGTGCCATAACAGCTAACAAATATGTAATATATTGATATTTGAACCTGCTGCGTAGCTCAATTAGAACTTCTAATATCTCTGTATTGATTAACCAGTAAGACTTGTAATTCATTACAAATGTGACATTTCATACAAATATAGGAATCAAATTTATTTATATATCTATTTCTGAAAGCTACCTCTTTTAGTCATGTGTAGGTAAAGGTTAAGCCTTTCTTTAAAATTAATGGAGCTACAGATAGAGGGGGTATTTTGGATTTTCGATCAAAGTATTTCAACAATAATAGCAAAGGTCCTTTGTTGTTGGTACTCATTGGAATTGTCTAGTCAAGATGATTCCAATGAGTACCTACAACATAGGGTTCCATTGAGAAATTAAGATTTTAGGCTGGCTTTACATCCCTATTCTCTGTACCTTTGATTAAAGCTGCCTTAGTAACTAAGCAAATTATTGATAGGTGGTTTAGCCTTTCTTTGTCTTCAAAAGCTGTCTTGATAAGCAATATGCAAGAATAGCCTATTTGCCTTTGAAAGCTGCCTTAAAAAACATAATGTATGTTTAAGCCTTTATTGTCTCAAAGCTGCCTTGATGATGCATTTAGAGCTAATTCCCCTTGATAGTACATGCATATGTCTTTTGATAGTGAACAAAATGAACCTTCACTCAGAGAAGTTGGTGTCAAACAATGGAGTATACATAACATAGAGTTCGATCAAGAAATTATTATTTCACTTTGAAAATATAATCACTGTGACTCAGTGTTTATTCTAGGCAGGGGGATTGGGGAATTCTCCCATTTTTTTCAAATATCCCCATATTTTCCGGGTTTGTGGGGGATTTTTACTATAACCAAAGAGCATGAATTACCACATTTCTGAATTGTGTCAATTTTCATGCTGAAATCCTTCACATTTTTGAAATCCTAGAATAAACACTGGTGACTATCTTTACCTCTTCCAACAGCTAGTTTAGAATTACCTGATCGCAAAACTTTTTGGCATTTGCATGTGACGAGTCCGGTGCAAAGTATCCAGTGCCGTCATCCTTGCATCCGTCATGTGACCAGTAGCTGAAGTCAAACGCAAACTTCTTTACTTCGTTAACTCCTGATGGATCTGTAATGGCGGTCTGTTGACCATTCATCTCTATGATGAGCTGTGCATTTCTCTCCCTTTCACGACCATTGTGAGTTGTGTTAAGGATAATTTGTAACATTACATATATTTGATGGTTATATGTGAAAATCATGCTTTGACACTTACTTTTTTTAGAAACCAGCCAGCCTAAGAGCTTATAGATCCTATAAGCCCTAAATCTGATAAATAAATATAACTTAATTTACATTTTAGCAATGTAAAGAGTAAATCTTAAGAAAAGCATTGTGGAAAAAGAAGAAATTGCTTGTGATAAAAAATTTATCTCTCCCACAATGTTTTCCATAAAGCAATGAAAAAATTAGTTTTGCAAAGGCAACTTATTTCAAAAACTTGCCTGATTGAAAACAATAGGACCATTTACAACAGGCCTGAAGGACATGTAACATGCCATCTTCGACAAAGGCCCCTAGATTTTGGGCTGGGCCTCTAAATTGTTGAAGGAAATGCCCATACTCCTTATAATGTTAAATATTGAGTTTTGGCAGTCTGGGCCCTTAAGTTAAAATTGTCAGTCATTTTCCCTGTGTATCATCACATTTTGTTAAAATCACAATGTATCCTTCGTTGAATCAGTTGTTGGGTGTCCGCCATTATACCTGAGATCATGTGGTCAATTTTCGGACTTACCCATAGGGCAAACTATAATTGAGTCTGTGTGTGATATTTCCAACAATTTCAAATATGTGCAAAGCAAAGACTCTGACCAGCCTGTGCATCCGCACAGTCTGATCCGAGTCTTCACTTTGCACTCAGTAGATAGATAAGGTCTCAATGTTTCTGTAGGCCATCAGTTAACTTTATATTTACAGTATGTGGGTGTCAACGCTACTCAATGTTTGCACCCCAAAAACATTTCAAATTGTTGGAAATATAACACAAAGGCTCATAATTATATTATCTTTAGATACACTTTGGACAAAGTATTGAAATGAAGCCCTGTACAGTTGTGCAGGATCCAGAGAGAGTTCAGGGATTTAAATGAAACACATCTTTAGTAATTTCATTTTCATGCAAAAAATGATCTGCCTTAGCTGCATTGGTGTGTTACATCAAGCAATTTTAAGAAACAGCTCTCTGTCCTATATACTTGCACTTTCCCATTAACAATTCATGTCTTATTGGCGTGACCCTCATGTGTACATATAATTCATTAGCATGCCAACAATAAAAAAGGTGGCAAATTGTCACAAAATAGGCCTGTTGCAGTGCTGGATCGCTATGTATGAAATACAAAGGGAAATAACTCAAAAATAAAGCTAGACAGAGTTACAGTTCTTACACACTGCACTTCATAATTTTGAGAGGAAAATAACTACCAAGGGAACGGAATTATGCTCCGGACCAAGAATTGCACACCACCCTGCCAGACCCTAGTTGACACAGATGATCCCATAATAAGTCCCATCTTTCCATGGGCGTATAAAAATGGAATACACACATCCTGTACCCACTCTAGATCTGCTTATGATAGAGACCCTCACTAGTGTAAAATACACCAAAGATGTAAACTACCTAATAGTTCCATTTACTAAAAGATATTTAACAACTCAACAAATAAACAATCCATCCTCCGCATTTACTACATTCCTGCTTCCTTAAATCCTCAAACCCCACCCATCCCATTCCCTAATCAACCCTCCCCAAACTCTAGAAAAGCGTTTCCTTGCACAATCACCCCTCTGTTCTGATCTAAAAGATTGCAAAAACATGCAGTATCTTGTCCAAGTCCGGAGACTCTCATATCTACATAATTTGCAATCAATTTCTCTTGTATGACACGTTAACAAATACCTCATAAATAAAACAAACAACATTGAGCTTGAGCAGATCCCTTTAACGGCTTTGCGTTCAATCCGATGGGGCTTATCACGTTGAAATATTGATAAGTTTACTCGTTCAATAGTTTTATCACTTGCGTGCAAATAAAAAAAGGATATAAAAGGTCGCACTCTCACAGCAACCTTTACATTTTCCTCGGACATATTGCTGAATGTTTATTTTCTACTTCTACGGCTTCAATAATCCTTTCAGTTTGAAGTTAAGTCCGATCTTTAATAAATATTCACTCTAAGTCCACGTCTTGCTACGTCAATGCGGCCATATTTTGTACATGTACACCGGTCGGTGTTTGGGGGTGTTTGATTGGTTGCTAAGCGCGCACCCGACGTGTACTTGATTAAAGCGAACAGGATTATCGCGTTCGATTATGAACTTCGAACTAAAAATATCAGAAAACTTGTATATACATGTACATTTCATTCAATATTGTTGTTATAATGACCCAGTTCTAATTTTTAGATCTTTTTCATTAAGAAACAAAAGGGCAAAGATAAAAAATGTAGGGTATAAATCAATTAGGCCTTCTTATCTTAATTACTTAGCTCATTTTGGTACAGGAATAATAATGAGCGTAATAGGAGTTTTGAAATTCATACGGACAATATTGGCCCGAAAATGTATATAATTTAAATGTAGCCTATTGGCGTAAGGGAAACACACCCAAACTGGCGCGCATACGCTCCATTTGTCGAGATATGAAGTACTGGAAAAGGCGTCACCGGGGATAATTTTGATAATTTCAAAATGAATGAATGGTCTATACATCGTAACTACAGATACGATGTTGTGATCATTCACCAGAGGAGCTATTTTCGAAAGAGGCTTTACTGAGTTGTATTACGCACTTGCGTAATGGTAGCGACGCCCATGATTATAAAAATGATACTTTCAAGTTTGTCACGGG
Organism: Fragum whitleyi; assembly: GCA_948146395.1. Classification (NCBI taxonomy): domain Eukaryota; kingdom Metazoa; phylum Mollusca; class Bivalvia; order Cardiida; family Cardiidae; genus Fragum; species Fragum whitleyi. The sequence continues at coordinate 33,200,549 of OX411547.1, read as the reverse complement.
AAATCTTATTACATAAACCATTGCTTGTAAGGAAAAAAGACAATGGCCAGAATTAAGACTTCAATTTAAACAAATGACCACCCAGGGGACCATAAAAACAGTAATTCGTTCGTTCACTCGTTCGTTCGTTCGCTCTTCAATTAATTAATTTATTAATTAATTAATTAATTAATTAATTAATTAATTAATTAATTAATTAATTAATTAATTAATTAATTAATTAATTAATTTATTAATTAATTAATCAATTAATTAATTAATTCATTCATTCATTCATTCATTCATTCATTCATTCATTCATTCATTCATTCATTCATTCATTCATCCATTCATTCATTCATTCTCCATTCAATTAATCAAGCAACCAACCTATTGATCGATCGATAATCAATCAACCAATCCGATGATCAATCTTTTCTTCGGTCCCGTGTTCGTTCATTCTTGTCATTATAAATAATATCTTTTTTATTAGAACAATTTCGTTAACACCCTCAATCATGGGTTTCGTCGCGATAATGTGTAGAAATTGTTCATGTTCACGCCAGGACTATACTCAGCGCAAAATTGATGGTACATGTATTTCTCCAGAAAAAGATCTTCTGACCTCTATAAATGTATGGTGTTTGTGCATTGAATTTTAACTTGATCATGGGTTGAACTTAATCTTACTTCTTACCTTAACCAGTGACCAAACTTACAGCCCTAGCCCCAAGCGGCAGATCACCTAAAAATCAGACAATAATGGATTCAGGATTTCTATAAACTTTAGGTGCTCGAAGATTAAAATTCTGGCAGGGTTTTAAGGGACGTAGGTTTTCTGGGTCTGAGAATCACAGATAAGTAGCCAGGACTCTCAAAACATTGCACGTGCAAAGCGGGGTATAATTTGCAAACATTTTACACCGTTTTGTAATCCTGAACGCATGGCAGGTTTGATACCCCTGTAATCGTACAAGAAAGGGTTCATAATCGATGTCATTGGGACAGCTCAGTGTTATGGCCAGTTTTGGTTACGTGTGATGTATATCAAACTATTTCAAAATCGTCTTTTATAGTCTAATTCAATGTGACGTCAAGCTAATATTTATAGATATATTATTGGCAGAAATTCATAACCCTTTTGGGTTATCAACATGTCGTAAATACATATTGAACAGTGTACAGTTACGACAATTTTGCCACCCAATAACGGATCCATACGTAACATATAAATGGTGACCCAAACATAAAAAGAATAAAACTATCACGTCCAACAGAAATATTAGAAAAAAAAGAAATGTGACCCGTCACGCAACTTAAAAAAAAGGGACCATCTAGGTATTGCGTAAAGTGTCGACCATAGTCAGACTGCGCGGACTGCGCAGACTGACTCGGGTCGAAACTTTTTGCACCATGCTTATTTTCTGAATCTAGAAGGATCAATCTACCTCCCAGTGAAAGAATTTTTGAAATGCGACTTCTGGTTGATCTATGGTGGATCAAATATCTCTTTCAATAATTTATTTTACAGAATTCCCGGATCGTCCCTTTTCGCGTGACGGGTCACAAATGTTAATAAGCGAGGAGAAAGCATACTTTTCAAATAATATCAACATGTGATGCGTCGGGCGAAAATGGACCATCTGAGTCGTATGAAAAATCACGATACTTGTCAGACTGCGCGGATTGCGCAGGCTGACTAGGGTCAAGACGATTCGCGCTTGACTGATTTTTAAATATAGATTGTTCATTCTACACCTTCCTATCAAAGGATTTTTGGAAATGCGACCTCTGATTGACCTGTGCTGGATCCAGGGGTCCGTTTTACTAAACATCTTACGGAAAAATTAATCGTAAGTCAAAATCACAAATCGTACCTTGTGTTTTCCTTCATTGTTAGATTCTGCCTTGCAATATCTCATTGGAATCGTCTATGGATGACGATTCAAATGAGAGGGTGCGTGGCAGAGATCCATGTTTCGTTACTACTGTAGAACAATATTTAACCTTTGACTTACGAAAAAAAGACAGTAAGAAGTTTAGTAAAATAAGCCCCAGGTCTGCCCCCTTTTTTGGTCAAATATTTCTTTCGCGGAGTTCCCAGACGATCACATTTATTAAATATAAAACTAACCGTGTACATTTAATCTATTATAGATCAGCAAGAAACATCATTTTGAGAAGAAAAAGATACGTACATGAAATAACAAGGGCGGCTCAAGACTGGGAAAATGTAAAAAAGAGCAAAAAATAATTGACATTAGTCTGAGTAAATATTACCTTCATATAAAATATTCATTGCCATTGTCTCGGGATTTAAACTTATAATAACTTAAATTTAAAAACATTACAAGACAAAAACAAGAGAAATCTTTTGTGGGAATGTTTATTACAAAAAGGGTAAGTTTGTTGATGATAGTTACGTAAATATAGGGGGACGATTTATCTCACAATTGAATCAAAGCTCAATTTATCACCGGTAATAGCATGCCAGAAAGTGGTTAACCTCGGGTTAAGGGGTTATCACTCGAAAATGTCGGCACTGAAAATTCAATATATTTCCCACAAACAATCCAACTTTTTACTGTGATAAAATTATAAAGAAAAGTGTGGTCGAGCGCGCAAAATCTAAACGTTTGTTCATGAATTGTGACCTTGACCTCGAAGCTATCCATAGGATTCTTTCAAATAGCTCATCTGCTCTTGATGGAGAACAATTGAGACGGTAAAAAAGATCAACACCAGTCAAAAAAAATCATAGAATAATTTGAACGATTTTTAACAGTCAAATGATGATAGTCTTGAACGATTTCGAAATGTTTTCAAATGATTTCGGCACGTATTTTATCGATTTAAGCGAATGTCTGGAATGAATAAAAAGAGCGTTGAGTGAATAATTTTGAATGATTTTGATAACATGAATACAATTTAACGATGTTATATCTGAAGTAGACCTTTGGGTCAGGGAATAGTTGTAGTCCCCTTACCAGTTAAAGACACTAATTCGGGATGATTCACTCATGCAATTTAGTGCTATCATTTTTTAATTAAAGAGACTTTAAGTATGCATATTTGTAATTGTTGTTTATGAAGATTTTATACTAATTATCTGTATCTGACACGTCCATTTCGTTTTTATTAAAAGGCGAATTAAGACAGGTCTTAATTGAAAGGTGCTGAAAATGAAAACGAAAAGTGGGCTGAGAAAATATTTTTGGAAAAGGGAAAAGAAGAAATTCTTTTTTCATTTTATTCATTTTTTTTTTCAAAAATTTTCTCTGCTGTTAGACCAAAAGACATTTAAACTCAAGGGAAAATGCAAAGAATGCTTTTTTGTTATTTTAGTACTGATTTTATCATGAAATGCACTACTTTTTTCTCACTCTTGATGGTTCGTTACTCACATTTTGCTGTATAAAAAAAACCTACTCATTCACAGAACCATCAAGAGAGATTATTCCTATCAATTCACTCGAACATGAGTATATATATAGTAAAACTATTCTCAGGAATTTAACGTGTCTAAAAACAAAGGAATACAGAAGAATACAGAGACGTCGCAGTAACGTCGGGCTATTTTATGAAATTCAGTCATATTTTTTATTAATTTTAAAATAAAATCGCTGTATAGGCTAAAACAGCGCACTATTTTACATCATTTTAAAGCGTTTGAACAGCTCTACCTTATAGACACTAAATTCTGAAACCCATGGATGTGAATGGAAAATATTATTTCGAAAGTTTATTATGAAAAAATCGCCAAAAAGTGCATGTAACGCGTAACATGCTTCTCTTTCAATACATGTTCAAAATGCCATAAAATCGCGGATAAACTCTTTATCATAATAAATTTTTACACACAAACACATAGAATATTGGGTCAAATGCAGTGTGAATTTCGAAAGTTTTGGATGAAATTTTACGAAAATCTCTTCACGTAATTAAAATAGCGGAAAGTGTAACGCTGCTAAAAATGAATAAAAAAATGACGACTGAAAAATTTCAAAGTAAAAATAATAATACAAAATAAAGGAAATTGTCAAATCTGACCACATTTAAGAAAAATGGTCAGACTTTTATTTCTTCAGTTTGAATTTATTTTTTTATTTTCGTTCCTTAATTAAATACAATATATTCGCGTGAAAAAGTCTGAAAAAATGTCACGCTTTTTGAAATTACGTCATTTTTTCCGTACCATTTTCGCCAGGAGTTACCATAATCTTACCAAATGTCGATGAAATTAAATAAAAATTAAACTAGGAAAAATGGTCAGTCTATTATTTCCAAAAATATATATAATAATTTATATTTTGTGAATTTAACGCTTAATACGAGAGTGCTAAAAAAGTCTGAAAAAATGTCACGCTTTCTCATTTAAATGACGTTTTACGTTGCGTGCCTCACGTTTTATCGTTTTTGCGAAATTACTGGCCAAAAAATCAAATACTCATCGGAATGAATTTAATAAAAAGTTCTCCTTGATTTTGATGAGTTTATAGTATAGCAAGACCAACAATAATACGTTTTTTTGTCTTTTTAAATACCATTTTTAGTTTGCCGGAAATTCAATGCTTCTGTTTATATAAAATTAAATTTGTTTCGTAATTACAGAGATTCTTCACCCTGTAAATATTTGAAACGCCACTGAACACGATAGTTATTCACATTTTTAACCACCTCTTTTGGTATAATTCAAAATATGGCATATAGTTGTTTCAAATGAAACGCGTTTGATTTTTCTCCAATTTTACGCTACAAAAATAACGTCAAATTACGTTACGCTTTATAGCCTCAGTTCGCTGCGACGTCTCTACAGTATTGAAAAGGGCAATGTTCGTAAATTTACGAACTTTGCCCTTTTCAATGCTGTTTTTCTGAATGCTGAATGTTGCTAGTCTCGTTAATGAGTAGGGTTGAACCATTTTCTTACAGCAAAATGTGAGTAACAAACCCACAAACTTGAGACAAAAGTGGTGCATTTCATTATAAAATATCACTACTTGAATAATAAACTTATGCTAAATGGAAAAAAAAAAACATTGTTACTGTGCCTAAGCGGATAACTGTATCCTGAGCAATGTTTCAAATAAGATAAATTCGTCCAGATTTTTTCGTTAAACACCCTTCTTTATGGTCCTTCCCTCCCCACCAACAGTGGAATCTGCGCGTATCATTCCCATCAAGTTGTTTACACCCCATCAAAACCTCATTTCCCACTTCCATTTCCATGTTTAGGTGCCTCTTAGTCGGGAACGGAGTACTCCGCAAAACATATTCAATTTGTCACAAACTTTAAAGCCACTTCACTCTTTTTAAAGTTGAAGTAATTTCGTTATCGTTTAAAAAAAATGTAACGAATGTTTAGAACTTGGAGCTTGTCGGGGTAAAAAACTCAGGTTTTCTTTTTAGAAAGAAAGAGAGTGGGAGAGAGAGAGGGAGAGAGAGGGGGGAGAGAGAGAGAGGGAGACGGATGGGGAGGGAGAGAGAGGGGAGGGAGAGAGAGAGAGAGAGAGAGAGAGAGAGAGAGAGAGAGAGAGGGAGAGAGAGAGAGAGAGAGAGAGAGAGAGAGAGAGAGAGAGAGAGAGAGAGAGAGAGAGAAACAGAGTGACATAATGAATGAGGGCATCGATATAATGTCTTATTTATCCACAAGTTCAAGCTCGCGCTGTTGAAAATGGCACAGAATCTTTACTCTATTCAAAGGCATATCTAGGACTTTGAAATCTATACGCACTCAGAAGGCGAGAACCAAAGAATATATAGGATAAAAGCGATGTGTAGATTGCGACAATCGATGAGTGCCATCCGTCCGCTTCCTTTTTATGATGTGAGCGTTGGTGAATAATCAAAACATCGTATCTACAGCTTGAATAAGCTATAAGTTCAATGTTTTGATCATTCATTAGCGATATTTTCAACAGATGATTAATTTTGTACGCACTTGCGTAAATTGCGTAATGGGAGTTACGCCCTTGCTATTATTTTTTATAGTCGGTTATTTAACTTTAAATAAGAGGAACACGATGGTGTCTGTGACATGGATCATTCCAATTAAGTTTCTTTCAAAGCACTCAGATGTTTCTGTATTTCACTACGCGGGACCGCTTTTTGCTGATTTGGCAGCCTAAATCACTCGTATTTTGCACGCGATCAGAAATTTACGAATTTTGGTTGAATTCTTATTTAATCATATAAGACAGTTTGCTTATTCGACAGACCCTAGCATCTATTTATTCTTTTCGTCCGATTACGCTGTAAGGAGGAAATCTGAAAGGGCATGTCCCGATTATTACTTTGAATTCTGTTCAGTGGTTTCAGATATGTTTATTTGAAAAAAAATCTCAATCCGCGCAGACCCGGCAGTCACGATGGCCAATAGGTTATAACAAAAGCTCCGCGCTGTGAAGATAAAACCAGAATTTACCAGCTGATTTAGCCTTTCCCCCTTTCCCACAATGTTTGCTACGACAAAGATCATCATTTTATTTTGATCGCACCTGTATTACTGGATTATGACGGGATTTCAAGGAAATATATTGATAGTGAATGTTTTCTCAGGTAGTGTCCCCGTCCCTCATGATCTCGATATACTAGTAAACTGTAGTAACGACGTTTAAGTCAGTCATCCAAAAAGTTTGAAATAAGCGGAAGTCACTCATTCGGAACCACAACGCGCATTTCTATTTTTTACAGTATTAGTGAAATTGACATTCATCTCGATCAAAACCATTGTAATCGCTCACTCAGCGCTCATTTCATTCATTCCAAACACTCACTCAAACCATTTAAAACGCTCCAAAATCACCAAAAAGATAAGATCAATAGCTTCATTCTAAATAGATATAGCACTGAAAAAATAAAATTTTGAGCGTCTGATTGGTTCTTGAAGAAATATGAAGCCATTTATAAAACGTGTATGCATATTTTATCAAAGGTAATAAAATTATCACTAATTTTGTTCACCCGGAACAAAATTAGCGTTATTGGATTACCTCCCTTTAATTTCAATCAAAACTCGCTCCTCCTACTCATTCAATTTCATTTCAAAAGCATTCCAAAATGATTCACCTTATCAATTTCACGATGTTGTTAACTGTATTTAGCCGAAAAAACTAGAAGAAAATGCTGTTTGAGCGTTCCCCAACTAAAAATGCCAACGTGGTCAGCAGTTAAGAACTTTGTAGTTTTTTTTTTTTTTCAAACGCAGGGTAATCGGAAGCTTGTTTTGAAATCCTTTACTGTCCCTTTTCGCGTGTCGGGCTGCCCGGTAACCGAAATGAGAATTGTCCACTCTGTTATCTAAACGACACTTCTTGCCAATGTCCCAGCTCTATAGTTAAACACCTCTCATGTGTTCAGGAATCAAAAAACCGTTAAGGAACGTTTAAGAATGATACTAAGCTTTGCACGTTTGCACACGTGCAAAGCTGGGTACCATTTCCTATCTTCGCTTGTCGCTGACTGTTCCTTTTCGCGTGAAAGGTCCACCTATAATCGGAATAATGAGGATGGTCCACCCTGTTATCAGGTACAAGATACCCGCCATAAATGATGCAGCTCCAAAGACTATCACATGGTCCGTGAGTTATCTTCGGGAGTTTCACTTTATATTTCAGAAGCAAACATGATTTAAAAATATACATAAATGGAGCGTTAGCTAGAGAAAAAGCCAAAGAATTAGAGGAGAAATGGAAATATAGTAATTTGGAGGAATTAATCTGGAAAACAAAAATGATACTTACTCTTTCAGTGTTTGTGTGCCTGTTCCTACAGACATCGTCAGGTAATGTTTTACAGTGTACCTCACGAACAGAATAGCCCCTTTCGGGAAAAAAGCAGACCGATGTTATTAAAAAGGAAACCATAATTTTGAGCCATAGAAAAAATCACTGTCAATTCCAGATTTTTTGTGTGTGTGTGTTTGTGTGCGTGTATTTTTTTTTTTAATTTCGATTTTCATATATAAAAACCTAAAAACCTAATCAATAAGTTGTAACATTGCAACAATTTGAACGTATTGATATTATCTTTTAGGTTCATTCATTTATTGTAGTATACGACCTAATTATGGCTTTAATCTCGAGCTGAAATTTGAGAAAATTCTAAACTGTGGTTGAGAAAAAATCGATTATTTCATGCCCTGGTGTTGCATGTATTTCGATTATATTTCGATTATATATTTCATCCGTAAATAATTTTTGGAAACTTTCTTTTGAAACTGTCACGGTTTAACTTTAAAAATACAATTTTCTTATAAAAAAAAGTTAGATATGTTATTTCCGAGTAATCGAGATATTCCACTTTCCTCAATGCTTTCCGGTGGATTATCGAGTGATAACAGTAGATTATCTCTTGATAATCACTGTACCAAACCACATGCACATTGCATAGCAAATACGTGCAACATGGCGCGCTTTGACAATTTTTTTCCCAAACACATATGAGCCTGTGTGTGATATTTCCAACAATTTGACATGTGGGTGAGGAGCAAACATTCAGCAGCATAGATAGCCAAATAGCGTTATTAGAAGATTTATTGAATGGCTCTAGATAATTTGCGGCCTTATCTATCTACCAAACGCAAAGTAAAGACTCTGGACATACCGTGTGCACAGTCTGACCAGAGTCTTTGCTTGGCGCACATTTGGAATTGTTGGAAATGTCACGCACATGCTCATATATCAAACAGTTATTTCCAAACGCGTTCCATCTGCGGATGGAAATTGATAAATTAATATTCTCTGTCAGGTCCTTTATCAATTCATCCGTTCGTTCATTCGACTCCCAGTATTTGTTCTTAAATGTCACTGTGTTTTCGAATAAAACGGGTGATTTATTGATTATAATCTTGTGCAGTTGTTCCTTACTATATATTTTATCATCAATGTCTTTTTAATTCGAGTACTTGTTCCTGTCTTAATCATGAAATCCTTTACAGAGAATTTTTACAGAGATTAATCGGTGAATAAAGACAGAATTTATACAGTAGAATCAATGTGAGTCGGGTACCCAGTGCATATAAGTATAAAAAGGAGTAAAGCCATATAGCTGTGTATTTTATAATCAAAATTGAGAATATGTCTTTCAAAATTTCGATTGTCATCTCATTCCCTTCGAATTGAAACTGGAAGGCATGACCAAAGCTTTAACAGAATACCAAGGAATCAGCGTTTGTGCTTGACCTGTATAGAGGACGAATATCATTTTGCTGGTTTGTCCATAAATCATGCTGATATTAGAAAAAAAAAAACATTAATAAGAACTTAAATACTTGCCCAATTGTGTTAAAGTTCAATGATTTATATAATACTGGAAACGAAAATGCTCTTTTAAATTTGGCTTAATGTAAAATGGAAGGTTTTCGCGCAGAACCAATCTAGTGTACAATCTAGTGTAAACTCATAGATAGTGCAATAGTATTTCAAGTACCTAAATAGTTATACTTGCTTGGGATAATATCTCTCTTTCGCAACTGTTAAATTTTCTTTCAAAGATCATGAGCAGCTCTGCTTATCTTTCAAGTTCAAGTAAAAACTGCAGATTGTTCATTTATTTGTGACGTTTTGTTATGCATCTTTTGTATGAAATTGCAATATGGCAAGAAACTGTAAAGTTTAATCTATCTAGTGTCTCTTGTATCCAAATCTAAACGATTGATTGAAATACACTTCGTAGAACTTTCGTAACTTTTCGTACACTTTCATTGTTTCTTACCATTTCAAACGGAACGTATGAATATACGTTTGGTTGTGTGGATTGGTTTAAAGCCACCTTTGTCATTGATGCTGGTGCGATAGTCCATAATTTTGGGAGTTTCTTATACCAGCACAAGACCAGTATGAGTGACTTAGACGCCCATGGGTGAGGGGCTTATACTCATGACACAATGACCTTTAGATAATGTCGGATGAGGGTTTGTCCGAACGTATTACCAACTGAGTTAGCCGGGCTTATCATAATTAGGTCTTTCATTAGATGAGTCTCCGTTATTGTTTTTGAGTTCGACTACGCAATGGGCTATAAAGGGTTATATTACGTGAGTCCGTGAGGACATGGTGGAGAGATAGTTGTGTTTGTTCCTAACAAACCATTGTTTGATCATAAACAAAGATTAGTTTGGTACATAACTTGAAGTAGGTTATGTCAAGTTGATAGTTGTTTATGAAAGTGTATCACAGATATACCACTTCACAAAGTTTCGGTTTGTAACAACCCCGGCATCTAGGATGACCGATAGACGGAACGTGGGTCGGGGAAAGGGGAGGGGTACAGTTAACAACATCGTGAAATTGACATTGTGAATGGTTTTGAATGATTTTTGGAATGAAATTTTATGAGTGTGTTGAGCGATTTTTGTATGAAATTAAAGGGAGGTAATCCAATACCGCTAATTTTGTTCTGGATGAACAATATTAGCGATATCTATTACATCCCTTTAATAGAATATGCATACATGTTCTATAAATAGTTTCCTTTTTCTTCAAGAACCAATCAGACGCTTACAATTTCAATTATGTCAGTGAAATCGTGATTTTTTCTATTTATATTTATTTTGAATGCAGTTGTTCATTGTATCTTTTTTAATGATTTTGGAGCGTTTTTGATCGATTTGAGTGAGTGTTTAGAATGAATGAATGGAGCACTGAGTGAGTGATTTAGAATGGTTTTGGTTGAGATGAATGTCAATTTCACGATGTAACTAACTGTATTGGGTCCAAAAGAAAGGGATGAAAGGGAGTTATAAAACGGATTAGAAGTTTGGAAATATCCCAATCATATACATCGATACGTAAGAAGTGAGGAACGTGTGAATCCTTGTCAGACATTTACTCTTTATTATAACACGATGGCGTAAAACGCATATATGAATTATGAAAAAAATACATAGAACTTTATTCGCCATCAAGTTCATAATTCTTGTGTATTACTATGCACACAGATAGCTCCTTCCATTTATTATACTCACTCAACGTCATCTTTTGCGGGAACGTTGGTGCTTTTGACGTCATATAACCCACGTACTTTGATGTGTCCATGAATAAAGTCTGATGGATGGAGGGGGGGGGGGTATATGCAAAGCAAAATTTTACCTTTTTCATATAACTCTTCCCCGTCAGACTTTATTCATGGATACATCAACGCGAAAAGGAAATTATTTCATAAATACTATCTAGAGTGATTATATAATATGTACTTAGTATTTGTATGAAAAGAAATATCTAACGAGGTTGGGGGAATTGATAATTGTGACAATTATCAATTCCCACAACCAATTAGATATTTATTCATACAATACACTAATGGCGTATTATATTTACCTTATAATCTCTATTTGCCTTGTTTTCGTCGATGTTTCTTACAGAAATGCAAGCTTTTAAAAATTACCGCATTATGTCACTGTCCTAAAATTATCCATGCTATATCATGAAAAATATCATATGGGATGTAATCCCATTGATATCGGTATAGTTATAAGATAAAAAGCTTAATCTAGTGTTTAAAACATTTTTAAGAAAAGTGGATAATATCTTTTACAAAATTGATTCATTTTTATTCATATTTTTTGAAATTCAAATTCGTAAATAAAAACGTTATGCCTGTCGCGCAACAAAGCGTCATTGAAACTAACAAACTATTCGTCTTTCGGGTGAAACCTTTTATAGTCCGTTTGACTTCTATATGGACCAACATTTCGCCGAAAATCTCAGAATCGAATTAATGAAGCGTATTTTTTTCTTGTCATATCATATTTTCCATCTAATACCATGAAGAATTTTGGTTTCAGAATTTTTGAAGGTGTAATAGTGATTTTGTCCGTCCGTCTACATGTTAACTTTCTCCCTTTCATACCTACTCGTGTCTGTAATAAACGGAACAGCGAAGTGTCTATCCAAAAATAGCTCTGATTTGCATAGGGACAGAGTCAAAAGTGTATGAATTTTGGCAAGTCGTTTTAGTATAAAATCGAGTATTTTTGTGAAATAAGTTTTGGAGGGTTTTTACCTCCTTTGGATATCAAATCTTATTGTATTCTGTATTTGTTAAAAAAAAACCTGTTTGGCCAGATAATTGATGAAAGTATTTATCCAGCCTGAGATGAACCCCATATTCCCTTATTTAGACCAATCAAAAAGGATTATTTTACGAAGTCGTTGGGATTTTCACGAGGAAAACATTGGGTAAGTTCATATCGGACTCGGTTTCGACCCGAGTTAACCGAGTTTCCAACAGAACGACCTCGGTTTCGACACTAGTGATGTCATTTTAACCTTTCAACCTCGACGCTTCTGATCCTGGGTCAGGCCGGTGTTACTTGGGTTCCAAAATGGCGTCGAAAATAGTGCACAACAATTCGATTACAAAAAACAAATGTTCTCTATTACTTTGAACAACAAATACTCCTTTCTTATTTTATATAGTATTTTGCACGAGTTTATAACATTTCTTAACGGGATAACGATATTTCATGGTTAATTAATTATTGTAGCGGTAAATGTTAAGTTTGTTTACTACCACCAGTGAGTAACTTCGTTCACATGAATGCCCTTTCTGCGCATGCATATTACAGTCAATTTTAGATTATTACATCATCTCACGCGACTCCCGGGCTGCCATTTGAATTTCCCCTAGATAAGCAGACGAGTAATAACAGTTCAAATCACGGGATATTTCAGTTAAAGATATCCTGACCGTCGATATGCTAATTAGCTTTTCCAAATATGGAATAGTGGACATTTCTTCTGTCAAATGTTTAGTGTAAAACCACGTTTTTTTACCATTTGTTTACATTCATTTACAACTAAACAGCCTTCACCACCCCTCGTGTTTAAGAGCAGAAAGGGCGAAAATATTATCATTAACTAGATAGACAATATCATTATTTTAAAATCATTTTGTTTCCAATAAATATTTTTTGGAATGGTATTAAGCTGAAATTAATATTTAACCACTCAGGGTTAGTTCATATCGGACTCGGTTTCGACCCGAGTTAACCGGGTTTCCATCAGAACGACCACGGTTTCGACACTTGTGATGTTATTTTAACCTTTCAACCTATACGCTTCTGATCCTGGGTCAGGCCGGTGTTACTTGGGTTCCAAAATGGCGTCGAAAATAGTGCACAACAATTCGATTACATAAAACAAATGTTCTCTTTTACTTTAAACGACAAATACCTTTTTCTTGTTTTATATAGTATTTTGCACGAGTTTATCACATTTCTTAATAGGATAACGATATTTCATGGTTAATTGATTATTGTAGCGGTAAATGTTAAGTTTGTTTACTACCACTAGTGGATAACTTCGTTCACACGAATGTCCTTTCTGCGCATGCATATGACAGTCAATATTAGTTTATTACATCATCTCACGCGACTCCCGGGATGCCATTTGAATTTTCCCCATAGAGATCCTTCATTCAAACACAATTTTATGTAATTGATGAAAAGGTTGGTCCATATAGAAGTCAAACGGACTTTAACAAAGGCCACGTGTGTATGATGTGCTTTACATAGATTATCATTCAAGAACCATGGCGGGTCTCAGCAGTAGTTTCGTCACGTATCCTAGCACTATCCCCCGTAACAACAAACCGTCTTCCGGGAGCGACGACAAATAAAGGGAAATATAATCAAAGCCTTCCCACATTCTTGAAATGCTTCACATCAACCTAGGGCATTTTGAGTTCTACAAAAACATCACCTTTTTGGGATATGAGGTCCAACCAGAACAAACTAGTCCCATGATGGGAAAATTAGATTTATGAAGTTCTAAAAACTATTCATCGCATTTGAGCCTGTGCGTGAAATTTCCAACAATTTCATGTGTGCGTGATGGAAATGTGTTGAGTAGCATGGACACTCACGCAGTGCATTAAAAATAATGTTGGGTTGTGTATAGCGATTTAAGGTCCGTAGCTATCAATTGAGCGCAAAACTAAGACTCTGATCAGACTATACGGCTGCTAGACTAATCTGAGTCTCAACGTTGCGCACATGTAAAATTGTTGGAAATGTCACGCACAGGCTCATTTTTTTTAAAAACAATCAGGATCCCAAATCTTCGTAAGCAAGGTGACCGATTAGTCATATTTACTTTTAATTCTTCAAATCCATGACTTTTCACCATGATTGGTTAATCGGAAACCCAAGTGGGATAGCAGCTGAATAGAAGGCCAGGGCCCCGTTTTACTAAACTTCTTACGAAAAAAATAATCGTTAGTCAAAATTAACAATCGTACCTGGTGTTTTCATTCATTGTGAGATTCTGTCTTGCAATATCTCATTGGGATCGTCCTTAGAAGACGATTCCAATGAGATGTTACGTGGCATAATTCTTTTTTGAGTAACTACTGTCAAAACAGCGTTAATTTTAGACTTACGAAAAAAATGACCATAAAATGTTTAGAATAACAGGTCCCAGGAAAGGATATGATGGTAGTACTGGTGCGAAAAATGCCAGGAAACCATTGTTGGGTACTCCAACCGCCGAAATATGACTTATTGGTTGCTTATTAAAGTGGCGTTAAACCCTAATGATACAAACAAATAAATCAATTTCATGACATCTATAAATATTTCACTTTCTCTGGTAGGTTTCGAGTGTTACAAATGTTCATACAGCATATGGTCAGAGGGTAGCCAGACGAACTGTGTCGACGATCCAGAGTCCCTGGGTGACGGAGACAGGCTATATTGTAACTCTACCAGCTATTGTGTGTTTCAGGAGCGATACCGTCTTAGTAAGTATCTAAAGGTACACGGATTGGAGGAATTGTTTAACGGTCTTGAATGAATCAAGAAAAGGGATTTTAATATCAACAATAAGTCAAAATACGTGACTTTTTAAGGGAATCAGTATTAATGTGAATGACTACAGAAATTCTCCAAGACCGAAAAAAAAACATGTATTTTCTGTAAAAAACTTACACTGAACGGAACTTTCTGGTTAAATATATACGAAGGTATACAATAAATATGCCGACACCCCGTATAACTATGCATAGACTTAGTACATTTGACCGTAAATTTACATATACCTTTTATAGTTTCACATTTTCGCGAATAATTTTAAGAATTTCGTTGAAAAATTTTAGAAATTGACCATACTTGGACTAATTGATCAACCCTCGTATGATTATGTTATGTGAAAAGTCACCTGGACACAATACATTGAGAAGACTGAATAGCAAGAAATTTTTCGAAACTCAGTGTCATTAGTAAGCATAGTGAAGTGCACTCTGAATGGGCTGGAGAGATGCACAGACTAATCTGGGTCCCATTTAAGGTGACTGCAAATGTCAGAGACTTTATGTTACACTATTGAATCGAAGAATCGCTAAAACCAATAACTGAAAATAATAATTATATCGTCGGCTCCGTTCTATAAGGACGAATACGGGAAAAGCCTACTTTTCAGGAAAAGAAAAAACTTAATATCTTTTTACCTATAAACACTTGTACAACCATTTTGGTTGAAAACATTTTAAATCTGATCACTTAATGTATCATCTGTCGTCATAAATATCAAATTTTGTCTCTATAATGAGTTATTTAAGAAAAAATCGTCAAGTACGTCATTTTTTTCACTTAATTTTTACAGCACAAAATGTCGTATAGACAAAAATGGCATAAAAGATAAATGCACGAAAAAACTAACTAAATTTGATGTTATATAAGATATAGGACAAATCGTCTGTAAAAAAATACGAGACCCCGAAAGCCGTTGAGTGTGACGTTTCGACCACTTCCGGTGCGAATATGACGTATCTTACAAGTCCATGAAGCTTTTTTGGGGGGGGGATACGATTAGCTATCAGGTCCAGCATTTTCGCAAAAGACGCGGGAATATCATAGGTGTGCGAAAACGGATAAAAGAAAAAATGGAAATTGGCCTATACGTCCTTATAGAACGGAGCCGACGATATATTTCGTCGGAATCATTGTAACCAACTTCAGTAGTACACATGTGATTTTCATAAACGTCTTTTTTTCAGGTGACCACAAGGTTATTTCCTACTTCCGCACGTGTTCGGGGACCTCGTGGGGTAACAAGTGCGATCCCAGTCCGAGCCATCTCACGTGCAAGGGCTCGTGCCAAGGGGACTTCTGCAATGTGAACGACAGGGGAGATAAACATGTCGTGTATCTGGAATCACACGATGGTTATCCTTTCGGAAATGGTGGGAAGTGTACTGGGGATAGGAGATATTCTTTGACTTTCTTTTGCGTTTTATTGACTTTCGTCGTATTGTTTTAAACGTGTCGCTTGTTTTTGTAGCTTTTAGTAAAAGAAGGAGTCTTCATATACATGTAATGCTGAACAAGAGTTGTTGACCCTTCCCGTGTTGTTCACTTCTTGGTTGCAGTGCTACAAATAGAGGGGGTAGTTTGGATTTCAAATACGATTATTTCAACTGTACTTGATCAAACCCTTAACAAGACAATTCAAATGAGTACCAACAACATAGTTTTTCAGTGAGATTTAAAGATTTAAGACTGGCTTTACTCCCTCTCATCTATACCTCTGTGGTTGTACACAAAGCTTTGACAAGCAGTATAGACTAAGACCAGACTGCATAGTCTGCATTTTTCTTACTTTTTGTGGAAAATACATGAATGGTTGACTATTTAGGTCTTTTTTAACTAAATTTTACTTTCAGATAAGGGTTAATAAGGACTTAAAGGAGTACTGCAAACCTTTTGATTGTAGGAAGCGTCTAGAATATCACAAATATGTTGTTTGAAATGGACTTCAGACAGATAAATTGGTTACCAAAAGACTAGAATTTTGTGTACGTTGTAAATTTAGAATCTCCAACTTTAAATAAAATAACTAACATTTCACCAGCTATTCTTTTTTTTCATTGTTAGAAATCTTTGAATTTTGAAGATTTTTTTCTCAAAGGTTAGAAAAGCTCATGAAGGTGATGGCTATGTTCCCTTTCGTCAGTCTGTCTGAGCGTTCGTTCATTAGCTCTTACTTGTTAACAAGATATAAAAGTCTTCCCTACGTGTGTTTTTATGCGTACGTTTTTTGAATTTGACTTGTTTTAAAAAGAAAATACAAAATCATAATTATGTTGTAACCAATAGCCAATGAAAGTCATCACATTAGGAAAATGTCGGAATCGAAATACATGTATAAAAGAATATTGTCAGTGGGCCGCAGACAAAATGTCGTATCTCAAGTTTTTAAAGATGTAGTTTCTAGCCCATTAATGAATATCATAAAAGGGTTTCAAGCAACACAAACACACGCACTCACACGCCCGAGGAGAAATCTCGATGTGCGCATGTTGAATCATAACGAGTATTGCCGGTACATATTTTGTAAAAGAATAGCATGTTTCTGTACTTAAATCATTTTCATGCTGTTCTTGACATATTCCTGCTTTGCATAAAAATTCTTCAAATTGTATGGACCAAGATCAGCATGCACAGAAGTGCAGTCTCATATTAGCCTACACTGTCTGCATTTTTAAAATCAGTTTGTTAAAAACTTTAGCCAGACTGCTTGAAAGGTCTCGAAATTGACAATTTGTAGGAATCAAATTTTGAATTCAGCAGGACAAGATTTAGTTGTTCAAAATTAGTAAGGGAAAGTGCTAATCAGAATTCACTAGATTCCTGGATAACTTAGTGATAAAGAGAAATGAAGATATGCTAAACTCCAAAAGAAATATCCTCAAAATGTAAATTGCAATTCGGAAAAAGCCTTATACGATTTTTAACCCTTTTTTTTTTGCTCCTTTGGTAGATCAACCACACAAAGTATAGTCAAATATATTGGTGGAATTAATGATGCTACATGAGACCGTTGTTAAACAGAAATGCATTGCTTGACAACATTATCAAAAATTTCACAAGGATACAAATGGTAATTCCATAATGAATAAGAGTATAATCCAAGACTGTTGCCCTGGCAGGGCGGAGTATATGTATCGGTTCGTTGCATTTAAGGTTAAGGTAAATCAGCTTTTATTTAAAATTAATCAGTCTGATAGATAGTCAACATTTTATAAATCGAAGGTTGGAAACCAAACACTCGTTACTTCAGCTTGTACAAGCTAAAGTTTCGATGATTTGGTATCCCAACTATGAAATGTGTTCAATTTCGCTAATCACGTGTATCTTTTTGGTTTTAAGATACTGTACCTACACGCGTTCACATCAGTAATCGGCTTACTTTTGTAGGAACCCAAACTATTGAAAAGTAAACTAGTCTAATTACGTCACGACTAAAAAGCCACGCCCTGCCAGTTTAATAATAACGCAGAATACCCATCTTGCAAGTGTACTCTGTCTATTGCAATGCTCACACAATAAAACGGTATTGAAAAGGTTTGCATTTTGTATGATGGATCTTTCGTGATCCCCCCCCCCCCCACACACCCCCACCCCCTCAGATTGCATAGTTGGAGAGTGGGTATGGTAAGCTTTCATCCTATGGTAATGGGAAAAGCCTGCCTGTCAGCGGATAAAATTTGAAATAAATTCTGAACAGGTATAGATTCGGCAATTATCAGACGGGCTTTCAAAACATGATGTTTCTTTAGAAAATTGGATTATAAAAAAACTATTTTGAGCCTTTTGCTGGATGATAGACCGATTCTCCGCTATAGTCAAGCAACAATACGACTTGTTGTCGGTTTCTTGTCTGTGCAGTAACGAGCAAAGATCAAGACACATAGTTAGTTGGACCAGTCTTTGAAATTCAATCGGAAAATTGTTCAAAATAGCTTCTTAAACGTTTTATAAGCCATCCCTCAACATTCAAGAACAGTTTTCAGTTTGCATTGACAGCGCAACGTCTACTTTCATTGTCTTGTCTCCGTAGACCCAATTTTGGCTGACGACGCTGTAAAATTTGACGTCATTGAAAATGAAAAGATTTTGAAACGGTTTATTGATAAAATGTCTTTAAATGCACCTTATCTTTTTCTTAAAAGAAACATTGTGCGTCAGACCGGCAAGCTAAGGACACATTTACTATGCATTGTAGGTTTTGCTACGGAAAGGAACATGGAACCACGGCCAAAAGATCGGTTAAGAAAAGGTCGTCAGTTTTTACATACATATACATGTATATTGAAATAAAAAAATGCAATGAAGTCAGAAATAGTATTTAGTTATTTAGAGTTATTGAGAGTTATTCAGAGACATATATTTGTGGACGTTTTTACTTAAGTATATTTTACCAGCCTTCTGGTGAGACTGTGACGGTTGCCAGACAAAACCACCTAACCAAATACATCTTTACTTACAGTTATATACAAGTCAATCCCCTTGCATAGCGAGAATTCAGCTGAGCTTTGAACAGTCAGTAAAGTTTGACATTTTTTTGGAAACAAATCTAAAAATCGGTAGAATAGGGTTTAATTAGGTAAAATATCAAGGATAAGTGCTGGTCAGAATTTACTATATTTCTTAGATAACTAAGTAATTGAGAGAAGTGAAGATAGCATACCATCTGTGACGGTTGCCAGGCAAGATCAGCTAACCGAGTACATCTTTACTTAAAGTTATATACAAGTTACTTCCCTTTCATCGCAAAAGTTTCAGCAGTAATTCGAACAGTCAATAAAGCTTGTCTTAAATTTTGAATTCAGTTAGAATAAGACTTGATTCCACTAAATTACCAAGGAAAAGCCGTGCGATCAAAATTAACTAGATTTCCTAGATAACAGTAAATAAAGCTATTCTCCTGATGTACTTCGCTATCTGTACGTATTAACTTAAAATTATACAAATATCCGTGTGATAACATCCCATAAGATATTTTCTTATGATGTCATATGGATATTTTTAGAACTTTGACATAATGCGGTCATTTTTAGAAACTTACATTTCTGTTAGAAACATCGACGAAAACAAGGCAAATAGAGGTTATAGTGAGATAATTATCAATACGAACTTAACGTATTGTATGAAAAAATATCTAAATCGGTTATGGAAATAGATAACTGTCTCGGCCGAGCCTAGACAATCATCAATTTCCCAAACCTCGTTAGATTGTTTTTTTTTTTTTTTTCATACAAATTACTAAGTCAGTACGTATTAAAATGTCTATGTAAGACTAGAACTCCTACAACAGCTACATATAGGCTCTTTAGTAAGATTTTGTTTCAGACAAACTTATCTGAGTCTAGAATGAAAATGTTAGTAGCATGAAGCGAGCCTTGGAAGTTTTGGCGAGATTAATAACTTTTTTTAGTTCTAGACGAGGTTAAGACCAGCTTGCCTAGAAAAATCGAGCAGGGTCATTTTTCTCACATTTACTCTAACTTTTGAACGCACAAGAAACAAAAAGAAACAAAAATCAAAAAAAAAAAAAAAAAAAACACGCAGTAACGTGCATTTATAAGATGAGATCATTTAGAATGTGATCCTTGAGAGATACAATCTCTGATAGCTGTTTCAGTGACGAGACAATGGAAGCTTAGTGAGAAAAAAGTGATCTCGTGTTTATCTTAAGCTATCTTTCTTATATACTTTCTCCGAATGATCGTAAATACGTTTGCGTTGCATGTTCCGCTTTTCTAGTTTTCCTCTGTTCCATATGTATGATCAGTTAGCTTTAGTTCCGTCCGTCAAAATTTGTCTTCTCAGCATGGCTGAAAAGGTGAAAATAGTTTAGTGCCTACACTTTAAAGAAACGGCGCATTATCTAAACCTAAAATAGAAAAGAAATGAAACATTTGATAGTCGTAGTGACAATGAATTCAACTTGGTGAGCCAAACTTTTAATAAAGTGGGATGTGCAAAGCGATAGTATTCTCTGCATAAGATGGGGAGAATTTAACAACTGATGAGATTCATGAAAGTTTGTCTTCGCCATTTCTGTAGGGAACCAATCATTGAAGTCTGTCATAGATGATCACGGTTATCTTTATTAGTGTGACCATTGGTGTTTGACATCAATTTATAAAAGTGATCTCATATGAATAAATTTGTTCCAGTGCGACGTTTCTTTTGTGGTTGTGTATATATATTCCATAGTAATGGGAATATTCCAACTTCTTCGGTTGGAGTTCTTACATTAAAAGAAATAAAGATTTTTTTCCCGTTTATTTATTTATATTTTTTGTCAGATTTTATAAATATTGCTGATGACAGGTTCACCTACCCACGATTTTGTTTTGTTTGTTTTTTTTATATTTTGCAGTATTACAACCACAAATTCCACCAAGCCACCGTGTGCTCATCATGTCGCCTTGGCGTTCATCTTATCATACGCTCAAAAATGGGAGATAAACGACCCGTTTGACTATAACTTTATAGGTTAAAAGTGTTTTTTTTTTAAATTCGCAAAGGAAACGTTGGGCTGTATTGGTGTGAGAAACGTCAGGAAACCATGGGTAGGCGCACCGGCCACCGTAAAAATGATTAATGACAATGGTGTAACTCACATTACGCAATTTACGCAAGTACGTAAAAGAAATAATTCCCTGTTGAAAAATATCGTTGATAAAAGATCATAACATCGAAACTACAGCTTATTCAAGCTGTAGTTACGATATTTGGATTATTTACCAACATTCAAATCATAAAAACGGTTAAGATGGAGGGCTTTAACTTTTGTCACAGTCCTCATATATCGCCTCTTTTCTGTATATTCTTTAGCTCTCGCCTTCTGAGTGGGTATAAATTTCCAAGTCCTAGATGAGCCTATGAATGAGATGTTGAAGATATCGTTAAAGCCCAAACAAAAAATGTGGCTCGTCACGAGCAAAGGGATGATTCGGGAGCTCCGTTAAGTAAATGGTTGAAAAAGAGAGTGGTTCTAGTATAGGTCGGACAGAGGTCGCATTTACAACATTCTCACGGGATATAAGATTGATCATTCCAGATTTAGAATACCAAAGTGTGAATTTTTTTTTTTTACCAAAGTCAGCCCGCACAGTAGACGCAGTCTGACAATGATCGACACTTTACGCACTTCCAAGATGGTCCCTTTTCGCGTGATGGATCACAGTTGATTTAACGGTAAAATTGAAGTCGACTAAAATATCTAGACTGATCATAGTTGTATACCCTTTCTCTCTTCATTGCACTTAAATTGATATATGAATTTTCGGGAATGGAACACCTTTTGGGGAATAAAAGACTGTAAAACACCGCACAACATACAAAAGAGATGTGTTTCGAGAAACACGAATGCTCCCACAACTGCCATTATTTTGAAACAGTGACCTAGAAGAATGACCTTGATCTCAGTTGACTGATAGTCTTGACTTTGATATCAACGGAAAGGTCTTGTAACAATGAATCCACTTGTGAAATATGAAAGCTGTAATACTTGACCGGCATCGCAAAGTAATGGCCAGTGTTAAACGGTTTAAATTATAACTTGATTTTAACCTTGAAAATGACCTTGACCTTGATGTTGGTACCAACCGTGAAAGGTCCTGTCACAAAAAAAAAAAAAATATCGCTCGCCATTTTGATTGTCCGCAAAATTAATTGTTGATTATAAGCAGAGGTACAGATAATAGGGGGTATTTCCTGTCTAAAATCTTGTTGTGGGTACTCATTTGAATTGTCTCGACGAGACAATTTCAATGGGTATCAATGGATGATCCATCATCCATAGGATTTGTGCAAGTGATGTTGAAATAATTTCATTTTAAATCCAAAATACCCCCTCTATCTGACGGTACTTCTGATTAAACATGATTTCAGTGACAGAATCCATAATAGGCCTTCTTGGTCCGGTTCCTTTTCCAGTCTTCGGCATGGTATTAAATCAGAATCGGAGCAGGGGTCAATGTGCAATTTGAAATTTATTTCAGTCAGCAATTCGGACACGGCTTCAGCTTTAAAGCTCGACTTTTGACTCGACAGCCTCGGTTGCCACGTGCCAGCTTTGATGGAAACGAAAGGGTAAAACTTGAGACTTCATAGAAGTAAGACCGGTAAAAATCATCAGTGCCCAGTCAGTACGGTTAGTTTTAACAGTGACAAGCCCCAGAGGCGGGTCCATCGGAGGTGGAAGACGGTAGGATGAGCCCGTGACCAATCCCTCTCTACAGCATGATTACTTTACTTGAAATTCAATCAAAAATATTGAACCATCCCCGCTGACGTGCAAAGTGGGTGGTATTTATTAACGTTTGCAAACGTTTTCGTACCCTGAACGCAGAGCAAGTTTCCCGAACGTAATATTGATTCGATTATTATCAAAATTTAATAAAGAAAGCAGGTCATGTGTAGTTTAATTTCTTTGACAGTATTTAGAGAAATAAATAGTTCTATATCTAAATTACTAATAAATTCCTCACGCTTTTTAAGACCAAGTGTAAGACTGTGAAGTATCAAATTTTAATTGGACAATCGCCAAGGCTGATCTATTGTTCCCCCTCCTTGTCCCCCAATAAACATTACAAACAAAATGGCCGACAAAGTTGAAATCTCATATCGATGGAAATTTTCTTTGTGAATTATGGACTTTTTATTCGTAAGTAATAAAAAACTCAATTGTTTGTGATAAATTTAAGTAATTTTTAATCTATTCGATGATATTGTAAGCAAGGTAATCGAGTGAACGAGCAAGATCTGACTTTTTAAAGGGTATCTTAGGACTTTGTTTATGGTCGGCAACGAGAATTAGGCATAGACTAAAACGCCGACCTGGTCATCCATAATTAAAAAATCGCAAATGTATCAGTGCTGAGCAGTATTTCATACATTTCAATATGTAAATTGATTTTTCATGATGACATCGGTCGACTTTTAAGATTTCGTGACAAAACATTTCTATTTACAAACATAATTCTAAATAAAACGAACCCTCAATAAATGTTTTCATTGGGGAATATAACCATTTTTCAGACACTCAGAATACAGGAATTGGGATGGAAATGACCAAAATATTAAATTATTCCAAATAAATTTGACTCCAAATTTCATATGTGATCAACCTGATGATGTAGCATGACAAAGATCCTTGACTTAATTTTTGGCTTTGAAGTTTATTTTTATTAAATCAATATTTGTAGGGTTGTTTAATAGTCTGTTTGAAATCAGGTACAAGATAAAAATTGTCGATTAAAGTTTTAATTATTGGTGTTTTCTGTTTAATTTCCAGTTGTTTAAAGAAAAACCACATTTGAAAAGGGAACAATTTTTTTGCCGTTTCAGCTCACCTGAGCATGAAGAGATTTCGGGAATGGCTGAGTGTTGTGCGTCATCAACTTCTTTTAAATGACATCTCGATCTCCTCCAAAACCACAATGCCAATTTCAAGGAAACTTTGCCAGAATGTTCCTTGGGCAAATTAATTTGCAAAATTCTGTTTGGTCCATAATTATGGACACCAAGGCATTTTTTCCCTTCGAAATGTTGAAACGAGATTTCATTATTAACTGGGCCAATTTCAAGGTCTGAAACTTTGCCAGAACGTTTCTTGGCAGGCCTTTTTCAAAAATTGTTCTCAAAATTGTGATTGGCCTATAAATATTGAGGTGGCAGGGCATGGCTTTTTTTCAAAATTGATCTTTGATCATTTCCTCCTAAAACATAGGGCCAATTTCGATAAAACTGTGCCAAAATGTTCCATTTCAGCCTAACGACAAAGTCAATTTCAATGAAACTTTGCCAAAATGCTTTTTTGGTTGATCCCTTTTAAAAATTGTTCATGAAATTCCTGATTGGCCCTTAAGTATCGGTGTGGCATTTTTTCTCTGAATGTCTGTAATCTTCAAACATCTTCTCAGCAAAATATGATTTAGTGAAGGATTTTGTTGGCTCTGGGCAAAACTGTTGAAACTGATAATCATATAGGCAGTTACAACTGTTTTGCGCTGAGCCATTGATTTGTTAGATTTCCCCCAAAAAATATTTAATTTCTCATTAGATGCAGCTAAATGAGATTTTTTGCACATGTATGCTATTCTGGGCCAGAATTATCCCTGCTTAACTTAGCTTTTTATTGAAGTTATCTACCTTTGTTGCCAACGGTGTGACAGATCGGCATATATTGTGACAAAATGCCACCTTTTTAGCTTACCTGAGTGCCCAATGTGAGCTATTGTGATCACTCTCCATCTGTCTGGCCATCCATCGTCTGTCTGTCCATCCGTCCATCTGTCCGTCCTTCCATCAACTCTTTCCTTAGACATCTTCTCCTCAACCACTTGGCCATTCAAGCTGAACCTTGGTAGGAATGTTCCTCGGGTGAAGCTCTACCAAAGTTTTTAAAAGAATTCAATTTCATTTAAATCACTGGTTTCCATGGTAACGGAAAGGCAGAAAATTGCCATAAATCTGAGAACAAATTCATATTATCCTAAACTTTTGGGCTAATCAAGCTGAAACTTGGCTGGGATGTTCTTAGGATGAAAATCTACTAAAATTGTTAAGAGAATTCAATTTGGTTTAAATCTATAAATTTATTTTACATGGATTGGAAAACAAGTTCTTACAACTTAGATTAATCCCTCTCAATTCTGCTTCCTGGAAAAATTACCAGTACTCACGCCGAATGTGCGGGCCAATGAAAGAACCAAGATCGATAGCCGCTACCGGAAATTCAAATATATCAATAATTCTGCTTCTCATGGTAACAGAAAGGTTGACAATTTAAGAAAATTAAAGTCAGCTTCTTTCAAAACCACCCTAAATGTTCATCTGGTATTAATAACATGGTTGACAAATTATGAATTGAATTACTCAGGTGAGCAATTTCGGACCAGCATGGTCCACTTGTTTTACAATCGACATTAGCAGACAAGGGAATTATTAACCCTTTCAGTGCATTCTCAGGATTTTTGGTCCCTGTGATTTTGCACTGGAGAAAATATTGCAATAAAGGAAGAAATCGCCGAGCAATTTCTTCTTTGCACAAAATATTTTCTACGGCACAGGAAGATTTCATTTCAAATTGGGCCCACTTATCATTGTGGTTTGCATAATATCTCAATTTGAGTGAGGATTAATTTTGAACAATGGGAAAGAATACGGTTACCCCTGAGACTCGATAAAAATGGAAGCATTAAAGGCCTCAAAACAATGACTAACTTAATGAGAAACTCGTGTCCTATGCCAGCAGTCAGTCAATGAAAGAGATACATGGCTTTGATCAGTCACGGAAAACTATTATACGCTTTTACCTGAGATAAGCTTTTTTTAAAAAACACACGGCTGTATTGTCTTGAATGAGAGCACCCTCCCTGTGAATAGTAGCAACTTGAGTATGTACCCCCCCCCCCCCAAAAAAAAAGAAATGAAAAAATGAATAAATAAATAAAAAAGAAGTAAGAAACCCCACACAAAACATGTCTTCATTTAATTGACAAAACCTAAACCTAAAGTCCAAGATTAATTTCACAGGTAAAGTTTTATTCTTTTACCCACTGTTTTGCCTCCCCATTCTGTGGTCACAGGTTTGATCCCCAACGACAGCACTCATCCTCTCCAACAGTTTGTCTCCCACCAATAGGTTGATAAATGTAGACCTATGTGGTTGTTATGGTACTACTTGTGCAAAAATACCAGGAACTATATTTAGGTTCTCCAGACATTGCATTATAACTGAAAAATTGTTGCAAGTGCCATTAAGCCCCATTCAAACAAATAAATTGCCCTTTTAAACCAAAAAAGTATGAAAATTACATTCTCAAAATAAATGCCAACTCACAAAATGGTGCATCTTTTAATCACTTTAAAGTTAATGCAGCAATTTGGTCTTTATTTTTGGTAGGCATGACAAGGGTTTAGATTATAAAATATACAATATGAATTTATTTTAATGGTAAAATGGGAGTAAGATTAAAGATTTCTAAGCATTGTAACATGCTCAAGCAATAATGCAATAAACTGTTGTGTCCAACAAACTAAAGCTTCATGTATTGGTTATACCATATTTTGTCAGAAACTGTTTTCTTAATGAATGAACACTCATTATATATGAATTAGATATGAATAATTGATGTCCTATTTTCTTTGTGCTTGACTCCTTTACAAATAGAAACTACTGGGAAAGATGATTTGGTTCATCAACCACACATTAAATGTATTAGAGTCATTGTTTAGTTCAAAATCACTTACCTGTCATTGGAAAGTATTTTTAGTACCAGAGAAAAATCTCAAAGAAAATTCATTCTCATATTCATTTTAATAAAAGAAAATATTGTTGTGAAAGGAGAAAAATTGCCAGGGTTCTAAAAAAACAACTTTTTAAAATTATTCATTTAATATTTTTTGTGTGGACAAGTTCATATTGACATTTCTGTGCAAGAGTAAAATTTTCTCTTACTTGTCCAGGGACAAGAACAAATTTAAAAAATATCTGTTTATCCACACTGTCATATTTATAGCTTATTAAAGAAAAAAAGAAAGGAAAGAAAAGAGGAATCAATGGATTTATGGTTTATCTGTAATTCAGACAATCTATGATACATGTATATGATTACTGTAACAAATTTCAATATTTCTGAATTTTAGAAGCCATAACAAGCCTGATGTAAAAAGACAAAATCTGCTATCTTCTATCTTCACCTTTGACACAACTAATTGTCTTGTCAGAGAGAGAAATTGACAAGTTTTCAATATACAAGTCAAAAGTTAATCTCGTTCTTAGCATGCACTCTGTAGGTAAAATTTATACAAAAATCTGTTATAGATAAGAGGAAACAAAGTCATTTTGAAATTCCTTATATGGGAAACAAGGTGGCAAATTGTCTCAAGAAACGCCTTATATTTGAGCCTGTGCGTGAGATGTCCAACAATTTGAAATACTGGTGAAGTGCAAACATTGAGTAGCGTTGACAGCCACATACTGTAAATATAAAGTTACCTGATGGCCTACAGATACTTTAAGACCTTATCTATCTAATAAAGGCAAAGTGAAGACTCTGGTCAGACTGTGCGGATGCACAGGCTGGCCAGAGTCTTTGCTTTGCGCATTTTCGAAATTGTTGAAAATCTCGTGCACAGGCTCATTTATATTGCTGGATATCCAAGTGAATGATTTAAAAATAACAAAGGGAAAGTAATAAAAAATTAAGCCAAGTTGATTTACAGTTCTTGTGCACTGCATTCCAAGAGAGGATCATGAGAGGAAAATTACTACCAAATTTTAAGTAATTCAGACAAAAGGTGACAGTTACGTGCTGCGGACAAAAAAGTGGTTGCTGCGTCCAAGCAGGATGCCATGGTTGATCACCTAATATGTTTGGGCTTTTCCGGCTTTTCTAGGGAGGACACTTAAATGCAGTGCTTTAATTGTGTGAAGCTTAAAATTGCGCTTAGATATTCTGAAGGCTATTGAATGCATACTTTGAAAACTATTCTGATTTTATCTTAAACCTATGCAATTATCCTTGTGATATTTCTTATGATATCAAATGGATATTATTTACATCAATGACAAAATGTGGTTGTTTTTAAAAACTAATCTATATATTTCTGTTAGAAACATTGACGAAAACAAGGCAAATAGAGGTTATAAGATAAGTATAATACATACTCAGTGTATTGTATGAAAAAATATCTAACTCGGTTGTGTGAATTGATAACTGTCTCGGCAGAGCCTCGACAAATTATCAATTCCCCCAACCTTGTTAGATTTTTTTTTCATACATAACACAAAATAAGTAATATATATATAATGCCCCTGTATCGGTAGAACAGGAGCATATTGTTGACTGGTGTCAGTCTGGGAAAACCTAACCTACAAAGTGAATATTTTCCTGTAACTTCAACACTATTTGCTTACATTTGGCATAAAGGTTCCTCTAATTGATATGCTTTACTCAATTTTTCAGAGTCATCCATAAAGGTCATGGTCATGGTGCGTCCGTGCGTCCGGTCGTAAACTTTTACTTTAAAAATCTTCTCCTCAGAAACTACCGGATGGACTTCAACCAAACAGAAATGATCCTTGGGTGACCCTCTTTCAAAGTTGTTCAAGAAATTTTGATCCAATGAAAAACATGGATTTAATGGGCGTGGCTAATTTCCAAATATGGTAAAAAGTGACTTTTCTCAGGTTCTAACAGATGGATATCAACAAAATTTTACATGAATGATCCTTGGGTGACCCTTTATCAGTCTACCAAAAATCATTGTGATTGGATAAAAAATATGTATTTTATGGGCGGAGGTCATTTCTCTATATATTATATAGTGGAAACTTTGGTAATCATTTTCTCAGAATCCAACTGATGGATATCAACCAAATTTTACATGAATGATCCTTGGGTGACCCATTATCAGTCTACCAAAAATTATTGTGATCGGATGAAAAATATGTATTTTATAGGCGGAGGTCATTTCTCTATATGTTATATAGTGGAAACTTTGAAAATCATTTTCTCAGAATCTAAATGATAGATATTAACCAAATTTTACATGAATGATCCTTGGGTGACCTTTTATCAGTCTACCAAAAATTATTGTGATCGGATGAAAAATATGTATTTTATGGGCGGAGGTCATTTCTCTATATGTTATATAGTGCAAACTTTGAAAATCATTTTCTTAGAATCTAAATGATGGATATCAATGAATCAAACTTCATTAGTATGATCCTCGGGTGATCCATTATCATTCAGCCAAAAATTATTGTGATTTGAAGAAAAATATGTCTTTTATGGGCAGAGGTCATTTCTCTATATATGTTATAATAGTGGAAAATTTGAAAATCTTTTCAACATCAGTAGAAGCCAAAATATCTAAAAATCTAGTCAAAACTTAGATTTGCTATTACAAGAAATTCAAGCCTGTGGAGCGACACAAGCCATTCATGGCTTTCTAGTTTTAAACTCTGCTACTGTTGAAGACATTTTGCACTGGTCAATCTCATAAAGCCCAAATTTTATTGATATATTGAAGATTGACTTAGCAGTACATGTGTACTGGCAATATCATTGACAATAAATGAATAATGTATTCTGCGATATAAATGACTTGGCAGGGCGGGGCTTAGCCGTGACGTAATTAGGCAAGTTTACTTTTCAATACTTTGGGTTCTTTCAAATTTTAGAAGGTAATCATCATTAACGCGTGCAAATAACTGTATCCTAAAACCTAAAGGATTCACGTGCTGTGTGAGAGTGAACACATTTCATTGCATGGTTACCAAGGCCCCGTAACTTCAGCTTGATTAAGCTGAAGTAACGGGGATTCGGTTACCAATCTATGATTTAAGGTCTCGAGTTATTTTAGATAAAAGCTGAATTCCCTTAACCTTAAGTGGAACGACCCGTTACATAGGCTCAGCCCTGCCAGGGCATTAATCATGGATAATACAAATGTATCAACCGCTTAAGTTGGAACTAAATATTTAATTGACACTTTGCTGCAAACACTTTGCTAAATTTTGTTAAAGAGAAAATTTTGTGAAAAATCACTTTAAATACTTATATCCTTTTGAATATTTAGGCGCAAAGCAATAAACAATTGATATGACATAGGCACACGCTTAAAGTATTTTTGCTTAAACCTTGTTGTTTTCACAACTAATCAAGCAGAATTAATTGTTAGAAAAACGTCACACAAGTTCATTTAAATCTATTGTCTAAGAAATAAAAGAATTGCACGCATGTGAACCCCTGTAAGAAAAGAGTCGGTGAATTGTTTGTATGTTTACAAGACTGATTATAAAAGTCAAAACTAGGATCCACTTTTCTTTTAATGTTCACGAGAAATTCAGTGTTTGATTATAACCTCAGGTTTTGGAGAAAACTCAACCCTGATCTATCACATCTTCATAAGCATTGGATTTTCTGTCATGATAGAAAGTTAAAATTTACTTAAAACTTGTATAACTTTTTTTTACCATCAAATTTTGTTCATTATAAAGTGTCTAACAGCCAAATATCCTTAAGCTCTTCTGCTTTTGGAGAAAACCGAAAGGAATTGTTTTGGCGTGGAAGCCTAGGGCCTTTTTGGCTATATCTGTAAAACAGTCCGGCATTCCCGAGGGACCAAGGTCCTATACCCAATTCAGGGAAAAGTCCATCCAGGTGCTACTTTTTGTTTCCGAAAAAGTTCCCAAATATTTTCCCCCAAATATTAGAGAAAGTCTTAATTCAATAAAAAATTTCAGAGAAACTTAATCAACTTGAAGTTGACAGCCTTAACCCTTGCCATGCTGAATAAATTTTGGCTAAAGAATTTCATCAAAATCAAAGTGCAGAAAGCACTGAAAGTAACAACTGAAGGTCAATTTTTATTTCAAAAACTAAATCTATTGACAATTCTTGTTTGAAAGTGAGAAACAGGTGGTATAGACTAACATCAGACTGCACATGTGATGCAGGCTGATGTTTGGCAATAGCTCCTGCCAAAGCTGAAATATTCCGGGGTTCAACATGACAAGGGTTAATATACCTTAAATGTATAGTAAAACATGTGTTTAAGTGACTGCTTATTGGACCATCAAAAAGCGGTTGTTTTAGAAAATGGTTGCTTAGTACATGTTTTAGAGACATAATTCTGATTGAAAGTATATGTAATTAATTTTGGCCTTTCTCAATTACCCTTTGTTGTTAAAACTTAACAGAATCGTCTCAACTTGGACAGCTTATTTCAGAACCAATGCAGGATGTAAGTCATTTGGATAGTCTTGCATATGCTTACATGTTTTGAGCTTTAAGCTCTTTATTTAAAGATAAAAAATGGTAATGGCTTAACTGGATTATACAAATATTGATTAACAGAATTTCTTTAAAATTTGAAACAAATGATATAAACATATGGAAAGTACTCTAACTAAAAGTTTCTAAATATTCACTCCTTTAGAATTACCATTAATTCATTTTCTACAATATGAACTAGCTATTTTTGAATGGTTTGTGCTTAGCGTCCGATCATGACCAAATATTTACTGTAGCTTTTTGTACAATAGAAAACCTTCTCATATAAAATTATCCTTCAATAACTCTTACCAACACTGAACTCAGAACTTTTACAACTTTCAATATTTTGGCCAGATTTTTGGAATGAAAGCAAAATGATTTAATATTCTTTTAATAAATCTCTTATTTACCAGGTATAAATGATTTCAACTTGGAAATAACACTGTTTTAAATAAACAAGATCACAAAAATCACTACTTTTAAGTTCTGTTTGTTTGTCAGAGAAAAGATTCAGTTAGGGCTTTCAAATTTCACAAAATACCAGAGTACTAAATAGTTTTTCATAAAAAAAAAAAAAAATAGAGGAGGAATTATAATGTAACCAACTAAAAGTTGGCTTTAATGTACCGGTTTTTCATATACCCTTTGACAGTGATTACATTGATGTTGAATTTTAGTTGAACATCAAAGCTCAGAATATTCATTGATCAATAATCCATATTCTAATATGAGTATGATATCAGTCTTAGCTTATAAAGTATGGTATGTGACTGTGCTATAAAATATTGTTATCACTCCCACTCTTTGAGCAAGGGGCTCATCAATATTAGTACCTTTAAGTACAAGTATAGCACGGTTTTATTAAACCGAATCTGACCCCAGCTATTTAGATTAATTAAAATCTGATTATTCCTAATGGCTTTGCATGTGCTTTCATAGGAATGAATAACAAAGTCGTCGCGATATAACTGAAAGAATGTTGAAAGCGACGTAAAACCCCAATTCAAATCAAATCAAATGAATAACAAATGGTATTGAATGTAATATTTTATATTTTATTAATTAAAAAGAATATCTAGTAATTTATTTTTTAAGCATTTTTTCCGTAGAGGTCATATTTGGGTCAACTAAACTAAGGCATATAATGCAAAAGAAATTCAAAACTCTTTAATGTACTGGATATGATGTTTTAAGCCTAGTTTACATTTGACTCAAGCCTGATTTGGCTTACTGAGCCCCTATGAGCCTGTAACTGGCTGTAACCCTGAAATCATGCAGTGTTTGTGCCGCGGCATACAGAACCTGTGCTATCATTGCAAGGTTTTACAGGTGTGATAGACACTTGCAATATTGTATAAAAAAAGTTATACAAATATTTCAATATTGTAGAACAGTACAGAGACCAAAGCCCATTGACAGGTCGTAGAGGCTTTGCAAGATGGCCACCGTTCCATGTTTTGCCTGTAAATCCTTGCCGCATCATTCTATGGTCCCCAAGTGGGCAGTGTATTATGACCATATTGCATACCGTAGGATTCGTAGTGTATCTATAGTTGACTTATTGCATGTTCTGTGTTCAGGGATTGTGAGATAACCTTGTAATTGCTGCACTGGAACCTTTGATGAATCATTTGCTGTAGAAAAAAAAAGTACAATGTCAATGGAATACCAGCTGGAGGCTAGGAAAGGATGTAATGGTTTTACTGTTGTGAGAAATACCAGGGACCTATTGTTAGAGGCTCCAGCCGCCGTGATATAACTTGAATGATTTTAGCAACTCAACTCAACTCAAATTCTTTAATCCAGGCATGTCGGCACTTAATGCGCCTTTGGCCTAATAATCATGTACATATAGCTATGTGGTCCATTGATCTGTCGATCCTGCCATTGTGAGTTCAAATCTAAGCTCAATCACCTTTCATCTGAATATTAGCAAAAGTCATTGTGACACATTAGTCCTTCATGTCTCCCACCATTTGGTGTATGATAAGTAGACCACCTAAGTGGGATGAGCAGCTGGTGGCTCGGATGACATGTTGTAGTTGCACTGGTGTGAGAAACAACATGAAATCACAAGTGCATCAGCTGCGGCTATATTACTGCAGTGTTGTTGAAAGTGGCGTTAAACCCCATACAAACTTAACCAAACCAAACCATCGTTACAAAATTGATGGCTAAGTGCAAAACAGTTGTAACTGCCTATAAACATATAGGCAGTTACAACTGTTTTGCGCAGAGCCATCAAGATGTGTTGATTATGAAGACTATTAAGATTTCTTTGGGTTGAGAACACTTTCGACAAAATTTGGATCATAGTTTAATGGTTGTCCATTAAAGTCTGTTGGTTTATATCTAGGGAGGGGCATTAACTCTGATCAATTACTATAACAGATAAAATGAACCATATTTGTGTCAGATTTAAATGTGTTATTATTACCTATATCCAATTTTATACTATTTTTGTAAAGAATTTGGCAGCAGCAAATCTATAACAATAAATCTCAGGGTGACAAAGTATTGTACACCTAAAGAACAAATTAATCTTTCAAGATCTCGTAACAAAGACCTGTTGATTCAAAGTCTTTGTCTTGTAACTAAATAAGAATGTCATCCAAGTTAGATGAGCTTGTAACTTAATGATTGTCATACAGTGATACTCATTTTTGCTCACCTGGGCACAACATGCTCAAGGGAAGCTTTTAGGATCACCTCAGGTCGTCTATCGTGCATCGTCCTTCACCAACAATCTTAAAAAACTTCTTCTCCTGAACAATGTGGCCAATTTCAATGAAACTTTGCCAAAATGTTCCTAAGTTGACCCTCTTTTAAAATTGTTTGCACTATTCTGATTGGTCCATAAATATGGGCATGGCAGAGCATGGCATTTTTTCACTTTGAAATCTTTAAACGACCTCTCCTCCTGAACCACTGGGCCGATTAAAAAGGAAACTTTACCAGAATGTTCCTTGGGTGACCCTCTTAAAAAATTTTGCAAAATTTTGATTGGCCCATAAATATGGGTGAGGAAGGGCGGGGTTTATTTTGGGCCCAAAATCTTAGAATGAAATCTACGTAACCACTTAGCTGATTTCAATGAAACTCTACTAGAATGTTCCTTGGGTGACCCGTTTCAAAAATTGATTGCAAAATTTTGATTGGCCCATAGAATGGGTGTGGCTGGGTGGGGCTTATTTTGGGCCCAAAATCTTTGAACTGCATTTTCTCCTGAACCACCTGGCTGATTCCAATGAAACTTTACCTGAATGTTTTGTGGGTGACCTGTTTCAAAAATTGTTTGAAAATTTCGATTGGCCCATAAAATGGGTGTGGCTGGGTTGGGCTTATTTTTGGCCCATGGCTTGGTAGGGCTTATTTTTGGCCCCAAATCTTTGAACTTCATCTGAACCACTAGGGCTTGATGGGGCTTATTTTGAGTCTCCTCAGTAATGAATTAGCACATTTCACACAGGCATAATTTTAGACTGGTCCTATTCAAAGAAGTTGCAGATGAGTTGCAATTTTGAAATGTCACTGAATGTAGCCATATCTGTATATGTGTATTCTGCTAATCACATCATCTGTCAAAATCCATCTGTACATGCATCCAATTGCTTGTTAACTTATCTCCCCTTACAAATCAGGGCTTTTTTTAGGCCTAATGCCCTAAATCATAGGGCAACAAATCAGTAGTGAAATTTTTTCCCATTGATATTTTTGGAGAAAGCTAAATTTTTAAAGTCTTGACATAAAGTGATTTGTTTAGGTGTACAGAACTAAAATTCAAGTCAATTCACCTTGGAGACTGTCAATTTTATTCTAAAACCAAGTAAGTACAGCTTGATTAAAGCTGTAGTTACAATTGCTTTATAATGAAACCCACAAAATAATCTTAAGAGAAAGAATAGATGACCAATTCTAAGCAAGAAAAAATACACATGACATTCTTTCAGCGGGGAAAATTGATTTAATAGGGGAAAAAGCATTTAAGGGCAATATATATATAAAAAATATCTGAGGGGTAAGGGCTTGTAAATGGCCCCAGTTTCTTAGTACATTGTAAAATAAAAACTATGCAAATTATGGACGAACCTTTCATAGAATGATCCTCATCATGTGACCTAGACATAATGGATATTATGTTACAATTATATTTATTATGTTACACAGAAAAAGGTTTCTTCATTTTGAATTATAAGAATCACCTGATACAGTGAAGATCTCAAGTTACACAAACAAATTTTGTGGAAGCCTTCAATAATAAATTAATTTAATAATTATTAGCTTTCTGTCTCATATCCTGTATTGAGAGAAAATAAAATAGGACAAAATGAATTGTACATGTATAGGATAGAAAACGAGAGCCGTGGTATATGGGAAATAGACACGAGCGTTAGCGAGTGTCTATTTCCCATATACCGCGGCACAAGATTTTCTATCTGACTTAGACCACGCTTTTCTTACACTATCTGTATTTTTTACCAAAACCTCTAAAAAACGAAAAAGACTAAATCTTGCTGTGATATTACTCTTATCAAGTGAGAATATGTTGAAATCACTTATGAATCTATTTCCGTTACCATTTTCAGATCTTTTGCACTTTTGCGACTGTCGAAAGTCTTTTGGAAAAAAGAGCTGTATGAAATGCTCGTTATCTTTTTGAAATGACTCGACCCCAAAATCTGTCGAGATTCACGTGCAAGACACACTACAATTGTATATCTGTAAATACAATGCTCGGAGTTGTATCTGTGATATATACTTTTGAAATACTGTTCTCTGATTGGCCGATTCGCTTCAAGCGTGGTCTAATTAATTCTTCCAAAGCCTTCTTTACATAAGATTATAAGAAGATATACCCTAGGTCTTGTTTGACCTTAATTTTTAACATACTTTTGAATGTAATTTTGTTCACACAAAAGGTTTTGTAATCTGTATGCTTAATTGAACCCTTCGTGCTTAAAATCAGACGAATAAATTGTGAACTTTGCTGTAAATCTTTATGATAGCTTGGCTAAAAATCCAGATATAGCCCTGAGGACTATTGGCACAAATTTTTGTATGCCTTTTGAGACTCACAAGTAAGCAGCCCAAACCCTCAAAACTAAGTCACATAGACCCTTTGTTGGAGATCAAGTTAACACTTTCCTGTTTACAAAATTTTGGACCTGTCCAAATTCAAAGGTTTTGCAGACGAAAATTTAAAGTGGATTTAATTTGACAAATAACCAGTCAGTGGGGTAGAAAATAGTGTGGAAAAAGAAGGAATTGCTTGTCAGAAGCAATTTCTTCTTTTTTCACAATGTTTTCTCAATCATAAAATCACAGGCGCGTTAAAAGCATGCAGGGATTAAACAGCAAAGGGTTAAAGAAAGAACTGAAGACTTATGAAAGAGTCTCCATTTCTTTCCTGAAGGGTCCCAGAGGGTCATATATGTATATTCAAAACTTTTAAGTTTTATTCCCCACATAGAAAGATCGGGGGCATAATGTTTATCTGTCGTCCATGTGTCTGACTGTCTGTTTTGAAAAACTTAACCAAAAAACCTTATTATTGCCAATTACATCAAGGCTTATGAATATACAATGCTCATATTTGGTATGATGATAGATCCCTGTGATATGCATCTGCTGGTACCAAGGTCAGGGTCATGTGACAAGTTCATATGTCAAGGTTAATTTTTTTTAGAAATGCATGGTTTAAAAAAAATTATATATAACTAGGGTTACCGTACTATCTGCACTGGAGACCATGATACTTTGTCTAAAATACCTGTAATTTGGCAACAAATGCATGGCTTCAGCAGATATAAAGATAAGGAGGAGTAATGCCAAGCTAAAATATTTATTTTTATATGAAACCCTATGTTGTGGATACTCATTTGAATTGTCTCAGTGAGACAATTGAACTAAGTACCAACAAAGAAAGATTTGTACAAGTATTATCAAAATATTTAAATTTGAAATCCAAAATACCCCCTCAATCCGTAGCTCTGTTCAGGATTTGATACAGGTGTGGAACTTTAGGACTGTCCTGTTAGGTTCTCTCGTTTAAGGAAGTATTAGATAAGTTACCAGAGGCATGAATTCAACTGCTTTGATTTCCAAAATGTAAATATATCTTGATTATATCATAAACCAATTATACAGGATTGCACATTTCTGAAGTGCAATTCAGTTTAAATTTGATATCCAATATTACTGTATTAATTGTCTTGCATTTTACGGTGTGCATTAAAGGATGCCATGTCATGGATTTTGTTGGTTGAAGTAACCTCAAATATCTCGATTACTGATTTGTCTTTCAATGAGCTCATGCAGGAAGCAATTTTGTAATTTTGCCTAAATTAAGATCTACAAAATTTAGTCTGATTAAATCTGAACATTAGATACAAGAATAATATCTACATTATAGAACCTAATGCCATGATAAGCAGACACCTTGATCTATTAATTCTACATGCATCATCTTTTAAATTGGACAAGTTTAAAAATGGCAAAAATCTTGGTAAACAAAGAAAGATTGATGAAAATGTTGATCTATGTTATCAAACTGATGGAATATCATTTTGCTAGCATAAATAGCTTCTTATTTACTTTATTATATAATGAGGTCATTTTCCTCACAAACCCACAAAAAATGCTTCAGGAAATAATTTAGTAAATGGTAACATTTTTGTTTCTCAAAGAAGAGATTTTCAAAATTTCAGCTATAAAAAATTGTAACATCTTCAACTTCTCTTGTTTTGCGCCAATCTTAATTTGTTTCATCTGGTAATGGGAGAAATTTTATTCTATTATAGGAAATGGTCAGGTAGTAAAGTGTAGAACATGTGACACCATGTGATCCCTCGATGATTTATCAACATATTTTTCTGGTAGACGGGGACAACAAATAATCCATCGCAAATGACAGAAACTATGTCAAGACGTGCCTTCAACTTTAATGCGAATGTTTCACAGGCACACAGAGACGTCGTAGACGACAGATACAGAGATTTACGGAGGCCTCGTAAAGTACGCTTCTTTGTCAATGGGGACCGTTACTTCAAAGGGAAGAAACTCTACATTACACCTCATCGTTACTTTAACTTTACTGACCTTCTTAACGATCTCACGGGAAAACTTCCATCTAGTTTAAATCTTCCCTATGGTGTGCGTCAGATATTTACCCCTGCAAGTGGTCGACGCGTAGTTGATATCGAGGACCTTCAAGATGGACGTGCATATGTGTGTGCCGGATTTGAAGGATACAAACCAATTAAATATGGCAAGGCGGAGCTAGAACCATGGTCTTTAGGTAAGGTTTGTCAACAAGGTCTAAAATAGACATAGGCTATCTGCGTTGTCACTCCAGGGAAAAAAGTTTTCATTATCCTTGCTAGAGCTAGGGATGAGCACTCAAGTACTCAGGTATCGGGAAGGTTAACATTCCTATTGGGGTCCAGAATCATTACCCCCGTTACCCAACAATTGTTTTGGCACTATGTACCTTGGGGATCAACCTCAGAAAAGAATTGAAGACTGTTCAAAACAGTCTTCAATTCTTTTCTGAAGTTGATTCCCAGATGGTACTACGGACCTACATCAGATAGTTTTGAGAGTCCTGGCTCCTTACTCACAACACCTGTGTCCCTAAAATCCATGTCGGAAATTAAATAAATGGACAGTTATCATTGGGTACTTGAGTACCTGCTGGTAAAGAGATCCTGGGTACCTGGGTACAAAAAAACTTCTCATCCCTCTCATCTCCCTTTGCAATACTGATATAAGTGCCTATAGATAAACATTAACACATAAACTAAACCCTCAAATTATAACTTGCATTGGTATGGCCATCTTGGTCATATCTCTGTTGTAACTCCATGAAACTTGACATAAGCATTCACCATGAAGAGAGCTATCCAGACTATCAAGGGGGAATAATTCTGAAAGCATTTTTGTAAGAGTTATGCCAATTTAGACTAAGATTTTTTGCATTATCCAGCACCTGCCGCCAAGCACTGCAACCACATGCTGTGCTTTTGTTTATCTTATTGGATTTAAGAAAATTTGTTGAGTGTAGAAATTCTCTGTATCTTCTTGAGGGGCATCTAACTGATTCAATTTGTGTAAATTGATTTAGATTCATGTTCTAAACTGGATTGGTGACAATTTGTACACACAGGGATATGGGGATCTCTTGATTTTAATATACGCCAACAAACAAATCTCTTGTTAAGACTGTAGACAATTTAATGCGCCATACAAATAGTCATTGTATATATGCACAAACGACCTTTTTGCACATGGTCATCAAATCAAAAATCAAACTTAAATCAAACTTTCTGTAAAGTAATAAAATATTACAAGCACTATGTCTTAGAATACATTCAACAGAATTCAAATTTACAATATAATGAGAAATTTAATGAAAATTATATTGAAAAGGAGAACATGATGTAACACGATATCAATGCATTGAAGAACTTTTGTCAATGAAATTACATTGTACAAGGAATTTTGAAAACCAACTATCAATAATCAAATAATTGACTCTATAAACCCAAGCTTTTGTCATAATTGACCTAAAATTAAATGTATAAACTAAACTAAGTTAGAATATAATGTCCAATATGCACAATTTTGCTTAGATATATATATAAATAAAAGTATATAACCATGATATAAGACAAAACCCTGTCAAAAGTTATATCTCCAGCTCAGCCAACTTTCATCCGACAGTTTATATAAGTTATTGTGACATGGATCATTTATCTCCCAGAGATCGGCAAAGATTATGTCTGTGTATTCGTAAGCTGGTGGTTTGGTTGAAAATTTGTGGCTGTAGTAGTTTTGCAAACCAGAAGCCAAGGGTAGGAGCACCAGTAACCCTAGTACAACTGAAATAATGTTGAAAGCAGAGTAAATCCTCATACAAAAAAAAAACCCCTTCATGATGCATATGCTTTTGAAATACACACAATGACTTTTTCACTTACATTCACATCAGAGCTATAGATAGAGGTATTATGAATATCAAGTTGAATTATTTCACCAGTACTTGCACAAATCCTATGTTGTGTGTAATAATTGGGAGTGTCTTGATGAGACAATTCCAATGAGTACACACAATATAGGATATCGATGAGAAATAAATATTTTATACTGGCAATAGCCTCTCTTATCTGTACCTCTGATTTTGTGTCTGGCCATATTTGATCATTTAGAAGTAGTTTGCTTAATAAATAATGTATTTCTCCTTATAAATGCCCCCGGGAGCTTTACATGCCATGGTCAGGGAGCTTTCATTTTGTATGCATTTTCTGATTTAAAAAATAATTAAAACATATGTGTTTTAGGCCCCTTTCCTTTAATTTCAGGTCAATTTCCTCTAAACAATCATATAAATGATTGTTTAGAGGAAACATATCTCAAAATAGAGAAGAAGTCTCAAAAAGTTTCTAAAATTTAGGCATTTGAAGTGGGTTTTCTTAGAAATAAATGTAGGGATGCTACTTTTAGGGAGGGTGCTATTATTAGAGGAAAAATACGGTATTTGGTATGAGCAGGTCAGGTTTTTCTATAGTTCCTAGGTATAAGTTATGAAAGGAAGTCATAAGTAGATAAACTAGCATTTATAATTTTGCTGAAAATTTAAATACTTTTCAAGTAATTATTTTTAGAAATCCCAGAACGTTATATGCCCTGAACTTTGATCAGATGCCTCAAAAATAAAAAAGAAAAAATTCCTCCTTGGGAAGGGTTGATTTAGAAACCTAGAGGTTCTTATCTGAAAGATAAATACCAAGACCTTCGATTTTTATTGTCCATTTTATGCTGATAAATTGTTGATTATCGATAATTTGTTATTGGATATTGAAAAGTTAGAGGCCCTCTACAAATATATTGAGTAATTGTCTTCTATACATGATATCTTGGTTAAGTTAATTGTATTATTTAAGTGCCTTAGTACTGGTACTTTACTATACGAGCCTATGTGTGACATTTTCAACAATTTTTCAAATGTGCGTCAAGCATAGACTCAGGCCAGAAGAATTGAAGACTGTTTTTAACAGTCTTCAATTCTTTTCTGAAGTTGATCTCTAGATGGTTAATGGGACTCACATCTGATAGTTTTGATAGTCCTGACTACTAATTTCTGGGTCAAAGACTTGCTAAACCTGGGTCCCCTAAAACCCTGGTAGTAGATAAGTGTAAGCATTGAATTTATCTTTGGAGTATTAAAATTAATAAGCAGTTAGCATGAACTTGCAAAAGGGCACAATTCACTGATTTATGACGTCAATTCTTTCAAAAAGAGTGACCTCCTATGATAATTACGACCCTGTAAATCACCCCATAATTCATTATTTATTATCTTGTTCGGCATTAAGTTGACAACTAAAATTTCAAATAATATTTCATAGTAAAGTAGAGTCATTTAGTTTGGAGGAAAGCGCAGCCTTTAAATTGAAATGATATTTGTTACCATAAAGTTTTGACCAGGAACACTCTATTGTGTAGCGCGGTTTTATTGACCAGAATTGGACATCTGCAATTAGATGAATAAAATTCTGATTATGCCTACTTGGCTTTGCACGTGATTTCATAGGAATGAAAAATAAAGGGTATTGAATGTAATATATATTTTGCTAATTGATAAGATATGTAGGCAATTATTATTAAAGCATTTTTGCACAGAGGTCAAATTCGGGTTAAATAAACCAAGGTATATGTTTGTAAGGAACAAAGTGGTGCTAGACCCCTTGGCTTGCAATGATATTAGCATATGTAACCTTTTTTTTCCTACTCTTTCTCTATAATTTTACCTATGTAAATGAAGGAAGGGATCTCTTGTAACCTGGAGGGCTCTCCATCAATTTCTGCGGAACCCCATTGAAAAACAGTTATAGTGTCATGCAACCGCTGCATGTTATTTTCTACCACATAAAGTTGATTTTCATGCAATTTTGCCTATTTGAATCATTTTGGCTAGATTTCTTGCATTTTACAGACTGCCTTTACAAAACAATTAAGCAGGCCTCTAATTGGAAAAAGAAACCCTAAGTCCTTGTAACATGTGGCATGTGAACACCTTAATGCTATTGACTTGTTATGATAAAGAATATCTCAATGCTCCGTCGATCAATATCTGTCACCTAGGACTCTCTCGCTAATCCTTGTTTCCCTGCTGTTTTAGTCCATCTACTTTAAACATTAATGTCATTTTGTCACAAAGTCACTGCTGCGGCCTTTATAAAAGAGGTAATGCCATTTCAGAAAGGCTATTACTCCCTTATTAAACAATGCTTTTGTCTAATGTTTGTCCTTCTATTGTGAAATTATAAACTGTACAGTAAAGATTTTTTCTGTGAATAAGTATATCTGGCTATCTCTCACTTTGATATTTAAAATTTTCTGCAAGAAAGTGGTACCTTTCTGGAAGAAAGTGCTAACTAAATTGCTTCATGAATACAAGATCCTATGTCTGACAGCAGAGTTATAGATAAGAGGGGGGAGAGGGCATTTAATTCAATTCTAAAATCGTAATTTCTTGTTCATACTGTGGCACTCATTTGAATGGTCTCGACAAGACGATTCCAACAAGTACCCGAAGTATAGGATTTGTACAAGTGTTTTTTGAAATCATTTAATTTGAAGTCCAAAAAACTCCCTCTATCTTAATTTAGCTCTGTTACAATACTAAAGGTATTGTTTTAGACTTGGCATCACAATTTTTGTGGTGGTGGTTGTCTGAAAGCTCTGATATTTTGTAATATCTCTGATATTACTAAAGGCATTCACTTCAATTTGGAATATGTTATGTGCACTAAAAGAAGAGCAACTTATATTATCAAAGGGTATTGCTAAATTTATTTTTGTACAAATTAAGTCCTGTTTTGTACTGATTTATACTATTTTCTCAATAACCAAGCACAATGCACTTACACGCGTTACTGAGACTTCTTGTTAGATATTGACAAATGAGCCTGTGAGTGACATTCCCAACAAATTCAAAAGTGTCCCAAGAAAAGACAATGGCCAGACTGTGCAGATGCACAGTCTGGCCATTTTTTTAGCTCCACTGGCTGAAAGCCACTGGGGCTATTGTCATGGCGTTGTGTCCGTCGTGCGTCCGTCCGTCCGTCCGTCCGTGCGGTCGTAAACTTTTTCTTTAAAAATCTTCTCCTCAGAAACTACTGGATGAATTTCAACCAAACTTCACAGGAATGATCCTTTGGTGACCCGCTTTCAAAGTTGTTCAAGAAATTTTGATCCAATGAAAAACATAGTTTTAATGGGCGTGGCTAATTTCCAAATATGGTAAAAAGTGACTTTTCTTAAATTCTAATTGATGGATACCAATTAAATTTTACATGAATAATCCTTGGGTGACCCTTTATCAGTCTACTAAAAATTATTGTGATCGGATGATAAAAATGCATTTTATGGGCAGAGGTCATTTCTCTATATGTTATATAGTGGAAACTTTGAAAATCATTTTCTCAAAATTTAATCGATGGATAACAACCAAATTTCACTGGAAAGATCCTTGGTGGACCCTTCATCAGTGTACCAAGAATTATTGTGATCGGATGAAAAAAATGCATTTTATGGGCGGAGGTCATTTCTCTATATGTTTTCTAGTGGAAACTTTGAAAATCATTTTCTCAGAATGTAATAGATGGATATCAACCAAACTTCACTGGAATGATCCTTGAGTGAAGATTTATCAGTCTGCCAAAAATTATTGTGATCGGATAAAAAATATGTATTTTATGGGCGGAGGTCATTTTTCTATATGTTATATAGTGGCATTTTTGAAAATCATTTCAACATCAGTAGAACCCAAAATATCTTAAAATCTAGTCAAACCTTAGATTTGCTTTTTCAAGAATTTCAAGCCTGTGGAGCGACTCAAGCCATTCATGGCTTTCTAGTTTTATAGACAGTCAGGTAATCTTCTATTTGCACTAGGTGGCTGTCTTGGCTGCTCAATGTTTGAACCTGACCCACATGTCAAATTGTTGGAAATGTCACGCACAGGCTCAAATATCAGTTCCTTTGATTATAAGGAAAACAGAGGTTATCCTTAAACTCATATTGTACAATTTGCCATTGAATGACCAAAAAAATCAACATTTCTACTGCATCTAATAGAAAGTTTTATTTACGGC
Organism: Fragum whitleyi; assembly: GCA_948146395.1. Classification (NCBI taxonomy): domain Eukaryota; kingdom Metazoa; phylum Mollusca; class Bivalvia; order Cardiida; family Cardiidae; genus Fragum; species Fragum whitleyi. The sequence goes on along the minus strand of OX411547.1, from coordinate 33,155,829 downwards.
ACTATGATCGCTCAAAGAAACTAAACTTAAACTTGGTAATTTGATAAAACACCTATTTCTACGTTAAAAACATATTCAATGGCGTTGTACATAAAAGTGTATAAACAAATAATTCATGTAAAACAATATCAAATTATAAAAGGTATAAGAAATAAGTCTTAAAACTACCTCATACTTAATTAAAAAATATATTTCAATTTAGAAAAGGTCGAAAAAGCCTTTCAAATAGAAGGATTTGAGTTTACGTTTAAAGATATATATAATTTCACAAATTCATTCGTCTCAAAACTATGTTTTCTCTTCAGCTGGTGATCTCAGAGGTCGCAACAAAGATGGTAAATTTGTTTATGTTTTTGTGTTTCAATGAATAACAGATTTTATTTTATGTCTTGTGTTGTCAGACAATTAATTTCATGTTCATTGTAAATGTTCACAATGTTCTCTGTTTCTATGTGTACATGTATTTCACATTTGGAACCCCCTTCATTTCTTTCGCATAACAAACCTAAAATTGTCATTTTGTCATGATTATCAGAAGAAAGCAACTACATTATTGTATAAAGGGAATGGAACTATACTGTCTATAAATTAAATTAAGCTATAATCTTTCAGAGGTTTTAGTTACTATGTATTCTGGAAATTTATATCTATCAGAATTAGACAGTATAATGAGTATTAATTCTGGCAATATCATCTTTTGTATTTTGACTTTATCGATCATGAGATAAAACTGAGATTATGTGATTTGATTAAGTCACTCTAAAGTTTTTCATTGTTTCTCCAAGAGTTCTTTGAGAGTTTAATAACTTTATTCTTAAGGTCTGACTTGATTATTATGAGAGAAAGGTGAATTTATGTGATTTAGTCACTGTAAAGTTTAGGTTCTAGTTACTTTAAAGTGTGTCTATCTTATTTTCAGAGAACTATTATTTGTTATGTCTTGCTGTGATTTCTCTTAGATTTTTGTCACTATTAAAAGTCTGGCTATCTAATAATGAGATTATGTCACTAGAAAGACTAATTATACATTATCTCTATGAAAAAGTTAAGTCCCTCTAATGTCTCTCTATGTTTCTGTAATGGGTATTTATAAGTAAGCTTACAAATGGAGTTTTCGTTTCGTATGAATACCAAATTCTTATTACAATTGCACACAAATTAAAATAATTAGGTTATAGAAGAAGTTTGTTTGTAACCCTGAACTTACTGTGGATCCCGCATCTGCTAAGGTCAAGTAATTGAATTGATATAAAATTTAATACATTTTTGAGTCTGGCTATTGCTATCATACAATCTTGCTGTTGGACACATGGAGAACATTTTTAGCTTAGACGTCTCAAGTTCATATTTTTTTCAAGCAGAAGATAATGCTCATTTTCAAGTTAATCCATTTTATCAGTCATCATCATCCATTGAAATTTTAGGTGTTCCAAATGTTTTCCAATTTGTAATGGCTGGCTTTGTTCACCTTGTAATGATTATTTCCATCCTGTCTTTTGGCATAAGGTCAAGCTCACTTGTTTAATAAGTAGGTTGTGAGATGGCGGTTTGTTCAGTATTGCTAGCTTGACATGCATGCCTGCAAAATTGAGTGAAGTCTAATCAAGGCAGCCATTGTGACATATAGAAGATGTGTTGTTCAAATGTTTGTTTGGGATAATGGGCATTTTGTAACCAGAAAGAATAACAACACCTTGATGTGATACTAATACCTTAATCTTTGGGCCAACTTATTAATCTGACACGGGGCGGGTATTGGTGCCCACTTTATCAGAGTATCTCTCAGACAGCTGGCTATAGACTGGTCCAAATATCGACTATCAGAATAGCCTAGGCTGTTCTGATAGTTGACAAATGGGCCAGTCTACACCCAGGTATGATCCTGGCCAGAAATAAGATGGCCCTTTATTTCTTGCTACAGATTTTCACTATAACTTAGTTTACATACATTGTAGTTCTTTATTTCAACACTGCATGACTGTTTAAGAGTTAAATTGTGTTTTTGTCTTCATTTTCAGAAAAAGCATTTAGAATGTGACAATATAATTATGTTGTCAAGCTTTAACACTCAATGAAATACTTTTCTCAAAGCACATTCATTCTATATGCTGCTATAGGTGGAAGTATATTTGTACAATCTTCTCTGTTTGTCTGTCTGTCTGTCTATACATTCAATTATGTCCGGCATCCATATTCTTGAAAACACCAATCCTCCTATATTTATGGACAGAACAAAATTTTCCTCATCACCTGACCATGCACACATATTGTCCCCATTTTGCAATATTCAACATCAGGGTTCCACACTAAGGGGAGTCAAAGAGTCTAAGACTCCTTGTTTACCAGTTTGGACTTCTTCCATTTGCAAGTAACGAGTCCGATGGCCCCCATTAGGATCATATGGGAATATTTTGAAAAACTAATGTTTGCCAAAACTGGCAAATCTTTTCACTACAAAAGTTTAGTGTTGAAGAAAACATTTGTTTGCTTCCTGCAGTGTTCTGAGAAACAAACTCGTCTTTGAAAGAATATTGTAGAGAAGAAGAAATTGCTTATAACATGCAATTTCTTCTTTTCCACAATGTTCTCCAATTTTGAAAATTTGGACTCCTTACTTTGAGCTTGGCCTCCTTGATTTCATGTGTTAGGAGTCCAATGGACTCCTTAATCTCAGGAGTTAGTGTCGAACCCTGAACATTACAGAAAAAGAGGCCTTAAGTTAAATTTCCCTACTTCTGGGTAATACATCTGAAATTTCATCACTAAGGCAGCTTTTCCTGGAGAATTGATCAAAAGTTGTTTGAATATAAGAAATGTCTTGAATTTGATAATGAAAATAATTTCCTCTATCATTATACATCACATTTTTCTTAATACCATTACCACCAATATAGACAGAAAATCAATGAAAAGAAAGAATGTGTTTAAGACTTATAATAATGTCACTATTTTGATGTTTATTGTGCAAACCATAAGGGTTAACACAATATCTTTACTGGTTTGACTTTTGACATTTTCAGGCCAATCAGCAGATAATTTACTTGATCTTCTCGCAAGTTCGTCAATCATCTTAATTGGACCCATTGCAAATCAATACAATTAAGGCTCAATAGTCTTAAATTCATTCTATATTTAGCTCTTCAAGCCTTGAGATTAATCCTTTTCCGATTCTTTAATTATTTTGCTGTTTACCAGTGCAGGTTGAAGAAAATATCTGGTTTAATTCAAGGGTTAAAGGTAAAAAACTTTTAAAAAATTCATGATTTTACAAAGAAACCAACCCCTTTCCCTTGTGTATACTTCTTTAAATATTCCTGTGGAAAGATGGAATGTATAATGTGATCAACCATGGTATCCAAGCATCTGGTAGGGGAAGAACCTTTGCTGACAAGTAATATTTGAATTGGTAATCAAGACTAATATTCTAATCACTGAGCTAAAAAAGATTTTCCCTGATGTAAGTATTAAGTTTGTTTGTTTGAATGGGGTATTACGGCGCTTTTATCATTATTGCAGTCATATCTCGCAGGCTGGAGCACCTAACAATAGATTCCTGATATTCCTCACACCAGTACTACCATTTCATGATTACATCCTTTCCTAGCCTCCAGCTGCTGTCCCACATAAGTCTACTATTATCAACCTATTGGTTGAAGGCAAATGGTTGGAAGGGATGAGTGCTACTGTCAGGGATTGAACCTGGGACCTTAAGATTGACAGTTTGCCGTGCTGTGCTATGAGGGAAATAATCAAGAAAGATTATATTCAAACCTAAGAAGCTGTGCAAGAAGGTTGGATTGATCTCCAGTAATACACTCATCATAAATTCACAATATGATGGGTAAGCCAGAAACAGTTGTAACTGCCTATATGTTTATATGGCATCAAAAGATTGGGGTATATTGTTTTGATTTATTCAGTCTGTCTGTCCATCAGTCTGTCTGTTGGTCTGTTTGTTTGCAAAAGTAAACCAAAAAACTTAAAATTGCCAATTGCTTCAAGGCTATTCAAGATACACATATTATGATGATGGATCTTAATGACGCACATCTATAGAAATCAAGGTCACGTGACATGGTCAAGGCGATCTATCAAGGGCAGAGTTTGAAAATATTATGTGACACGGTCAAGGCGATCTGTCAAGGTCAGAGTTCGAAAAAATGCATTTTCAGGGGAATTAGTGCTTCACAAACACATCTTTTTCTTTGTTCATTTCACCATGTTCAATATCATTTTCACTTTTGTGTGAATGAACTCGAATGTCAATCTTAAACTCTAAAGAGTACTAAAATTTACGTACAAATGCCACTTTCTAAGATGATATATGAGCCTGTGCATGAGATATCCAACAATATCAAATGTGCGCAGAGCAAAGACTCTGACCAGGCTGTGCATCCGCACAGTCTGACCAGAGTCTTTACTATGCTCTAAGTAGATAGGTAAGGTCTCAAAATATCTGTACACAATTAGGTTAACTTTATATTTACAGTATATGACTATGCTGCACATTGTTTGCACCTCACCAGCATTTCAAATTGTCATAATTATGTCAAATACATAAAGTATAGATAGGTTAGGATATCAACATGCTAATCTCTGTCCTTGGTATAATCTGTCTTGAAAAAACAAACAAAAACATTTTGTAATTTTGTTACTACTTTATCAGAACAAAGGGAGTTAAACCATAATGATATAATATGGTAAGAGTTAAATAGTTATCTCTCCTGATATGATTAAATATCCAAATATTCATAGGATACCCTAGACTGGCTGCAGTAGAACTTGTTAGCATTTTCAGAAATATTTTGTAGTAGTTCTATTTCAAGACTCTTTAATTCAAGTTCATATTTACAAGGGCTGAACAAAAAACGAGACGGGGACTTAATTGGAATTTATGTAATGACTGACACATTTAATTCCCTTTGAAAAAATACTGTAAAGAAGAGTCTTGCGGCTAGACTAAGGATACCCAACTAATTATAAGGTTTTAAGATGTCAACCTGATAGATGCTTAAACATGGAGAAAACCTGTAATAATTGTCAAGGAAATAAACATACGCTATTACAAGGCATTCCCAGGTGTCGGTGCAAAACTGTTTTCATTGCCTTTACATTTATAGGCACTGAAAATTGTTTTTGGGTGACCATTCAGAAAATGGTCCAAGTACAAGAAGTTTATACACTTAAAAGTCAGTCCACGCAATCCACACAGTCTGATTTAAGGGTAAGTCAACACTGTTCGAAATACCAAGATGGTCCCTTACCACCTAATGGGTCACTTATCTATTTAAGATACATAATGAGTTGTTAAAAGAAATGCAGGCTTGCCCACGCTGGAAAGGATTTACGCTTGTCACGCTTAACCTGGAATGTTCCTTCTTTTGCAGGAGTTATAGACTAAGATCAGACTGCTAATTTGTGCCTGTCTGATCTTGGCTTATACCACCTTATTGACCTTTTTAAGCCAGAAAAGCTTCATAATTGTATTTTGAAAATAAATACTCTGAGTATTTTAAGATTAGCACACTCCAGTGGTTTAAGCACTTTGATTTTGATAAGAGCTGCCAAGATATTTTTTAAACGTTGTCAAAGATGGACATATATTGGTATTATCTCAGTTTATTTACCTACCACCAATAATAATTGTAGACCTATGTGAGATAGCAGCTGGAGGCTAGGAAAGGATGTGGTGGTAGTTCTGGTGAGAGAAATACCAGGAATCTAGTGTTAGGTGCTCCAGCCTCCGTAATATAACTGAAAAATTGTTGGAAGTGGCATAAAATTCCATTCAACCAATCTGTTTGTCCGTTTGTACATAAAAGTCTTGTTAAACACAATTTCTCCTTCAATCATAGACAGATATGCATAACACTTTCATAGAAAATTCCTCATCATGTGACCATGTGCATATTGCTGGGATTTTATGATACGATTCTGTTTCACAGAGAAGGGGGCCTTTTTTCCCATAAGTGGCGTATATTGTGACTCTTGCATTCTTGTTCTGCATGACAATTGTTAACCCTCGTCATGCTGAATAAATTTTGGCTAAAAATTTGCATCAAAATCAAAGGGCAAAAAGCACTGAAAGTACCAACTGTTGGTCAATTTTTATTTGAAAAACTAAATCTATGGACAATTCTGGTTTGAAAGTGAGAAACAGGTGGTGTAGACTAACATCAGACTGCACATATGTGCAGGCTGATGTTTGTCTATAGCTACTGCCAAAGCAGGAATATTTCGGGTTCAGCATGACAAGGGTTAATCCCTCAATGATTATGTATTGTGGCCCCCAACATGGTTTTACTAGGTGACGGTAACTAAAAGACAAAAAATGGTCACTCTGATGGGTGTTTTATGACCACAGTCTGATCATGAATACGGATTAGATATTATTTATAAATCTCTTTATGATGCGTCTTCATTGAGCTGTCGCATTCTTGATTTGTTCATCTGGTATCTAGGAATTGTTTCTTTGTGTGGGTCAAATTCGGTGTTAAACTGGCCATTTTTTCCCAAGCATACTTAAATATTTTAGAATATGATGTGTATGCTTTAATGCTGGAATGCTGTATTACTTTAAGAGTATGAGAATATGTTTCAAACTTATATTTAGCTTTTAACCTGTCAATGTTATTTCTTTTTTATGAAGTCTATGTAAGGATTACATACAACTGTTACACAATTCCCACGTAAATTTTCAGAAGAGTTGAAGAAATTGAGCCTTGTAAAATATTGTGGAAAAATGATAAATAACTATTTAAAAAACATTTTTCACAAGTTTGTTGTCCCTTTAGGAATACTTTTATTTCACTATTACATTATCATGTTAGCTACATGCTTATGTCAGTACCAGACAAAATTTCTTCTTGTTTGGATTTGAGGTTAAGCCTATCATAAGAATGACATGTGCAAGTATTACCTGATCTTAATCTACATCACCTGTTTAGAGAATAAACAGTAGAATAAGATCAGATGGCCTTTAATTGTTTATGCTGATATTGGTCTATATAACAATTGCAAACTATAATTACTCCATGCACAAGCTGATAAAACAAATTCAATTGTCTGAAAATATTGCAATTTCTTTGAAACAAAATTTAAATTAAGCAGCATAAGGGTTAAACTTGTCTTTCTTCTACTCAAGATATCTGATTTTTTTTTGTTATGATTGAAAATCTTTTTTTAAATGAAACGTGCCTCATTGATATTTTGTCTGCATTTATGTCATGAGAACATTGAATGGAATATGTGCCACTTTCAACAGTATTTCAGTTTTCTCAGTGGCTGGTGCACCAATCTATGAATTCCTGTCATTTCCAAACAACCACTTTCTGTGCTACTATCTGCTCATAGATTGAATAGTAAAGCTACTGAAGTTAAAGTTTAAAGGGAGGTAATTCAGATATGGAAAAATCAATGAAGCTGCAGCAGTTATACAACATGTAAATTCGTAAAAAGGGGGTTTAACTTGGTGTTTGAAATGGCTGAAAAGATTTGATTCATTAACATCTTCCAAGTTTAATTGTGATTTCAAGCTATTAAAATTATCATTATTTTAATGTTCATAACTATGTGATTTGGGATTTAGTTTGTGTGAATGTGCTTTTGACCATGATAATTATGGAAAAATATTTTTGAACATTTTAGAATAGGATACATTTCTCCAATAGAGAAAAAAGAATAGAAAGTTAGTGTTAAACTTTAATTTTGAAGTTAGATTTCCTCTAAAAATATAATCAATGACTCAGTGCAAAACAGTTGTAACTGCCAATTTGTTTATAGGCAGTTACAACTGTTTCGCGCTGAGCCATCAATATATATATATATATATTTTAACCCTTGTCATGCTGAATCCGGAATATTCCTGCTTTGGCAGGAGCTATAGACAAACATCAGTCTGCACATATGTGCAGTCTGATGTTAGTCTACACCACCTGTTTCTCACTATCAAACCAGAATTGTCAATAGATTTAGATTTTCAAAAAAAATTGACCTAGTCATTTGGTACTTTCAGTGCTTTTTAGCCCTTTGATTTTGCTGAACATTTTTAGCCAAAATTCATTCAGCATGACAAGGGTTAATATTTTATAATAAGATCTCATTGTAAATTAAGAAAAAGAAAAGATACTTTAATTTTAAAGTGCATGTACTATGCATGTTAAATATTGTTTCTCTATTTTTGACAACTTTATGAAATGTTAAAGATTAGGAAGTGTATGCATTAATTAATGTGTCAAAAAACTCACAATACAATTTCAAATTTGGTCATTATAGGCCCATTCAAATTTTTGATAACTTCTAAAGAAAATTTGATTATCTTGGATATTTTTCATAGGATTTATGCAGGAAAAAGGTTGTGAGTTTCAAGTCTTAAATATTAAGCTCTACTGTTTTCGTAGAATTGCTACGTTAATTGCTATATTACTTTGTGTGTTGTCTGGTTGAGCAAAAACTTTTGCATTTTGTGATATCTCTGGTATTACTAAAGGCATTCAATTGAAACTTGGAGCACATGTTCACTATCAAAAGAAATACCTATATTTTCAGGGGGACAACTCTTGATGCATTCTGTGCAAATTATGCCCCTTTTTGACTCTTTTGAGTGTAGGAAAGTGTTGGTAATGCTCTGTTTATATAATCAAACAAGCATGTGTGTGACATTTCCAATAAATCTCACATGAGTGTTATGTAAAGACTTTGATCAGCCTGTGCATATGAACAGTCTGATCAGAGTCTTGGCTATGCACTCAATAGATAGCAAAACTATAGTTTCTGCTCACTATTTTGGAATAATTTAAATGCACAGTGAGGTTTTCAAGACTCAAACGTCTTTCCATCACTTACACATGAAAATGTTGACAATGTCACACACAGTTGCAAATAATCTTTCAAATTTTTGCTATGAAGCAGTTTGAGCTAGTGTGAGATTTTTATCTCAAACAATTGCCTACTTAATTTACCAAATAAAGTTAGTTTCATTTGATACAAGTTTCGAACATTTGGACAGAACTTTTTTTAATAATTTAGTTGTGGTTGAAACACAAAAAAGGAATTGACTTTCAAAAGATAAAGTTCTGAATAACAAAATGGTGACGGACATGTATTCAGATTCGTTTGATTGGTACTTTGACGGATATCGTCAGTTCTATGAACGGAGTAATACCACTGTGCCCAAGATAAAAATGACGGCCGAGATGCGAGATCCATGGACGTTTGAGTTTGATAAAAAGAAAGTGAAAATAATACGAATTGGCAAGGATCCACCGCTTTGTTTCAAGAAATATATTTGGGGAAGGCAAAGTAAGGCTTTTTTTTTATCTATGGAAGAAAGTATCTGTAGCAATATTGCTTTGAAAGGATTGGTAACATTGTTTTGACTATAAAATTTCTGCGTGTAAAAGCTCTATATTTCATAAGAAATGTTTAACATTCTCTTATTCCAAGAATGATAAGAAAAATATATCTTTTAGGAGCTGACTTGGCATAATGTCCGAGACCTAATTATCAGGGGCTTGTAGTAAGATTATAAATAATAATGTATTCCGTCAGTTACCAATATAATGAATTATGTGGATTACATACTGATGTGAGTAGTAAATGAGTTTAAGTCTGAAGTGTTAGACTCTATTCTTCTGATATGTTAACCCTTTATTGTTTTACAGAACTTTGGACCTGTCCAAATTCAAAGGTTTTGCAGACGAAAATTTAAAGTGGATTTAATTTGAAAAATAACCATTCAATAGGGTAGAAAATAGTGTGGATAATGAGGAAATTGCTTGCCAGAAGCAATTTCCTCTTTTTTCACAATGTTTTCTCAATCATAAAATCACAGGCACGTAAAAAGCAGGGCTTAAATAGCAAAGGGTTAAAAAACATCTTTGAAACATTTGATTTTTATGCTCCTGCATGCAACAGATAAGGGGCTCATTGTTCTACTGCATATTGATGGCTCAGCACAAAACAGTTGTAACTGCCTTTATAGGCAGTTACAACTTATTCAAGCTGAGCAATCAATAATTATAGTGTCTGTCTTTCTGTCTGTTTGCAAAAAACCTACTCTGAGAATTTAAACATTTTTCCTATAACTTCAACACTTTTCAAGAACCAATGCTCTTATTTAGTATAAAGGTTCCTCTCATCAATCCACATCTTTAAAGGTCAAGGCTATCTGAATAAGTCAAGGTCATTTATCAAGGTCAAACATTTAAAAGAAAAAAAAGACATTAGTTTAATTTTTTGGGGCATAAGTCTTTTACAAACACATCTTCTTATTTTTGTATTATTCTGTAATATTATCAGTGTTCCCAAAAAACCCCGAAATGGGGGTGATTTCCCCCATTAATTGAAGCTTGCACCCTTAATTTTTGCAACCAGCCTTCTTTGTGTTATATAGAAGGGGTACATGCAAGCTGTAAAAGACCCATTTTTACCACCAGATTGAAAAAGCAGTGGGAACACTGAATATATAGTAATAATCATTATAAATTTTCTAAATATATGGTAAGTTTTGATATACTTCCTATTGAGTAGCTACGTGAGGATTGAGTTGTAAAAAATGTAAAATTCTTAAGTTTAAACAATGACGCAAAGAATCAGAGTCAATATTTGTTATTTCCTTGTTCTTGAATAGGTCCTCAATATAGCTAAAATTTACGACGAAGAAGTATTTGGTATAAGGTGACAAAAATTTAGGCTAGTCCAAAAAAAAATTGAGGCTTTGTCAATGACAAAGTTTTCAGGGTACAGGTTAGACTGTGAACCATTTGGTCAGGGGTTAATTCGAAGCTGTTAGCGCGTCAGACTGACAATCTAGAGGTTCTGGGTTTGATCCCCGATGGCTGCACTCATTCTTTCCGACTATTTGTCTCTCACCAATGTGTTTATAAACGTAGACCTATGTGAAATAGTATCTGGAGGCTAAGAAAGGATGTGATGGTTATACCAGTGAGAGTAAAACCAGTAACCCATTGTTAGGTGCTCCAGCCGCCGCAATATAACTGAAAAAATGTTGAAATTGGCGTTAAAGTCTCTATTCAATCAATCAATAATCGAAGCTGTTGCAAATATTCTTTCTGACATTAAAAAATAGTTTTATTTGGTTCATGAACACTCTGAAAAGCAGAAAATTGGTTTCATTCCTCAATGTAAACAATTCTGAGTTAACAGCTTTATGTATGAATCTGCTTGGCATATTCATTATAACAGTGTGATGAGGTTTTTCCTCAATGAAATCATTCAATATTTATTTCATCTCTAAATTTAAAGAAAATCTCTCATTCTCTTGCAACTCTCAAGATATATTTCATTGCACATTAAATGACAGGATTGTTAATTGTGTGATTAGCTGTTTAACAACAAATTCCTTGGAAATAATATTTTTTGAACTTAAGACACAAGCTAACTTGGCTTATATTCCACTTTTTGCATACTCTATCTTTTGTAATTGGTCTAAGAGAGACAATTTAGTATTTGGATGGAATTCAATTTGGATGGATTATCTCCCTTACATTCATCTACATGGTTACCAGCTGAAATCTTATCAGAAAATTTGAAATGAGAGTCCATGTTTGTATTCACATAAGCTTTGCGAAATGATCAAGTAAAAGTTTGTAAAGCCCAACATGTTGGCTCAGTGCATTACTATTGTTAGTGCCTATAAATATATAGGCACTTACCTTGTGTTAACCCCTCAAAATAACAAGCCTTTTCAAATACTAAATCTGAAAATTCCCGTTAGGCTGGCTTTTTACATGCCCAAGTCTTATGTAATTGACCTATCGTGGGAAAAGGGACCATCTGGGAACTCCACAAAATGAATATTTAAAAAAAGATATTGGTTCTAGTGCAGGCCAACCAGAGGTAGCATTTAAAAAGTTCTTTCACAGGAAGGTAGATTGATTTATTCTAGACTCTAGACTAAAACTAGTCAAGTGTGAAAGATTTCAACCATAGTCAGTTTGTGCACAGTCTGACAAGGCTCACACTTTAAGCGCTATCCAGAAAATCCCTTTTTCTGTGACGGGTCACATATATAAATTACAGATGTATTCTTCAGGGGTTTAGAAAATACAGGTGCATGTCGATAGTAAATCATCTTAATACTTCAAAATCCTCATAAGTACAGCTTGTTTAAAGCTGTAGTTACATTGTTTTAGAAGTTAACCAATGTATCAGACAATTCAATCAAATAAACAAGTACTTTTAATGCTGTCTGTAAAGTTCAAACTTCTTGAAAATATATTGCCCAATATCTCAATCCAATTGATAAGCGTATGTCTTTGTTTGTACGCAGTTTGGGTGATGTTTTGTAGGAATTAGATTTATAATTTGGATGTATAATCATAGGTGGCACCTATAGAAACAAAATTGACCCTTGTCATGCTGAACCTGTAATATTCCTGCTTTGGCAGGAGGTATAGATAAAGATCAGCCTGCACATATGTGCAGTCTGATCTTAATCCTCACCACCTGTTTGTCTCCTTTTAAGGCAGAGCTGTATGTGGAATTAATATTCAAAAAGAAAGATTGCCCTACACTCTTGAATTCCAGTGCTTTCAGTACTTTGATATGAGTGCAATTCTGAAACTGGATTTAAATTCAGCATGACTAGGGTTAATGATAATAAAATTGACAACAGCATTGATAAAGTCTTTAATAATGCTCATACCCAATCATTTATTTTGTCAATTTAATTGATTGACAGTATTGCCAGCACATGATCAGTTTTATTGTCAATCTAACCGATTGACAATATTAATTGATCATTTATGGGCAATATTAAAAATTGATTTAAAATTTTTGTCAAATTATTGTCAATAATATGGATTATGCGTGAGCAAATTTACAGATAAATGTAAAAGTATGTCATATGACAGTCAGTTTCAATAAATTCTATTCAATTGCTAAATAGTTAAATACATAGAGCTAGTATTTATAAGGACATGTGGAAACAGAAAATTTGAATGACAATGTTAATGCTTGTTTGAGAATTTTTTTTACAAAATGGATCTTTAAAACTACTTTTTGGAAAAAATAAGTTAAGAAAGTTGCTACAAACATAATGTTGAGGGTCCTTGTTGGGGACGCAAGTTTGAAATTATTCAGTCAGACAGGTAAGCTATAACACCAGTTTTAAGCTCACCTGAGCAAATAGTGCTTAAGGTGAGCTGTTGTGATTGATGAATGTCCATCGTCAGTCGTCTGTCTCATGTCATGCATCAAGCCTCATCAAAATTTATATCTTAAGCACTCTAAGAAGCCACAAATTTGGGCCAATCTTCATGAAACTTGGTCAGAATGTTTGTCTGGTCACATCATGGATGAATCCTATTGCAAAATGGCACAGTTCCATGTCATATTACGGAAAAAGGACCCTTAATGATAAATCTTTGTTAGCACTTTAGAGGCCACAATTTTGTCCCAATCTTAATGAAACTTGGTCAGAATATTAGTCTGGTCACAAGGATGAATCTTATAAAAAACGACTAAGTTCCATTTCATATAGCGGAAAAAGGGTCCTAGAGATAAAATCTTTGTAAGCACTCTAGGGGCCACAATATTGGCCCAATCTTCATGAAAATTGGTTAGAATGTTTGTCTGGTTACAAGGATAAATCTTAAGGAAAACTGGAATATTCTGTTGGAAATCACAGGAAAAGGGACCTTAATGACAAAATCCTTGTTAGAGCTTGTTATTTTTTTCCAGTCTTCAAGTCATTTACATTTAAAGAAGGCTCTTTAGTAGAAAGTCTATAACCAATATTAAGTTACATTTGTGAAGTATCAATGCTTGTCCAAAAATTGAAGTTTGATTTTCATACTATTACTGATATCTTGACTATGAACTCAAGTCAGCAATCTAGGACCATCTTGGACTTCTTGTTACAAGATCTTTCCTTTTGAAAAAACGTTAATTTTTTCAACACTTAATTGGGTAAATTTCTCTAAACATAAAAGGGATAAGTAGCTAGGAAAGGATGTCACTATCAATAAATACCATAAATTCATTATAGGGTGCTCCAGCTGCAATAATATATGACTAAAATATAGTAAGGAATGGCACTAAGCTCCTGTCAAGCGTGCATCTTAGTGCAGTTAGAAGCATGATGGCGTCCCTGAATCATGTGGTAAAGGGTTCATTCTTAATGGCATTCTTTCTGACAATTCATACCCCACCTATGGGTTGATAATCTTTAAAAAGACCTATGTTGGATAGCAGCTGGAGGCTAGGAAATGTTGTACTGCTAGTACTGAAGTGGCGAATTCCAGAAATCCATTATTAGGTGCTCCAGCTGCAGTGATTTAACTGTATGATTGATAAATATGGTGTTGAACCCAATTGAAACAAACAGTAAACTCCTGTCAGGGGTAAAATATGGCTAGGAAAAAGTGGTTAAGTAATATTAGATAAGGGAAGTAGCTGTAATAACTCTCATTGTTGAAGCGGAAGTGCTCTCCCTTTAAAATAGGTAATTAAGCATCACAATAGAATGGAAGCAACTGCAAATGTAAATGTTACTGCAAAAATATAAGTGTAAAACTATTATAAGCAAAAAAAAAAAAAAGTTAATTATACAATGATCCTGTCATCGTCGCTCTAGGCAAAGTTGTAAGTTTGAGCATAGATGAGGTAACCTAAGACTGGGTTTGACACCAACTACCTTATGTCACCAGCCTGAAGGACCTATTAGCCCTAAATATTACAGGTCCTCCCTGATAACAACAGCTCCTGAACGAAAACCATGTATGAATTTTTATCAATTGAAGAGATAAAATGCAAGGAAAACATTGTTGGAATTGAAGAAATTGCTTCTGACAAGCAATTTCTTCTTTTTTCTACAATGTTTTCCATTTCACAATACAAAGTCAAGTATTGGAAAGGCATTACTTTTGCAAAACTTGACTGATTTGAAATATGGTACTTAGTACTGCCATTAACTACAGCCCTGAAGGACCTGTAGCATGGTAACATCTACCAGTCCCCATTTAACTCCACAGGCTTCGGGCCCTGAGGACTGGTTTTAGGGTTGATCCCTTCATAATGGTATCAAACGTTAACCTAGCTGATATCTCTGTAAATAAGGGAAGATATTTTCTTGTTTTCTTCTTCAACATCTATGAATATCAACTTGTCTAAAATTTAGAAAAATGGGAAAGGGTTTCAACAAAGATAGACATCAACAAAAATCCCAAGAGAGATGGACAAAAGGTCTGCTTAACGCCTATTGTTCTACAGTTTTAACAAGATGGCGAGATTGGAACTTGTTAATTTATGCACACATTTATGGCTCAACATGAAATCGTTGTAACTGCCTATATATTTATAGGCGGTTACAACTGTTTCATGCTAAGCCATCGACATGAGGTTTATGATTTACATACATGAACAATGGATTTTTTCATGTTCTGTGGCGGAGAACAATTATTTATTTATTTGTTGCTGTATTAGAAATCAAAAGAATCGTTGAGTTACAATGAAACTTTGGGTTATCAAAGCTAATTGGCTTAATGAATTATTAATGTGGCAATTAAGCATGTCTAAAACTCGACTTCTTCAGTTTAAATGGAGATTATTAAAAAAATTGTGATATAAAATGGCCAAGACTATTTTTTAGTTTAGATTCAGATACAGTGTTGTTGGTACTTGCGTGTTAGAATTCAGTCTTTTGTAGACTTATGATTTGATACATATTCATGGGTTTTGAAAAGCGGAGAGTGCACCGTTCTAAAATTGTTATTAATTTAATTATTATTATAATTATCATTATTAGTTTTTTAGTTCCACTTTGCCGAAAGGCCAGCGGGCTATTGTCATGGTGTAGTGTCCGTCGTCTGTGTGTCTGTGCATGCGTCGGTGCGTGCGTCCGTCCGTAAACTTTTACTTTAAAAATCTTCTCCTCCTAAAGTATTGGATGGATTTCATTCATATTTCACAGGAATGTTCCTTTGGTGACCCTCTATCAGATTCCTTCAAAGAATTCTAATTGGTTGAAAATCATGGCTGTAGTGGGCATGGCTAATTTCCATATATGGTAATATGTGAGTTTTCTCAGATTCTAATTGATGGATATCAATTAAATTTTACATGAATGATTCTTGAGTGACCCTTTATTAGTCAACCAAAAATTATTGTGATCGGATGGAAAATATGTATTTTATGGGCAGAGGTCATTTCTCGTTATGTTATATAGTGGAAACTTTGAAAATTAATTTCCCAGAATGTAATCAATGGATATCAACCAAATTTCACTTGAATGATCCTTGAGTGGCCTTTTATCAGTCTACTGAAAGTTATTGTGATCAGATGAAAAATGTGTTTTTTATGGGCAGAGGTCATTTCTCTATATGCTATATAGTGGAAACTTTGAAAATCATTTTCTCAGAACCTAACAACTGGATAACAACCAAATTTCATTTGAATGATTCTTTAATGATCCTTTACAAGTCTGTAAATATATATTGTGATCAGATGAAAAATAAGCATTTCATGGGCGGAGGTCATTTCTCTATATGTTATATCGTGAAAACTTTGAAAATCATTTTCTCAGAATCTAACTGATGGATATCTACCAAATTTCACTGGAATGATTCTTTAGTGATACTTTATCAGTCTGCAAAAAATTATTTTGATCAGATGCAAAATATTTATTTTATTGTCAGAGGTCATTTCTTTTGATATGTTACATGGTGTAATATCCAATATGGGGTAAAACAAACTTTTTTCAAAGTTCCAACAGATGGACTTCAACCAAATATCATAGGAATTTTATTTCTGTGAAGTTATATCAGGCTGCAAAAAATATTTGATTAGATGAACAGCATGCTTTACATTGGCAGAGGACATTTCAACATATAAAGTGAATATATGACCAGTGCACCCTTTTGGTATCACCTAAATAATGAATTTTTTTAGGCTCATTAAATTTAATAGGTGTAAAGATTGTATGTTAGATGGAACATAAGCTTTGTAAATTGTTAGAATCCAAATGTTTAGAAACATTAGGTGAAATAGGGAGCCTGAGATACCCCCTTAGAATTGGTCAGTTTAGTTGAACGAAAGGTGAAAGAGATCAAGTGATGTAAAGTGGCCTACTGAGGTTCAGAGTGGGGAAGAAAAAGCTGAGTTGACTGCACTCTAAGGCATTGGGCAGAATAAAAATATTGGATTTAATATTTTACTTCTTATTATTATTAGATAGAATTTTGTTTTGATGACAAACAATTATTGTGAAGTAACACCCTTATAGTGGTGTTCAATGAAAAGCGGAAAGATCTACAATCAAAATTTTGTGGACAAAATACCAGTAACATTCTGTTAGTATTGAATGTTTATTTTTGGATTTCAAACAAATTTCACTGGAATGATCCTTATTTTTAACAGCCTTATCATCCTCTAATAATCATTATCAGGATATTCAGGCCTGTGGAGCGAATCAGGCGCTCAAGCACTCTAGTTTAAGGAACTTTGTGGTTTGGGCAATTCTCTTAAAAATTATCTTATTGAGCCAACATGAGAATACACAACACAGGGTTAATGACAGTATAGTTGAAATAATTTGTGACCTGTGAGGGAAAAAGCGACCAGCTAAGTGTGAAAGGTGTTGTCACTAGTCAGACTGCACAGATTGACTTGTGTCAATATTTTGAGGTATTGCTATAGCCTTGGCGTCGTCATGATTGTTGTTGTTTGTCGGTGTGCAAAAACTTTGACAATTTATGATAACTCTGGTTCTAACAAATGCACACACATGCACTATTAAAAAAGCAACTCATACTATCAGGGGGGATAAAACAAGATGCAGTTTGGGCAAAATTTGCATTAAACTCCATTCAATCAATCAATCAATTTTTCGACTTATTTTTATCCACCATCTGCCGCACTGAACAGCCAAGTGTGGGTACCTGTAGGTTGCGCTCTTGTCTGAAATTAGAATGATCATTCAGACCAATCCTGAATAACACCATTTTGAAGTTCAACTTCCTACCTACCTCTACTGCAACCTATATTTTATTTTCAAACATATTCTTTACTTCAGTCATATCTGGATGCTGGAGCAGCTAACCATGACTTCCTGGCATTTTTGCACCAGTGCTTCTATAACTACATTCTTTAAAAGCTTCTTGCTTTTCATCCCTAGTAAACTTACAAATATACACCCATTGGTTGGAGAAAATTAATGTCATGACAGAAAAGGGTTTTGTCTTAAATTATGACTGGGTTTCAAACCCAAGGCCCCAAGCTTTTGATTCTGACATGCTACAAGCTGCGCTCATATAATGGCTACATATTTAGAGGAAATTATAGAAAGAATAAGCTGCAGTTAGAAGGTTTTGGTTGCCCACTGACAATATGACAAAATAATATTGATAAGTCCATCCAAAGCAATGCAAGTGTCTATATATTCATTGGCACTTACTGTAGATTTTCGACCCCTCAATAAG
The DNA here is from genome assembly GCA_948146395.1 of Fragum whitleyi. Taxonomy (NCBI): domain Eukaryota; kingdom Metazoa; phylum Mollusca; class Bivalvia; order Cardiida; family Cardiidae; genus Fragum; species Fragum whitleyi. The sequence goes on along the minus strand of OX411547.1, from coordinate 33,137,389 downwards.
TTGAATGATAAGAAAACATTTATCAAAATTCTAGGTAACTAACAAAGAGATGAGCCGGCTTTAAATGAGATTTGCCATTATTAAATTTTGAGGTCATCACTGCGCAGTTAGTACAATTTGATGGATTTATGTTGGAATTTTATCAAGATTATTAGGATAATGGTTAACATGAGGACAGAAAATGTGGCGTGATGGATAATATGCGATTTACAGGATGGGCTTGGCGATATGTCAATTGTTAGTATAACTTATATGTTTACGAATATTAATTAACCCTTATCTTGTTGAATTTTAATAATCATGTAGAAAGCTGGCATTCAGTGTAGACGAAGATCTGTCAGAGCAGGCTGGTCTTTTACTCAATTGACTTTCTGCAAAGTTTTGGGTTTATGGTAGGAATATAATGTAGTCAGTAGGGGTAAGATTTAACATATTGCTATAAAAGATTGATTCAATATAGTTATCAGATTTTCTATATTGCTCAAATACAATCAATTATATTGTCAATCTCATAAATCAACAATATTGTTATACCCCCCACCTACGAAGTAGAGGGGGATATATTGGTTTCACCATGTCTGTCTGTCAATTGGTCTATCCGTCCATCCGTAGACCTTTTCGTTTCTTGACTTTAACTTAAGAACCAAGTGACATAGAATCATGAAACTTCATACAAATGCTGCTTATGACCCAAGGAAGTGCCCTATGGTTTTTAGCTCACAGATCAAAGGTCAAGGTCACAGTCAGCCTTTGTTCAATTTTCGTTTCCGAACTCTAACTCAAGAACAAATAATTTTTTGTGTGTGTGTGATTGGTCACATCATTCTAATCAAAGGCATATGACTTGAATTCTCAATATTTGTTACAAACACATTCTGCACTTATAGCACTTATATTAGGACAAAGCGTTGGTGGGGGTATAGGTCTGCGTCAGCTCTGGTTGATAGCGATTTGGGGATATTAACAAAAATATTATTGATTCAATATAATTATTAGATCTTCAATATTGCCCAAACACAATCGATAATATTGTCAATTTCATAAATTGACAATACATGTATTATAGATAGTGATTGGGATGATGGATTGATACATAAATATAGGAAGATGATTCAATCTATGTTTTATCAAAAATAAAAAATAAAGTCAAAGCTTACTCTAACAAACAGTAGAAAAATTTAGGTAGGTGATTAAGAGACTCCACCCTTGGTTCCTTGACATATAATGATTTCATATTCTATTTTGATTCAGGTTCATTCAAGTTTATTTATTGAAAAAATTCTTACCCAAATATTTTTCTGTTTATTGATTGAGACATGGGTTTTTGAGGAGGAGTTTATTTACGGTATTCTTTTATTATTAAATTTCATTATTTGATTGGATAAACAATTAAGACACATTTTGAAGGAATGCCAGCTTTGTTTCATATGATACATATACAAAGACATGTTTACGAGTTTGATTTATTTCTTTGGAGATATCTTATAAGGGAATAATATTAAAGACAATGTTAATTATTGATAGAGGTAATTTTCATTAAGATATTTTCCAAGTTCTGCCTAAATTTCTAATCAATCTTCTACTGATTTAGATAATAGATTATAATAGATATTGGTTAATTTCATTAAGATATTTCTCTAGTTTGATCTGTCTAAATTTCTAATCAACTTTCAACTGATTTAAATAATAGGTTATGGTTGAGGTACAAAAAAAGTTGAAGTATTTAGAATTACAACAATAGTTGGAGTATTCAGATAGAATTCAGACAGAATTTATTTATGTAACAAAATTACAATCAGTTAGATAAAGTTGTGATAACTATATAACATGAAATAGATAAGTGAAATATCTTCAACTTTCTTTGTTTTGAAGGAATAACATCATCATTAGAAATTGAAATTTGAATGAGTGCTTTCCTGCAAAATTCTAGGATAATATTAAGAGTCCTCCCTCTGATATCATTCTTGAAGAAAAATTATTTTGGAAAAAGAAGAAATTGCTTGTGTCAAGCAATTTCTCCTTTTTCCAAAATATTTTTTTTCCACGTTGGATGTCTTATTTTACAATTAAATGTCCTTTTTCATTATCATCTTCAACCTCTTTGTTGAGAAATACTGGTTTTATGAAAATGAAATACCTACATTATAAAATACTTAAGAAATTTTTATTTATGACATACTAACTTTAAAATGTTTCCTGTTTTTCAGCTCGACACCATCAGCATGACTTTGACAACGAACAGAACTACACAGGTGGGGCTCTTGGCCTTGGGTTCAGACCCCGTTTCTATGGTAACGCCTTTCATCCAGGGAGGTACCTTCAGGGTAACAAAGGAGACCTTTCATATGGCCAGCAGAGAAGAAGACTACCTGGGGCCTTTGGGCCCGCAAACAGGGACAGTTACCTACCCCAAGCTGAGGGTGGGGTACCAGTTAAACCTAAAGTTATTACGATCGTAAGGAATGGACCAAAACCCAGGAACAATGTCAAAATACTGCTTAATAGAAGAAGTGTACAGTCTTTTGAACAACTCATGGGTGACATTTCAGAGGCCTTTGGCCCCAAATGGAAAAGTGATAAAGTTAGGAAGTTGTTTACTCTAAGGGGTCGTGAAGTTCAAGGTGTGGCTGACTTTTTCAGGGAAGATGATGTTTTCATCGGTGTTGGAAATGAATCTCTCTCTGAGAGACATGTGCATGATATTATTGAGGAGGTCTATCCAGACAGTCCTTATGCTAAGAACATTATGCGAGATTTTGAGAAACAGAAAAAGAAACGAATGCAGATGGTTACTCAACAAGCCAAAGATAATGATGCTGATAAAAGAGACAGTGGCTTCGGGGAAGGGAGCGATGGGAGCAACAAGGATCCTGATCAGGACTTTGTCTTGTATAAAGGAAGACCAACTGAAAGGGGTAAGAGAAGAAATGAGTATCCCAGAGATTTGGAAGTTGGGATGAGATTAGATAGGGAGAAAGAAAAGGCAGCTCAGGATGAAAAGGATCGTGCTAGAAAACAGAGAATGAAGATGATTGAATCAGAAAGGCGCGCTGTGGAGGATGAGAATAGACGGCGAAGACAAGTTCCTGTGAAGGGGGCTGCTGAAGATCCTTTTAAAAAAATGAAAGAACAGAAAGAAAAAGACAGGGAAGAAATCAGAAAAAGGAGAGAAGAAGAAAGGAAAAAGCAAGAGGATGATGAACGCCAAAGAAAGGAAAAAGAGAAACATGACAGGGAACAAGCAGAGATGGCAGCTAGAGAAAGACAAGCTGCAGCTGAGAGGGAAAGGGCTGAAAAAGAAAAGGAAAGGGCTGAAAAGAGAGCGAGGGAAAAGGAACAGAGAGAAAGAGAAGCTAAAGAGAAATTAGAAAAAGATAAGGAGGAAGAAAGGAAGAATAGAGAAAGGGAAAAAGATAACAAAGATCGAGAGATTAATGATGAAAAACAAGACAAGGAAGATAAGAACAAAGAATCTGATAAAGACAAAGACAGTGATGACAAACAAGATAACAGGGTTAAAATTGATAGTGTTGGTAAAGACAATAGAGATGCTGAGAAAGAGAGGAGGAAGAAAAAATCAAAGTCTAAAATTGTAAGGAAAACTAAACTAGAGAGACAGATCAGTAGTGATGACTATGTATTACAAAAATATGAACTTGGTAGAACTTTAGGTGATGGTAATTTTGCTATTGTGAGAATTGGTAAAATGAAAGCTACTGGTGTTGAATATGCAATGAAAGTTATAGACAAGCCAAAACTAAAAGGGAAAGAACACATGGTTGAAAATGAGATTGAGATAATGAAAGACTGCAATCATCCAAATATAGTGAAACTTTATGAAGAATATGAAACAGCGGATAAAATCTACTTGGTGATGGAACTTGTCAAGGTAAGATCCTATGTCATTTTACTTTTCTTCATTTTTAACGTCAATTTTTACATAAACAATTACAATGTTGATAGAATAAACCATGTTTTATGTACCTATCTTGGGAATATTTCCATTCCCTTTTCTATTCAATGAAAAAAAGCATTATGGTAACATGCATATGAATATAATCATATTGTCAAACTTTATTCTGGTCTTTCAACCAGCTTCAATAAAGTATATTTTATAATTTGAACCTATACATGGTATTTCCAACAATTTAAAAAGTGTGCCAGGCAAAGACTTTGGCCAAGATGTGCATCTGTACAGTATTACCAGACTCTTTACTAATTGTGATGTAGAAAGGTAAGGTCTCAAAGTATCTTTCAACAGCCAAGCTATCTTCATTTTGCACCTTGTGGTTGTCTATGTTGCTCGATGTTTGCAACTTACACACGCATCATTGTTGGAAATGTCAAACACAGGCTCATTTGTCTTACGGAAGTTAATGCCTTGCATAAGTATAATATAAGATACATTGGAAGAATCCAAACCACGTCAGAATTTGAATCATTCAAGGCCTATGATAGCTAAGGTTACTTAAATGATACCCATCTCATCTTAGACCCTTGAACCAGGGTTTTGACACTACAAAAATCCTGTTTTTCTAATAATGTTATAACAACAAGTTTGTTCAAAATGGCTTTATTCATATTTAAACAACTTTTTACCAAGATGATGTGAAACAAAGTTAAATATTACTGCTTGTCATGCTGAACCCAGAATATTCCTGCTTTGGCAGGAGACAAAGATCAGCCTAAAGAAATAAGCAGTTTGATCTTGGTCTAAACCATCCGTTTTTCTTGTTTGACCAAAAACATTTAAAGACTTAATTTTCAAGAGAAATATTGGCCAACACTGTTTCTTCTTTCAGAGCTTTCAGCACTTTGATTTGAGTGTAATTTCACAGAGAATTTTATTCAGTTTGACAAGGGTTAATACAAATAAGTGCATTAATGTCCTCGTATATTGTGAAGGATTGTGTCATGACACTGTATGTATTCATGAGTATTGTATGGAAATCAATTTTACACAGATCTGGACAAACGCCATTGTGTATTGTGAAACAACGTCTCAACCTAGCTTTCATATCCCATTAATATTAATATTCTATCGACTTTAAAGTAAATTAATTTTACCTAGCTTTTTCGTACTTGTGATAAGAAAGCAGTCATTAGAGATTTTGACATATATTCAGGGCTTGTGCTAGCCTTTCAATTCTGGGAGTCATCGATGCCTTGACCACAAAATTTTGGGAGTCAAAACTAGTTTTAAGGGGTCAGAAAGCATGCAAACTAACATCTCTATCAGTGTAACAGTTAAAAATGATCTACATAAATGAATCAACATAAACTATAAAGTGTCCTTAGACACTTTATTGTTTATGTTGACTCACTTATATAGATCCCTTATAATTATATGAAGAAAATAAATGATTTATATAATCTTCATGCTGCAAAAGTTGCATTAATGGAAAATCACTAGGCAAAATTGACCCCCTACATAAATTTTTGAGGGTCAATATGAAATTATTAGGGGTCAAAGCCCTGGTTTAAGGGTCAAACACGAGCCCTGTATGTTTCGTAATTTTCAACTGCTGCCTATAAATTTGAAAAGAAAACAAAAATGGGAACTTAAAATTCCTCTTCTGAAAATAATCTTCAGTATAATTGATTGATTGTTCATTTGTTTTCAAAACTTGTCCTAAAAAACTTCATATTGTTCATTTTTCACTTTTCGTACCTGTTGTTATACCCCCACTTACAAAGTAGAGGGGGTATAGTGGTTTCACCATCTGTCTTTCCATCCGTCCCTCTGTCCGTCCGTCTGCACATAGACCTTTTCATTTCCGCGCTCTAACTCAAGAACCAAGTGACCTACATTCATAAACTTTATACAAATGTTGCTTATGACCCAAGGAAGTGCCCTATTGTTTTGGGGTCACAAAGGTCAAGGTCACAGTCAGCCTTTGTTCAATTTTTGTTTCTGGACACTTACTCGAGAACCAAGTGACCAACTATCATGAAACTTAATGCAAATGTTTCTTATGACCCAAGGAAGTGCCCCATTGTTTTGGGGTCACATAGCTCAAAGGTCTAGGTCACAGTCAATTTTTGTTCAATTTTCGTTTCGGACTCTTACTCAAAAAGCAAGCAACCTAGAATCAGGAAACTTTATGCAAATGTTGCTTATGACCCAAGAAGTGCCCTTTTGTTTTTCGGTCACATAGGTCAAAGGTCAAGGTCACAGTCAATTTTTGTTGAATTTTTGTTTCCGGACTCTAACTCAAGAACCAAGTGACCTAGAATAATGAAACTTCATGCAAATGCTGAATATGACCTCAATATTTATTACAAACACATCCTGCACTAAAAGCACTTACATTTTGACAAAGTGCTTGTTTTTCTTGGTTTTATAACTGTTATTTTCATTTATGCTGTTTCAAATGAAGACATACATTTATTTCCATTTTAGGGTGGAGACTTGTTTGATGCCATCACCCAGAGTGTGAAGTTCGGAGAGGTTGACTCCGCCCACATGGTTAAGGACCTTTGTAGTGCTCTATTTTACTTACATTCTCGGATTATCGTACATCGAGATCTCAAACCTGAAAACCTGTTGGTAAGGCCTTATTTCTAGGGATGGGAACAATTACTCGATTCATGTCTGCATGTTTTAATTATACATTTGCTGAAAATTTTCCCTGGGTTGAATGATCAAGATCTCTTCGAATCAATGGAATGTTTTACTGTCATGCCAAAACCATGTAGCTCGAGCTAATCGATGCTGTAGTTACTTGCTTTGGTCTGCAAAAGAAGTAAAGAAAAAATAAACGATGACTTACACTGAGAAATGTCAGCAAGAAATGCCCCTTTCTTAGGATGTACTTAACAAGTTATCGTTTCATCAAATAAATAAGCAAACAATTGTCATGCCATATGTCATTTCGACCGAAGACATGCTGCAAATACATGTACAGTCTTTCAATAAGTTTGAAACACAGTGTCAATGATCTAAAAACTTAAATTCTATCAGAGTTCTCGAGGATTCAATCGGAAAGGTAATCAAGTACTTAATAATATTTGTTACGGGTTATCAACCCTTCTTATTTCATCTATAATTCGATTTTTTTTAGACAAGCTGATCTTAACGTTGTCTAGAAAAGTTATTAAGCTGGCCAAGGCTTATTTAATAGCATTTCAATTCTAGACTCTGTTGAGATCAGCTTGCTTCAAATAAAATCTCATGACAGATTCTATATATCCTGATCATATCAAGATGATATGAGGCAATGCGTGACATTTCACAACAATTTCACATGTGCGTAAAGCAAAGCTTCCTGCCAGCCTGTGTAGCCGCACAGTCTGACCAGAGTCTCCACCTATGCACTATATAAGAGATAAGGTCTTAATCCTTCTTATGGCAGTCAGCATATATCATTAATTCATTGTGTCATTATCAACACTGCTTAACGTTTGTACCTCGCACACGAGTAAAACTGTTGGAAATGTCACCACAGACTCATATGTGCATTTCATATAGGGATGAGTGTCTTTTTCACTGCGTTTATTGGGGTATAAAGTGCAATTGCCTTAGCACATGGCAAATAACGCCCGTAGGGCGTTATGATTAAGCCATGTGCTAAGGCAATTGCACTTTATACCCCAATAAACGACGTGAAAAAGACACTCGTCCCTTATAATTGCAATCCTCTAGATCAAAGAAACTATTAAAATACTCAGCCAAACATTTAAGCTTCAAGTCTACTTTCTGCGCGTATAAATTACACGATCTATTTTTAGATCGTGTATTGTTTATCTCGCTATCGAAGTGAAATGTCATATACTAAAACAAATGATACACAAATAAAAGACAACATTAAAATTCGTAGAGGTACTTATGACAAATAAGCTTGTTTCTGCCATGTTAGTCTGTATTTTTGAACGAAAAAGGCATGGTCGGTCTTTGTTGAGAGGGTTGCTTGAAGGTCTTCGTCGACTCGCTGTTTTCTAAGTTTAGGTCGGCTCAGAATTAGAACTGCATGCTTGTTATCGTAAATTCTTTCGAAAATATATTAATTCATAATAGATTGAAAAGCAATGTTACATTGATGATTGGGAACCAGGTTAATTCGAGTTCCTTCAACACAGGACTTGCAGATCGAATTTCGGGGGTTTCCCGAAAGACCTATTGCATTTTATACCGAAATAAAGTGCAATGGATTTCCCCACGTGATGCGATTTAAACCAATCAGAGCTCTTTATTTTATTGGATTGCAATTATTTTGGTATGGCCCCTTTGAAACTTTTTTATTCTATTTGAAGAAAAAGGTATCAATGATTTGACTTTTCAAATTCATATAAAGTACATGTAATTGTTTACTTCAAGGTGCATCGTAACAAAGACATGACAATATCACTGAAGTTGGCTGACTTTGGTTTGGCAATGGATGTAAAAGAGGATATTTATACAGTATGTGGTACACCTACTTATGTGGCCCCAGAGATTCTGTCAGAAATAGGTAATGTTATATACTTATTAGTCCCCCACGGGTTACCGGTTGGGGGACTATAGGTTTGCTCAGTTCCGTCTGTCCATCCATCCGTCTGTCTGTCCATCCATCCGTCCCTCCATCTGTCTGTCTGTCTGTCTGTCCGTCTGTCTGTCACACTTTTGTCCAGGCTATATCTTCTAAACCATATGTGCTAGCAACTTCAAACTTGGTACACTTATAGATCTTATTGAGGACAAGTGTCATGTACAAGAACTGTTACTCTGCCATGTCCACTTTTTGAGTTATTGCCCTTTGTTGTTAGCTCCACTGGCTGAAAGCCACTGGGGCTATTGTCATGGCGTTGTGGCCGTCCGTCTGTGCGTGCGTCCGTCCGGTCGTAAACTTTTCTTTAAAAATCTTCTCCTCAGAAACTACTGGATGAATTTCAACCAAACTTCACAGGAATGATCCTTGGGTGACCCTCTTTCAAAGTTGTTCAAGAAATTTTGATCCAATGAAAAACATGGATTAAATGGGCGTGGCTAATTTCCAAATATGGTAAAAAGTGAGTTTTCTCAGATTCTAATCAATGGATACCAATTAAATTTTACATGAATGATCCTTGGGTGACCCTTTATCAGTCTACAAAAAATCATTGTGATCGGATTGAAAATATGCATTTAATGGGCGGAGGTCATTTCTCTATATGTTATATAGTGGAAACTTTGAAAAGCATTTTCTCAGAATGTAATTGATGGATATCAACCAAATTTCACTGGAATGATCCTTGAGTGACTTTTTATCAATTTAAAAAAAATAATTGTGATCGGATGAAAAATGTGGATTTTATTGGCAGAGGTCATTTCTCTATATGTTATATAGTGGAAACTTTGGAAATCATTTTATCAGAATCTAAATGATGGATATCAACCAAATTTCACTGGAATAATTCCTGAGTGACCCTCTATCAGTCTACCAAAAATCATTGTGATTGGATTAAAAATATGTATTTAATGAGCGGAGGTCATTTTTCTATATGTTATATAGTGGAAACTTTGGAAATCATTTTCTCAGAATCTAAATGATGGAAATCAACCAAATTTCACTGGAATTATTCTTGAGTGACCCTCTATCAGTCTACCAAAAATATTGTAATCAAATGAAAAATATGCATTCTATGGGTGGAGGACATTTTTCTATATGTAATATAGTGGAAACTTTGAAAATCATTTTCTCAGAATCTAAATGATGGATACCAATGAAATTTTTAATATGAATAATCCTTGAGTGACCCTCTTTCAGTCTACAAAAAATCGGATGTCATCGGATGAAAATATGCATTTTACGGGCAGATGTCATTTTCTATATGTTATTTAGTTGAAACTTTGAAAATCATTTTCAACATCAGTAGAATCCAAAATATTTAAAAAATCTAGTCAAAACTATTATTGTTTATAAGAATTTCAAGCCTGTGGAGCGACTCAAGCCATTCATGGCTTTCTAGTTTTTAGTCTTACATTCTTGTCCGGATCATATCTCCTAAACTATAAGTGCTAGCAACTTTAAACTTTGTACACCTTTAGATCTCATTGAGGAGAGGTGTCATGTACAAGAACTGTTTCTCTGCCACACCCACTTTTTGAGTTATTGCCCTTCGTTGTTTTTACCTTTACATTTTTGTCCGGACCATATCTCCTGAACCATAAGTGCTAGAAACTTCAAACTTGCTACACTTATAGATATCATTGAGGACAAGTGTCATGTACAAGAGCTGTCACTCTGCCATGTCCACTTTTTGAGTTATTGCCCTTTGTTGTTTCTATCCTTACATTTTTGTCCTGTACTTATCTCCTAAACCATAAGCCCTAGCGACTTCAAACTTTGTACACTGGTAGATCTCATTGAGATGAAGTGTAATGCACAAGAACTGCTACTCTTCCACATCCACTTTTTTAGTTATTGTTAAGGAAAAAGGGGCCTTAATGACAATTTCGTCAACACTTTCTTCAAACGACATCTCCTCCTAAACTTATAAGTCAAAATCAATGTGCCATATCCTGGGAAAAGGGGCCTTAATGACAAATTTCTTGTTTACACTCTAGAAGCCACAAATATGGTCCAATCTTCATGAAACTTAATCAGAATGCTTGTTAGGTCATGAGGTTGAAGTCTATTGAAAATTGGAAGGATCCGTGCCATATCACGGAAAAAGGGGCCTTAATGACAAGTTCGTCAACAATTTCTTTAGATGACATCTCCTCCTAAACTTATGAGTCAAAATCAACCAAACTTGGCAGAAATATTCCTGGGGTGGTCCCTTGTGAAAAATTGCTCAAACAGAAAGGATCCGTGCTGTATCACAAGAAAAGGGGCCTTAATGACAAATTTCTTGTTTACACTCTAGAGGCCACAAATATGGTCCAATCTCCATGAAACTTGGTCAGAATGTTTGTTAGGTCATGAGGATGAATTCTATTGAAAATGGGAAGGATCTGTGCCATCTCATGGGAAAAGGGGCCTTAATGACAATTGTTAAAATTGCTCAAACTGAAAGGATCTGTGCCATATCACGGGAAAAGGGGCCTTAATGACAAATTTCTTGTTTACACTCTAGAAGCCACAAATATGATCCAATCTTCATGAAACTTAATCAGAATGCTTGTTAGGTCATGAGGATGAAGTCTATTGAAAATGGGAAGGATCTGTGCCATATCACGGAAAAAGGGGCCTTAATGACAATTTTGTCAACTATTTCTTTAGACGACATCTCTTCCTAAACTTATGAGTCAAAATCAACCAAATATGGCAGAAATATTCCTTGGGTGGTCCCTTGTAAAAATTGCTCAAACAGAAAGGATCCGTGCCATATCCTGGGAAAAGGGGCCTTAATGACAAATTTCTTGTTTACACTCTAGAAGCCACAAATATGGTCCAATCTTCATGAAACTTGGTCAGAATGTTTGTAAGGTCATGAGGATAGAGTCTATTAAAAATGGAAAGAATTTGTGCCATGTCATGGGAAAAGAAGCCTTAATGACATTTTTTTGTTTACATTCTAGAAGCCACAAATATGGTCCAATCTTCATGAAACTTAGTCAGAATGTTTGTTAGGTCATGGGAATAAACTCATTTGAAAATGGGAAGTATCCATGCCATATCACGGGAAAAGGGGCCTTAATGACAATTTTCTCGTAAGAGCTCCAAACGCCACAGATATAGTCCAATCTTCATGAAACTTAGTCAGAATGTTTGTTAGGTCATGGGAATAAACTCTGTCGAAAATGGGAAGGTTCATGCCATATCATAGGAAAAGGAGTCTTAATGATAATTTACTTGAAATATCAGGTGACCGATTTAGGGCCCTCAGGGTCCTCTTGTTGTTTGGGACATTTTGTTCAAAACCTAATGTGCTAGCAACTTCAAATTTTGTATACAGTTATAGATCTAGTAAGTAGGAGATATATTGTAAGAAAGGATTTTTTATTATCCGGTGGGGGACCCCTGTATTGCATCGCAATACGACATGCACTTGTTGAATTAGTTCTTTTGTATGTGATACACATACGGAATCATGGATCACATACACATATGTATGTTGCTCCAGAGATTATGTCATAACTAGGTAATACAATATGTGTATTGAAGTAGTTCTATTGTATGTGGTACACATACATAGACAGAATCACGGAACACATACACATACATATGTGGCTCTAGAGATTTTGTCGTTAACAGATAAATTAACATCATAAAATTTCTATTTTATATTGTACGCATGCATGTATGTATACATATAGCGCACCTACATATCTAGCTGCAGAGATTCTGACTGAAACTGGTATTATAACATTATTAAAGATAAATTGTAGCTGGTACATGAAGTATTTCAAAGTACTGAAAGTATTGGTCATTGACAAACCTGTTTCAAAAGTAGAATGAAATAGCACAGTTTACAGATTGTTAAAATTTGGCATTACATTATTTGTATCTCATGAAATACTGCTGAATAACTCAATTTCAATCTAACTAGCTTTTGAGATTAATACATAAAGGATAACTCTCTTAATTGCAACTCTGATAATAATAACTCTCAACTTAATTGCAACTCAAGGGTTCCGTGCAAGACTGTTGTAAGTGTATATACAATGTATATACACTTACTACGGTCTTGCACCAAACCCTCGAACTGACTCTGTGCAGAAAAGACAGATTTTAAGAACAAGTAGCTCCTGTTTGTAGCAACTTCTGGTTATTGGAAACAAAAAGTCTTTGGAGTTGCTGTAAACAGGATTCCACTGTATTTCATTTTCCCAAGATTTGAGATTTGTTTCCATGACAGGCCAAAATAAAGCCACCCAACCATTGATTCATATCCATTCGTCTCTACATTTCTTTGTAATGTAATGCGGAAAAATACTTTTGCGGGGAATATATGAGTAACAATTAATATGTGACCTGTCATGCAAAAAGGGACCTTCTGGGAAGTGTGTTAAGTATCAACCTAGTCAGACTGCATGGATTGCGCAGACTGACTAGGATTGTAACTTTTCAAAAAGTGCTAATTTTCTGAATCTAGAATGATCAGTCTACCAATCCAGTGAAAGAAATTTTGAAATACAACCTCTTGTTTACCTTTGCTGGACCCAATCTCTTGTTCAAATATTCATTTTTACAGAGTTCCAAGATGGTCCTTTTTTTGTGTGACAGGTCACATATTTTAATTTGTCCATTTATAACAGGATATGGTCTAGAAGTTGACATGTGGGCAGTGGGTGTGATATCGTACATTCTACTGTGTGGTTTCCCGCCATTCAGAAGTCCCGACAGAAACCAGACGGAGCTGTTTGAGTTTATCAAGGCGGGAGAATATGAGTTCCTCAGTCCGTACTGGGATAATATCTCAACTAGTAAGTCACTCCAACGGTTATCCTTGTAATGCTGAACTAGGACTATTCCTGTTTTGGCAGGAGATATAGTCAAATATCAGTCTCCACTAATTTGCAGTCTGATCTTAGTCTTTACCACCTGATATTCCTTATTAAAACACAAAAGTGTAAAATTATCATTTACAAAATGAATACCCCCTCACAATTAGTGCATCCAATACATGTTTTGGCAGCACTTTGATTTTAGTAAAACTTTTACAAATTTTTTTATTCAGCATAAGTTTGTTTGATATCTTATCCATCATTTTTAGCTCACCTGAGCTAAAAGTGCTCAAGGTGAGCTATTGTGATTGTCCAATGTCTGTCGTCCGTCGGCAGTCGGTCCTTTGTCCCTCGTCCACAATTTCTTTAAACATCTTTTCATCCTAAACCAGTGGAAACTTGGCAGGGATGTTCCCTGGGTCAAGCTCTACCAAAGTTGTTAAAATAAATGAAATCCACCCTTAACTTTCCCTTTACCCTTAACAAAAAGGTTGAAAATAGGAAAATCTTCAAAAATCTTCTTCTCTGAAACGAGAAGGCAGACAGCTTTCATATTTGTTATGTAGCATCATCTAGTGGACCTCTACCAAGTTTGTGCCGCCACCATAGCGCAGTTGGTTAGGCATAAGACTTCCAATCTGGAAGTCGTGGGTTCGATCCCCGGTGGCGGCAAGTATCCTTTCCGACGTTTGTCTCTCACCAATGGGTAGATAATCGTAAACCTATGTGAGATAGCTGTCGGAGGCTAGGAAAGGATGTAATGGTAGTACAGGTGAGAGAAATACCAGGAATCCATTGTTAGGTGCTCCGGCCGCCGCGATATAACTGAGATAATGTTGAAAGCGGCGTTAAACTCCATTCAATCAATCAATCTACCAAGTTTGTTCATATCAAGACCCTGGGCTTATATTTGGGCTTTGCCTGGGTACAATCCTTTTAACATAGAATCAAGGGTAAAAATCTTCAAAAAATTTCTCCTCTGAAACCAGATGGCAGACACCTTTCATATCTGGTATGTAACATCATCTAGTGGGCTTCAACCAAGTTTGTTGATATCAAGACCCTGGGGTCATATTTGGGCTTTGCCTGGGCTCAACCCTTTTTGCATAGAATCAAAGAACGAAAATCTTTAAAAATCTTCTCCTCTGAAACCAGTTGGCAGACAGCTTTCATATTTGGTTTGTAGCATCATATAGTGGACCTCTATCAAGTTTGTTCAAGACCCTGGGATCATATTTGGGCTCCATCCAGGCGCATCCCTTTAGCTCGTCTGAGCATGATGAGTGAAAATAGGAAAATCTTCAAAAATCTTCTTCTCTGAAACCAGTAGGCAGACTGCTGTCATATTTGTTATGTAGCACATTTAGTGGACCTCTGCCAAGTTTGTCCATATCAAGACCCTGGGTCATATTTGGGCTCCACTGGGGTGCATGCCTTTTTACATAGAATCAAAGAGCAAAAAGGCATATCTGTCTTGCTCTTGGCTGAAAACATCCCATGGTATTGATCTTATGTAGAAATTATCTCCTTTTTGACATCTACCTATCTAATTAATGTGACGTCCTAGGGGTCAAAGAGACTCAGGTGAGCTATCTATGACCATCACTTTCCTCTTGTTTGTGCATTGCCAATGCTAACCAAGTAGGATCTGTCATGATATCATATTAATGACAACCTGATCTGAACCATGTGTGGTTTAGTGGTGTTATAAGCTCCACTGGCTGAAAGCCACTGGGGCTATTGTCATGGTGTCGTGTCCGTCGTGCATCCGTTGGTGCGTCAGTGGGTCTGTGCGTCCGTTCATAAACTTTTCTTTAAAAATCTTCTCCACAGAAACTACTGGATGAATTTCAACCAAACTTCACAGGAATGATCCTTGGGTGACCCTCTTTCAAAGTTGTTCAAGAAATTTTGATCCAATGAAAAACATGGATTTAATGGGTGTGGCTTATTTCCAAAATATGGTAAAAAGTGAGTTTTCTCAGATTCTAATAGTGTGACCCTTTATCAGTCTACAAAGGATTATTGAAATCAGATGAAAAATATCCATTTTATGGGTGGAGGTCGTTTCTCTATAAGTTATATAGTGGAAACTTTCAAAATCATTTTCTCAGAATGTAAGTGATAGATATCAACCAAATTTCAAATGGAATGATCCTTGAGTGAGCCTTTATCAATCCACCAAAAATAATAGTGATCGGATGAAAAATATGTATTTTACGGGTGGAGGTCATTTCTCTATATGTTATGTAGTGGAAACTTTGGAAATCATTTTCTCAGAATCTAAATGATGGATATCAACCAAATTTCACTGGAATAATTCTTGAGTGACCCTCTATCAGTCTACCAAAAAATATTGTGATCGGATGAAAATATGGATTTTATGGGCGGAGGTCATTTCTCTATATGTTATATAGTAGAAACTTTGGAAATCATCTTCTCATAATCTAAATGATGGATATCAAACAAATTTCACTGGAATAATCCTTGAGTGACCCTATATCAGTCTACCAAAAATTATTGTGATCGGATGAAAAAATATGTATTTTATGGACGGAGGTCATTTCTCTATGTGTTATATAGTGGAAACTTTGAAAATCATTTTCTCAGAATCTAAATGATGGATACCAATGAAATTTTACATAAATGATCCTTGAGTGACCCTCTATCAGTCTACCAAAAATTATTGTGATCGGATGAAAATATGCATTTTATCGGCAGATGTCATTTTCTATAGGTTATTTAGTTGAAACTTTGAAAATATCTAAAAATCTAGTCAAAACTATTATTGCTTTACAAGAATTTCAAACCTGTGGAGCAACTCAAGCCATTCATGACTTTCTAGATAAATTTGCCTTTGTTAGGGCGAAGTCACTTTTCTAAATAATCTAGATAAAGTTGAGTTTTAAGGTTAAAATTGCATTTTCATATCCTAGAATCATTTCAAACTAACTGACATTTCTACCTATTATTTTCTATTTCCAATCAGTTAAAAAACTTGAAATTCAATGTCCATGATACTTTCATACTTTGCTATCATTTTCAAGTCAAACCCCTAAAGTTTTAATGATATTGGACAAAGTTTTCCAGAATATTTCATGAAAAAGGAGATATATGCATATGTGGTGAAATTGAACTTCATGTCTACTTAATATTACACCACAATATGAAATATTAGGTTTAAGGTTCATGTAAAGTGTTTGAGACCCAATATTTAGGGTACTTCATTAGCCTAGAAAAAGCAGTATGCCCAGGTATATTATATATCAAAATGAAGCTATTCCTGAGCACAAGCAGTTAGGCAACTTAAGACTGCCATAGCTATAGCCGTATAGCCAAAACATTGTGGAAAAGGGTCATTTTGTACAGAACAAGCAACTGCATGACGGTTGCATAAAATTGCCCCGTATTTTAACAAAGTACAGTCTGAAGTACCATCCAGGTAGTGCTACAACCTTAGATATAAAACTCAGTCTCAAAAGGCTCTTTTGAAACAATCAATTTCCATTTATTTTGTCAACATACATGTCAAACCGGTTTGGTCTGTTTTCAAAATTGATGTAAGGTATGGTGCAACATCACACCATAATAATGTGGATTATTTTCTGCGATTTATTTCAAATTATAGTTTTTTTTTAAATTCAATAATCTACAATAATACTATATATTTATCATTCTGTGAAATAGAAATTGATATATTGCTAAACAACCTTACACGTATATAAAAAAATAATGTCTATTTATGTTGTGATAACACACCATACCCTAAAAAGATCTACACGTTTACAAAATTAGAATGACATATATGACATATGTGTTTATAAAATAAGTCAAAATAAATTGCTTGCATAACTATGTTTTGGGGCTTAGTTTTATACCAATGGTTCTAGCACTACCTGGATGGTACTTTAGGCTAGACTTTGTTAAAATATGAGCCAATTTTATCCAACAGTCATGCAGTTGCTTGTTCTGTACAAAATGACCCTTTTCCACAATGTTTTAGCTATACCGCTATAGTTATATTAGTCCTATGTTTTTCAACTGCTTGTGCTCATAAATAGCTTCATTTTGATATATAATATTCCTGGACATACTGCTTTTTCTTTGCAAATGAATGCCCTTAAAATTTGGTCTCAAACACTTTACATGAACCTTAACAACAATGTTTAAATGATGGCAATAAAATATGTTTAAACTAGAATATTACACCATTGTAAGGTAAATCTATGTAAACACTTTTCTCCGCAGGTGCCAAAAATCTTATAGAACGTCTCCTAGTAGTCGATAAGAAGAAGCGATATTCTGCAATAGACGTTCTGTGTCACCCGTGGATATTGTGTGGTGGGGATGTTTCGAGCATGGACCAGTCGAAAATCGAGGAGCTGCAGCGATCAACACGGAAAGAACTAGAGACGCAGGCGGCACTTAATCGAGAATCTTATATTAAGATGAAAGAAAAGCGTGCAAATAACGGATGATTAACCTTGAGTCTAGAAACTAAATACCAACATGCATGTCTTGACCCATGCATATGTAATAAAAAAGTTTTACACTGGTACAAATTCAAAAGAATAGAACTGTTAAGGAACCATTCAGACATGCCAGGGAATGACACTAACACCAGTCCTCTGGCCCGAGACCTATGGATTTTAGGGAAGACTGGTAGATGTTACCAGGCTGCAGGTCCTTCAGGCCTGTAGTGAATGGCAGAACTAATAATTTCAAACCCTTCAGTTTTGATAAATAATTGCCCTTACAAAAATAGAAATTTGCATTACCAAATGGAAAACATTGTAGAAAAAAAAAAGAAATTTCTTGCTAAAAGCAATTTCTTCTGTTCCAACAATGTTTCCTTGCAATTAATCCCTTAAACTGCTAAAAATCAATCATGGTTTTCATGCAGAACCTGTTGTTATCAAGGAGGACCTCTAATATTTCGGGCTAACAGGTCCTTCAGGCTGGTGGCAAAAAGTAGTTAGTGTCAAACTTTGAATGTCCTTTTGATTATAGAAAAAGTATCATAGTGCTGATATTTTTTAACTAAGTTTAGTAATTTAATGTTGGACGACCAAAGTTTAAATAGTGTCAGGTTTAATATCAGCATTTGTGCATTCTGAACTTTAAGTACACTGTATGTCTGCTGTTAGGAATTCAAAGAAATTATAATTCCCTGTTCTAAAATCTGCTTGAGGAATATGAAAAAATTACTTTTAATGACCAGTTCACCATTTTCTAAATTGTTTTCCTAATCTCTTTTATTTTTGGGTTATAAAAAGACATATTGTATGGGTAGAGATTACAGGAATTATCCAGGATCTGCAGGCCACAGGTTTACATTCCATTATTCTTATTTATAAGTGTTATTAAACGTCTTAGTCTTTACAAAGTGTATTATTTTATCTTGAAGTATTTATTTGTTGATGTTGATTTTTTTTACTTGTAAATAGTTTTAGTTTTTATACGCCGCCGGAGGCGGACGTATATTGGCGTCATCTTCTCCGTCTGTCCGTCCGTCCGTCCATCCGTCCGTCCATCCGTCCATCCGTCTGTCCACTTTTCTTGTCAACGCAACTCCTCCTAAACTACTGGCTGGATCTTCTTGAAACTTGGTCAATGTTATCACCTCAATTGGTAGATGTGCATGAAGGAAGGATTTTACGGTTCATTGATTTTTGCCTGAGTTATGCCCCTTGATAACTTAGTCTCTGGGTCCACTTTTCTTGTCAACACAACTCCTCCTAAGTTTCTGGCTGGATCTTCTTGAAACTTGGTCAATGTAATCACCTCTACTGGTAGATGTGCATGAAGGAAGGATTTTACGGTTCATTGATTTTTGCCTGAGTTATGCCCCTTGATAACTTAGTCTCTGGGTCCACTTTTCTTGTCAACGCAACTCCTCCTAAACTACTGGCTGGATCTTTTTGAAACTTGGTCAATGTTATCACCTCTACTGGTAGATGTGCATGAAGGAAGGATTTTATGGTTCGTTAATTTTTGCCTGAGTTATGCCCCTTGATAACTTAGTCTCTGGGACCACTTTTCTTGTCAACGCAACTCCTCCTAAGTTTCTGGCTGGATCTTCTTGAAACTTGGTCAATGTAATCACCTCAATTGGTAGATGTGCATGAAGGAAGGATTTTACGGTTCATTGATTTTTGCCTGAGTTATGCTCCTTTAAAACTTAGTCTCTGGGTCCACTTTTCTTGTCAACGCAACTCCTCCTAAGTTACTGGCTGGATCTTCTTGAAACTTGGTCAATGTAATCACCTCAATTGGTGGATGTGCATGAAGGAAGGATTTTATGGTTTGTTGATTTTTGCCTGAGTTATGCCCCTTAAAAACTTAGTCTCTCGGGCTTATTGAAATTGCAGCCTTTTGAACACAAATCCTCCTTACTTTTTGTCTTTATTTAAATGAAACTTGGTCAATGTCATCACCATAATTTGAAGATGTACATGGATCAAGGATTTTATGGCTCATTTATTTCCTTGAATTATGCCCCCTTAAAACTTAGTGCCTGGGGCTTATTGAAATTGCAGCCTTGTGAAGGCAACTCCTCCTAACTTTTTGTCTTGATTTAAATGAAACTTGGTCATTTTCAATTTGGTTCTGTCAAAATAAGTAATGTCTACAATTATTTCTGTGAAACAGCAGCAATGTGGCGGCGTATTTTGTGACGATGGCACTCTTGTTAATTTTGTTTAAAAAAAAAGAATTTATCAATTATAAATCTAAATTCTTCATAAACTGTTAAAGATTTTAACTCCGTCCATTTAATTTTTCATTTACATTCTATATTTTTATCTCAACATTACTCCATCCAAATTCTTGCTTAGTCTTCCTTAATGTTAATCTTACATAATGTTGAATTAATCTTACAGATTAATTTCTTCATCTATTGCTCTCACTTATCACAAGTATGATAACAAGAGATGAAATAAATATTGTTTTTAGCTCCACTGGCTGAAAGCCACTGGGGCTATTGTTATGGCGTTGTGTCCGTCGTGCGTCCGTCCGTCCGTGGGTGCGTGCGTGCGTGCGTGCGGTCGTAAACTTTTCTTTAAAAATCTTCTCCTCAGAAACCACTGGATGGATTTCAACCAAACTTCTCAGGAATGATCCTTGGGTGACCCTCTTTCAAAGTTGTTCAAGAAATTTGGATCCAATGAAAAACATGGATTAAATGGGCGTGGCTAATTTCCAAATATGGTAAAAAATGAGTTTTTGCAGATTCTAGATTATGGATACCAATTAAATTTTACATCAATGATCCTTGGATGACCCTTTATCAGTCTACTAAAAATTATTGTGATCGGATGAAAAATAGGCATTTTATGGGCAGAGGTCATTTCTCTATATGTTATATAGTGGAAACTTTGAAAATCATTTTCTCAGAATGTAATCAATGGATATCAACCAAATTTCACTGGAATGATCCTTGAGTGAACTTCTATCAGTCTATCAAAAATTATTGTGATCGGATGAAAAATATGTATTTTATGGGCGGAGGTCATTTCTCTATATGATATATAATGGAAACTTTAAAAATCTCATTTTCTCAGAATGTAATTGATGGATATCGACCAAATTTCACTGGAATGATCCTTGAGAGAACCTTAATCATGAAGCAAAAAATTAATGTCATTGGATGAAAAATATGTCTTTTATTGGCGGAGGTCATTTCTCTTTAAGTTTTATAGTGGAAAATTTTGAAAATCATTTCAACATCAGTAGAACCCAAAATATCTTGAAATCTTGTAGAACCTTATATTTGCTATTCAGAATTTCAAGCCTGTGGAGCGACACAAGCCATTCATGGCTTTCTAGTTTTGAGGATGTTTTCAGCAATAATTACATAGGAAGGTGGTTGACCGAGTGTTTAGCACACTAGACTCATAGTCTGGTGGTTGTGGGTTCGAACCCTCATGGAGGCTGGTAGTGTATTTGGGCAGGACACTTTACAGACAGGGCCCCAGTCTACCCAGCTGTAAAAGTGTGTCACAAATACCTAAAATGCTCGTGTATAGTGTATAAGACTGCTAGGTTATATATGCATTATGCACATGTGAAATTGTTTAAAATGACATGCACTCAGGCTCAAAAAGTGAAATTTTCTAACTGCAAGACTACCTTATCTATGTATTATTCATTACTTTTCTGCATTTTCATAAAAAATCGTATAATGTAAAACTCGTTGCAACAAACAGCCCTATCTTAAGAATTACAAAACGGTGCAAACTGTTTTCAAATCATATTCTGCTTTGCATGTTATTGCACTTGCAAAGTAGGGTATAATTTGCAAATAATTTGCACCATTTTGTCATCCTGAGTGCAGGGCAGGCATGCTATATAAACATCAGATTTGATAAATTTTCTATTCTAATCTTTTCTGTCCATTCTCTAAGAAATAAATGTCATCTCAAACCTGATGAATAGTTTCATGGTAATGAAAATGTGCTTTGATAGAAGTCAAATGTAAATTATTTGATAAGGTTTTTTACAAAATGAGGGCTAAAGCACCTAAAAGCAAAGGATTCAGTGTTGAAATTTTTTCCTTCAACTTGAATAAGCTTAGGTTTTGTTAAATTGGCACCCAATGACAATATTAAATTATAAGTGATAAAGAGGTATGTCATGAAACATTTCTGTTAATCTTCTATTTGTCGATTTTCTACCAAAACCTTGTAGCTACATTTTTAAACAAGCTGTAGTTACAAGATTTAAGCAGAATACTGACATATTGTTTTCTGACATTGTTTTTTGTTTGGTATAAATTTATGTCATGATTATGTAAATAACAAAGCATCTGTGATAGAATTAGTCTATAGGTCAGTACAACACAGTTCTTACTGTGAAAACACGCAGGTACAGGTGAGAGGGGGTAAATCCAGTCTAAAATCTTTATTTCTCAATGAAACCCTATGTTGTGGGTACTCACTTGAGTTTGATGAGATGATCCCAATTAGTACAAAAAAATAGAGTTTTTATTATATAATTATATTAAGGTAGTGGACCTGTAATAGTTCTGCAGTTTTTCGGGAGTCATAAACTTTAACATTGTTATCCGAGGTTTCCTAATGATTTTCATTAGGAAAACTTGGTTAACACCGTTAAGGGTTATTACTTCCGACACTATGCGGAACAATTACGGGTCCACTACCTTAACACACTAAAATCCAAATTGCTCCAACTATCTGTAGCTGTTATACAGTGTTTTCTAGATGCAATACATCATCCTAAAACTTGGCAAAAGAAATCTTATTTTTTTAAGCAATTTGTAAAAATTATCAACATCTACAAGCATCCTTTAACATTCTTTGATAGTTTTTGCTTTTAGATTATTAAAAAGAAAAACTTCAAGATTTTTCAACTTAATTTTATTTTTTTTAAAAAAAATCTTTGAAATAAAGTTTTTTTTGTTTTTATCTCAAATGTAGAATGTAAAATGTAGGGAAGTGTATTTCATACAGCTGTATGGAAATTTGGTTGCAACAATAAGGATCTTTTAGAAAAAAAGGCAAAATAGAAAATAAAAGAAGTAATTAGGAAAGTATAAGAAAGTAGAATTTTGTTGTACTTACCTATGGAAAGAAATCAAGAAAAATTGATCTTTTGATTCTGTAAGAAAGCTGTGATTAAATTTGCTTATATGTATATAATAACCAAGTGTAAACATATCACCTTTTATGTGATGGTATTTTATGAATTTTAGCATTCCACTGTTCGCATAATTATGTGACTCTTAAGTAAAATGAACCATCTGCTGAACAAATATTGGACAAATATTTCAGCCCTGCATTCAGGATGACAAAATTGTGCAAATTGTCTTCAAATTAAGCTCCACTTTTTATATGCACTTTCATGCTAAGTGGGGTATAATTTGAAAACAGTTTGCATCCTTTTTTCATCCTGAACCCAGGGTCCATCGAGCCGAGTTCAAACAGAGGTTTTATTAAGAAATTTTCTTATAGCTAGGAAGAATGATTCTGCTGGGGCCTGTTTTACTAAACATCTTACAATCATTTTTGGCATAAGTCTAAAACTACGGCAGTAACTAAATATAGAATTCTGCCATGCATCATCTCATTTGAATCGTCTTTCAAAGACGATTCAGATGAGATATTGCAAGGCAGAATCTTACAATGAATGATTTGTGATTTTGACCTACGATTAAGTTTTTCATAAGAAGTTTACTAAAACAGGCCCCTGGGTTCTAGATTCATTAAAAAATCTGACAGTGAAAATCAGGGACCCTGATCAAGTTGGATTGTTTACACAGACTGTGATACTGTCAGTTTAATTTTCATAGTCCAAGAAGGATGCAGGCCATTTCTCTCCACCAAGATGGTCTGTTTAGCATGACAGTTACAATGATGGCATGCCATTGTAAGCTTCAAAAACATTGAAAATACACCTTGAATAAGCTGTATTGACAATGTTTTGGTTGCCAAATGATGATTTTTCCTGAAAATAGGGCAGCAATATGGATCTCCTATGCCAATATCTCAAACTCTGGCTATTTTGCCAGTTGATAAGTGGATTTTTAGCTCGGCTGTTTTTGGAGAAAACCCGAGGTATTGCTATAGCCTCCGTGCTGTCGTCGTTGTCACTCGTTGTGCGAAAACTTTGACATTTAGTTATATCTCTTTTTTAGCTCTACTATTCGAAGAATAGGGGGGCTATTCCAGTCACCCGGGCGTCGGCGTCAGCTTCAGCGTCGGCGTCGGCGTTGGCGTAATGCTTTGGTTAAGTTTTTACGTGCAAGTGTTTAAAATCACTGTTTCTATTAAAGCTATTGCTTTGAAACTTTGCACATGCTTCTGTGACCATAATATCAGCATCTAGACAAAGATTCATCACTCTGATATTGAATTTAGTGGAATTTTAACCCTTTTCGGACTTAGAAATCTTGGTTAAGTTTTTACGTGCAAATGTTGTTTATCTGAAATATTTCTGTTTCTTTAAAAGCAATTGCTTCGCAACTTTACACATGATTCTGTTACCATAATATCAGCCTCTTGACAAAGATTCAGTACTCTGATATTGAATTTAATAGAATTTTAACCCTTTTCGGACTTAGAAATTCTTAGTTAAGTTTTTACGTGCAAATGTTGTATTACTGTAATATCTCTATTTCTACTAAAGCTATTGCTTTGAAACTTTGCACATGCTTCTGTGACCATAATATCAGCCTCTAGACAAAGATTCAATACTCTGATTTTGAATTTAGTGGAATTTTAACCCTTTTCGGACTTAGAAATCTTGGTTAAGTTTTTACGTGCAAATGTTGTACATCAGTTATAGCTCTATTTCTACATAGGCTTTTGCTTGGAAACTCTACACATGCTTCAGTTACCATGATATCACCCTCTTGACAAAGATTTATTACTCTGATATTGAATTTAGTGGAATTTTAACCTTTTTCAGACTCAGAAATTCTTGGTTAAGTTTTTACGTGCAAATGTTGTACATCAGTTATATCTCTAATTCTATTAACGCTTTCGCTTTCAAACTTTGAACATGCTTCAATGATCATAACAACAGCCTCTTAATAAGGATTCAATTCTCTGGTATAGAATTTAGTGGATTTATAACCCTCTATGGACTTAGAAATTCTTGGTTAAGTTTTTACATGCAAATGTTGTATTTCTGTAATATCTCTATTTCTACTACAGCTGCATCTTGTCGAGCCAAGGGTTACGAACGTATTACTTATCTTACCCTTGGCTGATTGAATGGGTAATTTCTGTACGCATGACGTCACAGAACGGAAAACGAGGCGGACCAATCAGTAACCTTCTTACAAAAAGGTCCGACAGCGGGAGGTATGTTAGATCAATATACCCCGCGGCTACTTTCCAGATGTGAAATTAACCCTTAAGAATTGCTCTTAACCCTTTCGGTTTCAGGTAATTGTGACACTTAGCAAGACTGAAATACACAATCACAAAAACTGATCAAAATTCCTATATCTCTTTAAATGACAACATATCTTTTTAATTATTTGACGGTACATTGAAAGGTTCTCAAATTTTTCTTTTCTATCCTCGATGACAGTGTATTACGATTTTTCAAGTTATTTAATCAATAAATACCTGTTTAAGTTTTCATTGTTTTAGACCTTATCGATGGCATACTCCAATATAGTAGAATGCATCTATATTGAAGTACGCGAAATTTAAAATTTGGAATAAATTCAATAATTAAGCCGTCTTATAAATAGAAATAATTTAGAAATGATAATTTACTTGAATTTTCATATGAATTCTTTTATTCGGGAGTTTTTCTCCTTCTTTTGAAGCAGACTTTTCTTTAAACACATTTAATGACAAGGGAAATAAAGAGAATAAAATATGAAAATAAATAAATCAAGAAAGAAAATAATAGAACAATTTTAAGTAAAAATCCTCTATCTGTGTAAAATAAATCTCGTGTGAGAATATTGTGGGAGCCGAAGAATTTATGAATTTATTTGTTTATTGTTATAATTTGTCTTCATTATTTATTCATTTGTTTATTTATTTGAATTTATTTTAATTCGAAAAGTACCCATATTGCAGGTAGTCACATTTCGATAAATTTGAAATTTAGATTTGCTATGAAACAACGACGTTTAAAACAAAGCAATCACACGCAATGTCCAATCCAAATCGAATTACGCATGAAGTTGTAATTAAAAAGGGATTATTTGATTTTTATCTCTAATATATATGATGTATACATGTTTTAAAGTGGGGTAGTCCAAAATCTCGTGGCTACAGCTAATTGAAGTTATGATTAAGAAGTTTTGCCGCCCGTTGACTATATTCTATGTAGTATAGAAATATATTTGCTTCCAATAAAAACTGGCCATTAACTTTATTCATTAATTTTTTTTTTCATACATTTTTTTTTGGGGGGGGGGGGGGGGGGAAAGAGAGAAGGCTATCCAAAATGTTCTTCTCTGGAACAAAATGGGGGATAGATTAACTCAAAATCATATTCATGTTATTTTTGTTAGTCGGCAAAAATACAAAACGTGTGAAAGATAATGTCTGAATTCCCATCTTACATTTTTGATGTTATTTAAGGGGGGAGGGCTTCGGAAACATTCACGGTGGACAATGAGGAAACTTTCGGCTTACTAATCCTATCATTCTGATAAAAAGGAACTGATTTATATTTTGTTGATTTTATAAATCTATCTGTCACCGAATAAAAACGTACTCAAAAGTTAGTGTCTTCGATGCGACGCATGTTCTTTATCCAAGAATGAAGGGTTATCTACACAGTCGTCGGAATACAACAGGTTGCCATAGGGATTAAAAGGTACCGATGTCGTTTGTAAGAAGCTCTCTGATTGGCAGTCACAGAAATCGCGTTTGACCTTTTGATTGGCCGGCTAAAAATAAATCGTACAGAAAATACCTATTCATTCAGTCAAGGGGTATTCGAGAAGATCTTATCGATTCGATACCCCTTGACTCGTGAAGATGCTACAGCTGTTGCTTGGAAAATTTACACATGCTTCTTGAACCATAATATTAGCCCACAGAAAAAGATTCATTACTCTGATATTTAATTTAGTGGAATTTTAACCCTTTTTGGCCTTAAAAATCTTGGTTATGTTTTTATGTGCAACTGTTTTATGTTAGTTGTATATCTGTTCCTACTAAAGCTATTGCTTTGAAACTCTGCACTCTGTGACCATAATATCAGCCTCTAGACAAAGATTCTTTTCTCTTGACTTTCATTTTATTGAATTTCCAATGTCGATATTGATTTGCTGTTACTATCCAGCACTAGGAATAGTCGAGCTTCGCTGTCCTCCGACAGCTCTTGTCTACTGAAGGCATTCACTTGAAACTTGGCACACATGTTCACCATCAAAAGAGCAACCTATACTATTAAGGGAGATAACTCTAGATGCATTTGTGCAAATTATGCCCCTTTTTCGACTTTGATTTTTTCCCACCATCCAGCACTCAACAGCTGAGCGTAGGCACCCGTAGGCAGTGCTCTTGTTCTAGAAAGTTATCCTAGTACAAGAGAATCTTTAAAAAAAAAAAAAAAAAAAAAAAAAAGCATGTATTCAATAACATATTATTAGCTCATTACCAGGATGGAACAATCTTAGTGTGGTCATATTGCATGAAATTGAAGACCACAGCTCAAAGTGAATCTCAAATGGAAAATAAGTGCTGTCTCAGGGTTGGGAATAATGGGTCAGTGAAACACTATTGCAAGTGCCTATCAAATCATAGGCACTTGCAATAGTGTTGGACTGACCCCTCGAATTATTTTTTTCACAATATTTTCCAAAGATAATGTTTCCCGTGGCATGTGAAAATATCAGATTGTAGGGCAACAGATTAACCCATTACCAGAAATAGAATTATTTAGACTCTTCTAAATTCTAAGAAGTTGAAGGGTTTTAAAGTTAGAAACAATTGTGGAAAATGCAGAAATTGCTTATTACAAGCATTTTTTTCATTTTCCACAATGTTTTCCTAACTTTTCCTTTTACAAGCATTTTTTTCATTTTCCACAATTTTTTCCTAACTTTTCCTTTTCTTGAAAGGAATCGGTCATGGAATGGATCAATAATTATCCTAACCATTTTGTATAGTACCAGTTTCATCATTCGATTATTACAGAAAACTATGAAGACTTTGGACCAATTAAATATCAAGACATGTTGGCAAAATTTTGTTGCCAAGGATCCCCATTGACAAATAAGACAAAAATCTGCATCTTCCCCTACCCTGGTGATTATATACAATACACGTGTATAATTAACAGATACTTGACTATTATTTCATAAAGGATTGTTTCTCTACAGAAATGCTACTGGTATTAAAATATTTACACTATGGACCTGTAAATTGAGTTGTTAAAAGTACCTGTGATTTATTTTTGTATGTGATTTGATTGTGTGATGAAAGCTGTAATTGTCTGATTATAAGGGACCAAAGATCATTATTTAATTCTCAAACCTCATAACTACAGCTTTAAACAAGCTGTAGTTATGAGGTTTTAGAATCAACCTAATGATATGATAACCAGTAAATATGCTTTTATCTCCGTAGATTTTGAAGAAGGAATCTTAACCCTTGTCATGCTGAATAAATCTTGGCTAATGCACTGATGTTTGTCTATAGCTCCTGCCAAAGCAGGAATAATCCAGGTTCAGCATGGCAAGGGTTAATATTGGTGTCATTATCCAAGCATTTGGTTACTTTATTAGAATTAGATGAATAATATTTCGACAGCGACTAAATTGTTAAAAATATTTTAAAAAGCATAACTGTTGTTTTCATCTGATAGGAGAAATAAAAGAAATTGTTATTTTTGCCTCATAGACTTGATGTTTACTTGTCATAAATGACCTTGGTTCGCTCCTCTCAAAATTTGATATAAGAAATGAAATCAAGGAAATTTGGTTGATTTAAGGTTTTCACTGTTCCTCGTTTTTGAACGGAATGAACTCATTCTGAGTGATAATGTTTGTTTGAGGGATTCTGGTATGTTGTTCTTGTTTTTCCAAATGAAAGCTTTAAGACACAATGACGTTTACATGGTTTGTTGATGACGTAGATTGATTGACACGTGACTAACACGTGCTTGATTATGTTTACTAAATAGTTAGATTATATATACTGTAGAAAATGATCATGTTACGTATGACAGAAATAAAACTCATTGATGAAAACGTATTTAATTTTGTAGTCTTATTTTATGCCCCCACAATTAAATGGCGACATGTTTATAGAGCTACCACTGTCCATGTGTGAGTGAGCACTAATACTCATTTCAATGCCCCCACAATTAAATGACGACATGTATATAGAGTTACCTGTGTCCGTGTTTGAGTGCCCACTAAAGTGTGTGTGTTTGCGCCCGCGTATGTGTCCCATTCTTGCTGGAGCCAGGGTCAAGGTCAAGGCTTAAAGAACCATGGCGGATCTCAGCAGTACTTTCGTCAAGTATTCTTGAACAATACCTCGTAACAACTAACCGTCTTCTGAGGGTGCTGCTTATTTAGGCATTTGATTTGGGAGCGACGATTGTACTACATAATGCGATTAAAACTTACTATTGTTTGAATTAAACAACTACGATGTTTGATTTTGATCGACTATTTAAGAAACAGATTGGTTTCAAGACAAAGTATCGAAATATATATCATTTAAATGATAGATTTCGAGAGTTCAGCGCAAGGAAGGTGCTGGTAGAATTTTGAGAGTTTAGAGCAAGACACGTACTGCCAGAATTACGAGCGTTCAGCGCAAGACAAGTACTGCCAGAATTTCGAGAGTTCAGCGCAAGACATCTACTGATAGAAGTTCAAAAGTTCATCGCAAGACTTATACTCAGTGTCTGTATATTGTATAGACACTAACTTACTTCAGTCTAACGCTGAACACAGCCGCCATCATAGCGCAGTTGGTAGCGGGTCGGACTGACAATCTAGAGGTCCCGGGTTCGGTCCCCGACGGCGGCACTCATTCTTTCCGACTATTTGTCTCTCACCAATAGGTTGATAATCGTAGACCTATGTGAGATAGCAGCTGGAGGCTAGGAAAGAATGTGATGGTTGTACAAGTGAGAGAAATACCAGGAATCCATTGCTAGGTGCTCCAGTTGCCGCGATATAACTGAAATAATGTTGAAAGCGGCGTTAAACTCCATTCAATCTATCTAGCGCTGAACACTCGAATTGTAATCTTGGGATCGATGAAATAAGTACGACCACTTGGGAATAGAATTCTGGACATGTTCTGGACATGTTCATTGTGAAGCCAACTTTCTACTTGTAAATCGCGGATACTATTTGACAGTGATTCTGATAGCCACAAAATGTTAATCAAAGATAGGCTTACGGTTTTTAGCTCCACTGGCCGCCGATAGCTACATGAAAATGTTAATCAAGGATGGGCTTACGTTTTTATCTCCACTGTCCGAATGTCACTGGTGCTATTGGCATGGCGATGTGTCCGTCATGCGTCAGTGCGTCCGTGCATCCGGTCTTAAACCTTTTCTTTAAAAATCTTCTCCTCAGAAACTACTGGATGAATTTTAATCAAGCTTTACAGGAATGACCCTTGGGTGACCCTCTTTCAAATGAAAATCAAGGCTTTAATGGGCGTGGCTTATTTCCATATATGGTAATACGTGATATTTCAAAACCTAACCGAAGGATATCAATCAAATTTCACTGGATTCTTGAGTGACCATTTATCAGCCTTCAAAAATTATTGTGATCAGATGAAAAATGTGTCTTTGTATGGGAAGAGGTCATTTCTCTATACAGTGATTGGCCATAAGTGAGTCATCACTTCAAAAATCAAGATGGCCGACAAAGTTTCAAACTAGGATTTTTTAACAAAACTGTAACTGTAACTGTGGAGTCTTACTTGTTTTGTATGTTATAAAGTAGAAACTTTGAAAATTGTATTCTTAGAATCTGAAACGATCCTTTAGTTACTCTTTATCAGTTTACAGAAAATTATTGTGATTGGATGAAAAACATGCCTTTTATGGATGAAGGTAGTTTTTCCTAATATTATTAGCTCCACTGGCTGAAAGCCACTGGGGCTATTGTCATGGCGTTGTGTCCGTCGTGCGTCCGTCCGTCCGTGCGTCCGGTCGTAAACTTTTTCTTTAAAAATCTTCTCCTCAGAAACTACTGGATGGATTTCAACCAAACTTCACAGGAATGATCCTTGGGTGACCCTCTTTCAAAGTTGTTCAAGAAATTTTGATCCAATGAAAAACATAGATTTAATGGGCATGGCTAATTTCCAAATATGGTAAAACGTGACTTTTCTCAGGTTCTAAGTGATTGATATCAATCAAATTTTACATGAATAATCCTTGGGTAACCCTTTATCAGTCTACAAAAAATTTTTGTGATCGGATGAAAAATATGTATTTTATGGGCAGAGGTCATTTGTCTATATGTTATATAGTGGAAACTTTGAAAATCATTTTCTCAGAATCTAACTGATAGATATCAACCAAATTTTACATGAATGATCCTTTGCTGACCTCTTATCAGTCTACAAAAAATTATTGCGATCGGATGGAAAATATGTATTTTATGGTCGGAGGTCATTTCTCTATATGTTATAAAGTGGAAACTTTGAAAATCATTTTCTCGGAATCTAATTGATAGATATCAACCAAATTTTACATGAATGATCCTTGGCTGACCCTTTATCAGTCTACAAAAAATTATTGTGATCGGATGGAAAATATGTATTTTATGGTCGGAGGTCATTTCTCTATATGTTATATAGTGGAAACTTTGAAAATCATTTTCTCAGAATGTTACTGATGGATATCAAGCAAACTTCATAAGTATGACCCTTGGGTGATCCATTATCATTCAGCCAAAAATTATTGTGATTTGAAGAAAAATATGTCTTTTATGGGGGGAGGTCATTTCTCTATATGTTATAATAGTGGAAATTTGAAAATCTTTTCAACATCAGTAGAAGCCAAAATATCTCAAAATCTAGTCAAAACTTAGATTTGCTATTACAAGAAATTCAAGCCTGTGGAGCGACACAAGCCATTCATGGCTTTCTAGTATAGTGAAGCATTGAAAATCGTTTTCTAAGATTCTTACCATATCTAAATTTCACTGGAATGTTCCTTTGGTAACTCTTTATCACACTGCAAAAATTGTTGTGATTGGATGAAAAATATGTATTTAATAGGCGGAGGTAAATTTTCTATATGTTATTCATCAGTCTTGCGTTTTTCTCTTCAGAAATATTTCAGCATGTGACACATAAAAAACTTACTTACTGGAAATAAACGCTCATTCATTCATTCACTTAAATAAATTCTCCTCTAATCATATGAGTAGATTGGGCATATGGAGCGAAACAGCTGCTCAAGCAGCTCTGTTTATGTAATGGGTATCGTAAGGTAGAAAAGCTTGTTACAAAAATGCCAACTTTGGAAATGCATGTTAAATCGACTGTTGAAATGCATGTTAATTAAATCAACTGCGGTCGACGTGCGCAATCAGCGTGGTCCATCTAAAGTCGATTTCACTCTTATTTGCACTCCTTAGATGATGCAATTTCTCGAGACGAAAATCAATTGGTGATAATGCTATTCATCAAATACAAAACAATGTAAATTCAAGTACGCGAAGGGTTGCCGGAATGTCCGTGTCGTGATAGTACTTCCTGAATAGCATTTATACTGCATGTACATAGCCAGTGGATGAGACTCGGACATCTTATTCGCAACATCAATCCCCCCCCCCCTTTATCGTCCAATTCTTCTCTTGGAAGATGCGGGAATAGCGGTTTATCATGCAATGAAGCCTGTATGGACCTGATATCACCTGTCTGATAACATGACATGATATCAGGCAGTCATTTTTTAGAAACAATTTGCATACACGTTCCCCTGAATTTCGTTGATTTTTTAATGGTTTATCATCCTTTAGCACTGAAAATGACTGCATGATAAATAGGATAACACGTAAGTGTCTTAGAATATCAATGTCATCATGTCTCGGCTGTGAGAATTTATCATGACTCGGCAAAGCCTCGTCATGATAAATTCTCCCAACCTCAACCAGATGACATTGTTATTTTTAGACACTAACATGTTATTCCATGGCGGAGAATTACGCGGCACGGCTATTTTAGAAAATCGTCAATAATTCTGTTTATACGTGACCAATTTGAATTCGGTTTGAAACAAAGAAGACTGGAAAATGTCAGGAATTTTCTGAATGTGGAAGATCTTTTAAAATAAATCTGCCGGTAAAACTTTATTGATGACCAAGTTCAGGTCAAAGGAGACCGAAATTACCCCCACCCCACCATATAGACCAACGATTGGTCTATATGGTGGTAAGGGGGGTAATTTCGGACCCATATGGTTAAGGTTTACTCGGTCGCCAATAATTTTTTATCAACAGATTTAAAAAAAATGACTGCCATATTCAGCGAATTCCCTAAATTTTCCATCTTCTCTTTTAAAACCCTGTTTTTTTTTTTTTTTAAGTTTTCGGTCAATTATATTTACAGAATTATTAAAAACTTACGAAACATTTGAGTCGCCTAATCCATCTGTCCTTTTGACCATAAACAGATCACAGTTGTCAATCAAAAACCCGATCGACCAATCAAAACGCTATTTTATAATGAGAGGACTATTGGTCTTTGACTGTTCCCATCATTTTGTTGTAAACGCTTCGGTAAATAGCAGGATTTAATGTCGTTATTACAGCTTTTTCAGTTTAGGTTGCCCTCAAATGATTCTTTGAAAACGAACGAAACGTCTAAACATTTGAGGTTTTTTTTTGTCAAATTTTGATACATCGGATCATATATATATTTAGGTTTTCAAATCCCCTCCCCCCCACACCACCACCCCCCCCCCCCCCCAAAAAAAAAAAAAGAACTTATTATCTGTATAAGGAAAATTGCGACTATACCGATGGATTTTGGGGAGTTCACTGTTTAGTAATCAATTTACTATCTATCATGTATTGGTACGCCACTGGAGAAGAAATTTGAACTCAGTCTATCTTAGGTGAACTTTACATACATGCTTTAATGCGTCATAATTTATTATTTAATAACTATCTTAGTATTATATGAAGAGGATGGATACATCAACATTGTTTTGGTTCTGTCTCCAATTTGTGTTCACATGGATATGTTCGGGTAAGGTACATATTACGAAGGGGTTATAAGCTATCCGTAACGTAGGGATTTCGGTAGTTGTTGTTGTAGTTCATGATGCTATTTGGTAAGGTAGAAAGGCTCAAGATGGTAGGATAATGTCAACAGGAAAACGGTGTCAACTTGATGATATTTAATAAAACATATGATATAGTATTGAGTCACATAAATATACAAGTTCTAAAACGTTCTAAAGAGTCACAAAGTCAGGTTTGAATTATCTCAGTTCCAGAAACACAAAGTCCAAATTTCACAAAGCAGAGTAGAAATGTATTTAGCACACAGTCTTTGACACAGAGTTATAAAGTCCTAAATTTAGTTGTTTAAGTTGTCTGACACAAAGTCATTCCACAAAGTTAGTGTTCTTCTGTTCTTGAGTTCTTGTGCGCCTATTTATATGTTCTTACAAGGAAATGAGTGCAAAAGACTAAGCCTTAATAAAAACATATTACAGGAAATATAGATTGTTTGACTGCCAAACCATCAGGGTTATGACACATGCTAAGTACGTGTTTTACCACAGCTGATTGCCATAATCCGTTGGTTTGTCTGCCAAACGCCTAACATGCACAAAACACAAAAGAAGGATTTAACACTTTTCTTAATACAGATTAATTCTGCTTCTCAAGAAACAAAATGCGTTTTTGAAAATCAACAAAATATTCAACCCTTAACTAGTGGCACAATAACTTCCCTGGTCTTCGGAGACTTTGGACTCCAAAGTTTGATTGCTATATAGTTCTGAAATATAGCGGTAGTCAGATATTAATCCAGTTTTGTCCTCAAGTTTTGCAAGAATATTGGTAGTTTTTCTGCAAATTTCGGGATATAATCTTTGGAAAGGCTTTTCAGCCCCACATGTCAAAATCAAATGATTATCTTTCTCACAAAGCCTACACTTATGATTGTTTGCCAAGCACTTACTTCTACCAGCATGAGAAGTCAAACCACATCTTCTACACAACTTATGAGGCCCGTTTTTGTTCAATTCACATGTAATTGATTCAAATTCCCTTTTAGCTTCACACACAGTCATGAAAAGTTGTTGTCGGCCATCATCAACACGCACCAAGTATTCATACAGCGTAGTCAGCTGATCATTCAGGCTGTTGACGGTTTTTTCAGCATTTACACTGGCTAACTCCAGTGATTCTTTCTCTGAACACAGGTCTTTGAGCTTGTCACTTAACACATTATTTTCATGCTTAAGAGTATCATTCTCAACCTGGAACCGCTTGATGGTCGAATTTGACTTTTTCACACTTTCAGTAAGTGAATTTACTTTTGATTCAAGAGTCTCATTTTTCAATTTTAAATGTTCATTGGTGGAGGTTAGTTCATTTTTTATTTCATTTGTTGATTTTGATGAGAGATTGTCCAACTTGCCTTCAACACAAGAAAGTTTGCTTGAAAGTTGTTTGATTCTTTGTTCAAGATCCGCACAAGCAATACAAATTTTAGTTTCTGTTTGAGCTTTTTGATTCGAGGAGCGACACAAGGAAGCATAGTGTCCATACCTTTTACATGAGTAGCACTTCCTACCTTGAGCTGGGCACACATGAAAGTCCTGGAATGAATTTCCACACTTGTAGCAACAACGAAATCCATTTAAATCCATCTTATTCACACAGTTCCAATTTGTCACAGGGGAAAAGTAACTTGACTCGCTTGAATAGTACTGTGGAGGTAACCGGGGGTACGGTACCGCGGAATTCTGCACCATATTATTACGAAGGGGTTTTAGCCTATCCGCAATGTTGGGATTTCGGTGGTTGTTGTTATAGTTCATGATGCTATTAGGTTAGGTAGAAAGGCTCAAGTTGGTAGGATAAAGTCAATAGATAAACGATGTCAATTTGTTGTTATTTTAATAAACAAATGATATAGTATTGAGTCACATAGATATACAAGTTCTAAAACGTTCTAAAGAGTCACAAAGACAGATTTGAATTATCTTAATTTCAGAAATACAAAGTCCAAATTTCACAAAGAAGAGTAGAAATGTTTTAAGCACACAGTCGTTAACACAGAGTTATAAAGTCCTAAATTTAGTTGTTTAAGTTGTCTGACACAAAGTCATTCCACAAAGTTAGTGTTCTTCTGTTCTTGAGTTCTTGTGCGCCTAT
The DNA here is from genome assembly GCA_948146395.1 of Fragum whitleyi. Classification (NCBI taxonomy): domain Eukaryota; kingdom Metazoa; phylum Mollusca; class Bivalvia; order Cardiida; family Cardiidae; genus Fragum; species Fragum whitleyi. The sequence goes on along the minus strand of OX411547.1, from coordinate 33,101,213 downwards.
TTATATGTTCTTACAAGGAAATGAGTGCAAAAGACTAAGCCTTAATAAAAACATATTACAGGAAATATAGATTGTTTGACTGCCAAACCATCAGGATTATGACACATGCTAAGTACGTGTTTTACCACAGCTGATTGCCATAATCCGTTGGTTTGTCTGCCAAACGCCTAACATGCACAAAACACAAAAGAAGGATTTAACACTTTTCTTAATACAGATTAATTCTGCTTCTCAAGAAACAAAATGCGTTTTTGAAAATCAACAAAATATTCAACCCTTAACTAGTGGCACAATATACATACCATCAAACCTTTTTCTTTAACCCATCTCATGCTGAACTCTATTTATTACTACTTTGAGAGGAGGTAAAGACAAAGACCAGACTGCACACGCGTGCAATCTGGTCTTGGTTTTTACCACGTGTTTTCCTTTGTAAATCAGAGAAATCATAAAAGAAATACAGTGCTTAAGGAAATACTGTCAAAAAATTAATGTAACTAATAATTCGAGAACTTTGGATTTAATGCATTTTATCAATTTTTTTCTTATTCAGTTCTATTTAACAGTCTTTGAAGTGTTGTAGGAAAAATATATGTTATAACTAGATAAATGGCAATGTGCAATGTGCAGCGAAAGACAAGTCTCAGGTACTAAAGATTTTACTGTCACTTACATATTGAGCGAACCAAAGGACTGTTCAATGTTCACATTAAGGTTTGGATATTTTCTGTAATTGCGTTTATTGTATAGCTGGAATTTACAAACAATTGAACTATGAGCTCCATTGACGCCACGGCCAGTATCATAACCTCTAGAAAACTCTAGATAGAGGATAAGGTCGATATATCTTTCATTGCGAGGGCAACAAAAGCTACATTTTTACAAGTGGTGAAGTCACGGGTGAAAACATACCTTTTGTTGTTCACTAAATGAAATATTAATCGATTTGACTCCGCTAAGATGTTGTCAAAAATGGTGGAATGAACGAAATCATGGTTAAAATATTTGATAATTTCACTTGTTTGACTGTGAATTATCAAACGATAATGTACCATATTTCTCGATAATCGACCGAAAAACATCAAAGAAATAAATTAGACACCTAGATTAGTTTTAATCGTCACATAATTGCAATCTAATAAAATAAAGATATTTGATTGGTTTAAATCGCATCACGTGGGGAAATCCATTGCACTTTATTTTTGTATAAAATGCAATAGGTCTTTCGGGAAACCCCCGATCTTCGATCTGCATTTCCTGTGTTGTAGGAACTCGAAAACCCCTCGTTTCCCTTCCATATCGTAATATTGCTATTTAATATATTAGAAATTAAGATATTTTTCGAAAGAATTTATGATTAAAAGTATGAGGCTCAGATTCTAAGCCGATGTTTACAGTGAGTCGACAAAGACCACCAAGCAACCCTCCCAGCTTAGCCCGATCACGATAGTTTCGGTTTAAATGTGGAATAACTTGTCAAAAATATGTTTTGATCATAAGTACCTCTACGAATGTCAAATAGTCGTTTATTTGTGTACCATTTGATTAACTTTATGCCGTTTAACTTCGATAGCGAGAAAAGAAATACACGATCTAAAAATAGATTGTGTAATACGCGCAGAAAGTAGACTCGAAACTATAATGTTAAGCCGAGTATTTTAATAGTTTCTTAGACCAAGAGGATTGCAATTATAAGGACCGAGTGTCTTTTTCAAAGCGTTTATTGGGGTATAAAGTGCAATTGCCTTAGCACATGGCTTAAACATAACGCCCTACGGGCGTTATTTGCCATGTGCTAAGGCAATTGCACTTTATACCCCAATAAACGCAGGGAAAAAGCCACTCATTTCTATAATATATGCCTAAAGGGGAACATTTCGGCGAATAACAAAGAGATGTATAAAATGTCTGTTGTTAAATGTTCAATGCATTTTTTTTGTACAAGTATACTTTTATCTTCAGAAATTAAAAAAGTACTTAAGTTTTGTCTTTCAAGAATTTGAAAAGGCATGAGGATTTTGCTTAGGCCCAAGAGTAAAAGTGCACACGAAAAATACAAACGAAAAAATCATTCAAGTGTGTTCCGTTATTTCGACTTCATTTCGACTCACCGACAAGTATCAACAGTCGAGGTATGTAGCAGAATGGGATTTTTCTTTTTCATTTTAAGGTTTCAAGATTTCTGAAAAAGTGACCACATGGGACAAAATCAACACAGCCTGTCAAAAACCTTTCAGGTCAAGGCTATTTACGTTGAATGTCAAGGACGAATTAAGAGAGTCTCTTCCGGTGAGCGAGAAGTTTTGGATCCCGGCGAGATCTCAACCCACCAACTATTTGTATTGGAGAGGTAAGGTATAAATTGCGACCAGATCTGTTACGTGGATACGGTTAATCTGACTAGAAACCTAACTCATACCAACATAATTCTATTTTTGATGGCTCTGAATACAAAGGTGTGAAAAAAAGAAGGAATTGCTTATAACAAACATTTTATCTTATTTTCCTTCTTTCCTTTCTTACCTGTAGGAAACAGCTATTTAAATATAATTACTTGCAAATGTTTTCAATTAGACCTGTCTGATATTACGTATGTTGTTCGGTATTTTGTAAAGTAACTGTATATCAGCAGTTTCAGAAAAATATAACCATTTGTTAAATTTTGACCGGAAGTTAATTTCAACCAATTAGGATTGTTATTTCAATTGGATCAACTGAAGTAACAATCCTGATTGGCTGAAATCAAATAACAATCCTGAATGGCTGAAATCAACTTTCGATCGAAATTTCACTAACAGTTATCTTTAGTAAAATCAGATGACTGGCTTTTTGCGCCTATTTTTTTGTTCTTTTATTAAATTCAAGTGTTTAGATAAAACCCATCTTTTTTTCATCTGTTAGGAAACAAGTTCTAAAAACTTACATTCATGTTGTTCGGTCCTCTGTGCTGGAGGCTGGGCTTTGAAAGTGCATGCCAATGCAAGAACCAATAGCCGCTCATTGGAATCGTACTGGGGACCTCTTGACCAAGAGACCGACTCCAAATCTGATTAAATCAGATACACCGTAAAACCATCCGCTACGCCTTTGCCATTAAGTCACGGGCGAAGTGGTTTCGTACAGATTGTTTATGTGATTTACTGAACCTCTAAATTTCGAAAATAGATGATATATGGAATGTTCATCCTAATCCACTAAATGTATGTTTTCAAAACGTATTCGTTAATTATTATAAGGAAAGATAAAAAAAAAACAACGTTTATAAGGAAAGATGAAAATAACGTCAATGACTGTAAATATATACGTTGGTTGATCCAGAAATTCGTAAAATGGAGTTATAAATCTTCCATAAAGATGGCTATCAATATGAAAAAAAATGTACACCTATTTAATGCAACATCTGTGCAATAAATGTGGAAAATTTCAAATTTGTAAGTTATATACTGTCTATATAGTGACTAATCAGATACATAGACCCCGCACGTAGGCGGGGGAGCAGGAACGTTGAATGCGACGTCATTATCAACTCTTTTCTACAAAGTATCGAACTGCTCACATGCCTTTCTGCGCCCAAAAATTTTTCTAGCAAAAAGTATCCCCATTCCATTTGGGATGCAAACTTGTCTACAACTTCTTTATGAATAGTGAAGTGTAGACACAGATGCTAGGCTTTGATGTTTGGATAATATTAAGGATCATTTGGGACGACTTCGTTCGTTGAAACTCCAATATACCATTCTTTATCCTCTATTAAAACCTGCTTTTTACTTTGAATATCCACGGTAACTTAAGAAAAACTTCTCTGTTTGACATAATAATATTTTATTTAAATTATCCGAAATGTTTAGGGTGGCGATTGACTCATGATCATGACAAAATTTGAGAAATAAACGGAATTCATCATTTGGTGTTGACGTCAGATCACTATTCACTTGCAAATAGTCCTTTAAAAAATCTGTGTCCGTAAAAACTCTTCCAAAAATGTTTAAATTATGACAATTGATTCCCTATTTACGTCTTATTAATTTCTAGTAAGAAGTAACAAATAAAATTTACGAAAACATTCAATAATTTGATTTATGTAACAGATTTCTTTGATTTTTTTACGCTCCCCCGCCTAAGACTACATATGTTACTATGGTAACGAAATTCAATGCCGCTTAATATAAATTTGCAAAATATAATTACATTTGTCCTCTTGGTAGAAACTGAACTTCACACGCTAAAAATTTTTCAACGAACAAGCTAGAATTGCCAAAGTTATGGGCCAATTATACGAACTTCTGGATCCTCGTATGTTGATTTTTTTTCTCCAAGGCTGTCACCGACCCACAAAGGATTTAGCGACTTTAGACCCACAGTCATTGAGTAATAATTCAGTGGTTAGCTGTATTCGAAAAACTAGTTGTTCTACACATTCCAGCATTGCTTTAAAGGTGGGTGTCAGAAGAAGTAAGTTTTCCGCCCAATTCTTTGGTTCTTAAGAGTCTTAATTTATCGTAGTTCAAGTCGAACTTTTGGGTTTCTGCATTTTTTTCAGAAATTTGTACAATATGCGCAATCAATCCACAATTTGGGTTCATTTGAATAAATTAATAACTGTAAATTTCGCTCTTAGTGATTTTTCAATGAAGCAATCGAATAATTTCGTAATCGACTGAAAAAAAATTGTCGACAAGATTAGAGATCTCTTATTCTTAATCGCATGTTTTTCTTTTTGCAAGACTTCTTGTCTGTATATAAAACCTTGAACAATTTCTTTAAAATGTCACGTATTTTGGTTGGGGTGACTCTGTCGGCAAATAAGACTGTAAATTTATTGTATATTTATTTATAACAATTTTGCACAAATATTACTGTTCATAACTCTGTTTATTTACCTTCACACTGTTACATTTGTATATGTTATTCCTCATGCTTTCTGTTAAGGAACCGAGAGAAATAAAAGATAACATATTGTATTGTATTGATAATAACTGGAGCTAAAAGTTATACCAATTGTCTTACCTGGAAAGGCGTTTTGTCTCAAGGGATGGGGTAAATGGCAATCATTTCCAGATGGTCACGAGACACAAAACAGTATGGACTTTTTACAGGGAGACACATGCTTCTGTGTAGGTTATGGCAATGTTACACGGTACTTCCGGTTGTATCCTTCTGCAGTTAACCAATATTGTACAGGGAATCTGAACGATGAATGCGGGTGTTCAAACGGAGCATACTCCTTATATCAAATCGGTAAGATTCCCTCTCGTTTTCTAACTTAACGTTCAGGTCCAAGTGAAAGTCAGACATAATGTTTTTTCTTAAAGTGCTATTTTTTTTGTAATTATCTCTTTGTGCAGCTTTAAAACGGTTCACAATTCTCTATGTGTTCACCATTTGACTGTTAAATGCTTAATTTTGAATAAATATATTGGTTGTTTTCTTACATTTTATATGTAAAAAGAGAAAAGTTCTAAAACGTCTTCTTTAAGCGGTTCCGTTTATCACATTTGAGCATGCGTGTGAGATTTCCAACAATCACAATTTCAAATACATGTATGCACAAAGGAAAGACTTGACCAGCCTGTGCATCCGCACAGTCTGTCCAGAGTCTTCACTCTACGCTTAGTACCTAGAATAAAAGGGTCTCAAAAGTATCTGTAGACCATCAGGTAAATTTATATTTACAGTTTGTGACTGTCTACGCCTCTCAATGTTTGCACGTCAAGAACATTTCAAATTGTTGGAAATGTCACGCACAGGCTTAAATTGTATTTCAGGAAAAGATACCAACAAAGGCGGCGACTGTATAACTCAGACATTAACAAAAGATATATTTGGCTCCAGAAGACAGAGTGGGGTACGCCGATGTGACGATACTAATGTTATTGATTCTTACAGATGTTGGGACGGACGAAGTAAGTTTTTATAATGCAATGAAGACTGTATTGACCTGATATCACATGTCTGATTACACAAGATGATACCAGGCAGTATTTTTTTAGAAACAATTTGCATACACTTTCATCTGTATAATTTTTACTTTTAAGGTTTTATTACAATTAATCGCTGAAAAATGATTGCATGATAGAAAGAATAACATGTAAATGTCTTAAGATTTCAATGTTATCTGGTCTCGGCTGCGAGAAATTATCCTGACTCGGAAAAGCCTCGTCATGATAAATTCTCCCAATCTCGACCCGATAACATTGATAAATTAAGACACTAACGTATAATTCTCTATATTACTATCACTGACCCTAACAGTAGATACAGTAAGTTACGTCGTGAAATTGGAATTCATCTCAATCAAAACCATTCTAAATCACTCACTCAGCGCTCCATTCGTTCACTCTTAACACTCACTCAAATCGACCGAAAACGCTACAAAATCATTCAAAAGATACAATGAAAAAATGCATTCCAAATGAATATGAATGGAAAAAAATCGGAAAGTCACTGACATAATTGAAATTGAAAGCGTTTGATTGGTTCTTGAAGAAATAGGAAACTATTTATAGAACTTGTATGCATATTTTATTAAAGGGGGGTAATAAATATCGCTAATTTTGTTCATCCAGAACAAAATAAGCGGTATTGGGTTACCTGCCTTTAATTTCAGTCAAAAATCGCTCCACATACTCATAGAATTTTATTCCAAACTCATTCCAAACTCATTAACCATGTCACTTTCACGATGTTGTTAACTGTATATATTCAAACAGAGCGAAGTACGCCGATGTGACGACATAAATGTCAGTTGTACTAGTGTTTTAGCGCTAAAATACAGCTGGTTGTAAATGCGAAGTTCATTTTTTATGAAACTTCCTTCTCAAATAAACAATTTACATGATTCTGGGAGGACCAGCCTTAGATTAAAATAAAAATAAGACTTATTGCATTTGTAATATGAGATATGAAATGAAATGGGACTTTCGTTCCGTTATGACTGTAATAAAACGTTGTAAAAAAAGCATCTTAAGATGCACGATTTTACACGAAATCAGGCCTTGTATACAAAGGTATGAACCCAATAGAATATATTATATTCTGCGTAATAAATGAACTGGCAGGGCGGGGCTTAACCGTGACGTAATTTGGCGAGGTTACTTTTCAATCGTTTAGGTTCTTTCAAATCATCGTTAACGCGAGAATATAACTGTATCCTAAAACCTAAAGAATTCACGTGCTTTGAGAGAGTGAACACATTTCATCGCTTGGTTACCAAGGCCTCGTAACTTCAGCTTAATTAAGCTGAAGTTACGAGGATTTGGTTACTAATCTACGATTTAAGGTCTAAAGTTATTTATGTCGACTCTCTTTAGAAGTAGGTTATTTTAGATAAAAGCTGATTTCCCTTAACCTTAAGTGCAACGACCCGTTACTTAGGCTCCGCCCTGTGAGGGCATTAATGATGGATAATAACAATATTGAATGTGAACACTAAAATTTCTACGAAAACAAACCTGTTTTTAATTGAACATGGTTAATTCAATATGTTTTTTATAAATGTCTAATTGCAATTATACACATGAAATCAAAAACTTCCATTCAAAATATACAATTCAAATTGGCCTTAGAGATTAATAATCTTGAAAATTTACACCCATTTCTTTCATTTAAACTAGAAAACAGAAAGCAAATTTGAACTTGATCATGGTTCAACTTTTTTTTTAATAAACATAGATATAACCGTTTTTTAAGTAGGCGATACATATATTTATGACAAGACAGCCCACTTAAAAATACTAGTCTTTTTGAATTTATTTTTCTCATAGGCAAGGTATACGCCATAGCAAATTTGAGATATAAACAAACAAACAAACAAACAAACAACGAGACGACAACAACAACAACAACAACGACAACAAAAAGAAACAAAAATATAAAAAAAAGAAAAATAGGACCTTTACCACGAAACCGATGTTTCCAAATATTTTTTTTTAGAAAAAAAAGTATTACAGCAAATTCGTTTTTTAATTATGAACCTAAATAATGCATGCAACACCCTCCTTTAAATTGAAAAGAAGTAGAAAAGAAATATAAATGTCGTGAGTGTTAGCTGCTTCATTGTTACTCGATTATCTCTCTTGATATTTCCAGCTGTGCGCTTTTTTCGCAATACAGTGAATCTCACCTGGTATGAGGCCCGCCGGCGGTGTTTACAGAAAGGTTTCGAACTTGCTGTTGGTAGCGGCAGATCGACAAATACTTTTCTTGGAAAGGAGTTTTGGACGGAGATGAGACGAACATTTGCTCTTTCATGGACAGCTAGACAAGGTTTGTTTTTTAATAGTAAAATATGATTGTTCATGAATGGGTGAACAAAATACTCGCGCGTATCCTTAGCACATTTTGGTGAACGAAAACGTTTACCAATATAACTTTGTAAGGAACACCCAGTAGGTTCTTAAAAGCTTCGAAATAAACTAGAGCCCATTAAGATACAATTTAGTATTCTTTTAGACTTCTCCTCGCAAAACCACTGTGATATTAGAATCCTTTATCATGCGAAGATAATGAAATTCCCCTAAAAAAATAAAGTAGCAAATTTTAATCGGGCGTATTGATGATCCGCGTAAGCATATCGAGGGTTTAGAGCAAAAAACAAAGTTTGTCTCTATACACTGTAAAGACACATACATGTACTATGTTTTTGATCTGTATACCTAATACGTAGTAGCAATAGAAACGGTAACCAGTATAGTAACATCCGTGAACAACAAATGCGTTACGATTTTTACCCAAGATGATTCGCAAATAATAAAACGACGAATGCGCTACGATTGAAATCGAAAGTGATTAGCAAATAATAAAATACATAATTTCATGACTGTAAACAGCATGCAATAGCATCACGGTTAAACGAGCGTCAATCGTCGAAAGTTCTGAGTGGCTGCTTAAATTCCAAATCATAAAATGAATTTGTTTGTTTGTTTGAATGGGTTTAACGCCGCTTTCAACAATCTCGCAGTTATATCGCGGCGGCCGGAGCACCTAACAATGGATTCCTGGTATTCTTTCACCTGTACTACCATTACACTCTTTCCTAGCCTCCGACTGCTATTTCACATAGGTTTACGATTATCTACCCATTGGTGAAAGACAAACGTCGGAAAGGATATTTGCAGCCACCGGGGATCGAACCCACGACTTCCAGATTGGAAGTCTTATGCCTAACCAACTGCGCTATGGTGGCGGCACATCATTAAGGTAACTGCGGACACATAGAGGGCCATTTTAGGTCCAAATTTTAAATTGTCTGCAAATCATGCCTAATGCGATAAAACTATACTTTGAAGTATCCGCTTTCATATTTCGCTCATAGAAAGGAATTTCATAACGTAGAGTTGACGTCATGACGTCATCAAGGGGCCGACCCCTTTTTTAGGGGCCAAAATCAGTAATTGTCCATTTTTTTCAGAAAAAATGAACCGATTTTCATCCCGAAAACGTCATTTGCTTCGTTTAAAGACGCCGGATCTTATGTTCTATTAATATGCGGATATAAGTATAAGAAATACAATTAAGTGTAACGTATTGAATGTTTATGCCTTCTGCGTTGCTATTTTCGAGTACAGTCACTGGAAATATTGCCTTTTTTCTCGAACATTTGTCCGGTGACCTATGTTGAAATTTAGATATGTTGCTGCCAAACCATTCCGCTGAAGAAATTTGGAATAAAAAACATTTGTCTTCGGGTTAGATTTTTTGTAAAATTCGATTTCAGCGAAGATAACGCAAATCAGAGGATATTTCAACGTCGCGTCAAATGTTCACAAAAGCTGTCTTTTTTAAATGGCTAAAACTTAAGTGTTTTATTTTTATTTCTTAAAATCACATTCAGATTTAATACTTTTGAACCCTATATTTTACGACAAACCTAAATTTCAAATATTTTAGAATAAGTTATTGCACGGAGACTGGCGCCAAAGAAGCATAGTGCAGATGGTTTTAGTGCGACGTCGAATCCGAAGAAAAAATGGTCCAACAACTTCACAAAATCAAATTTAATAAAAAATCTAACCCGAAGACAAATCATTTTTATATGATTAATGCAAAGCATATTCTTTTCGCTACAAAATAACAAAAAATCAGCAAAGGTCACCGGACGAAATTTTGAGAAATTTCTACTTATTTACAAAAAATGAAATGAAAAAAGGAACGACAAATCTTAAAATTCGCAAAATAGATAGCGTTTCGGGCCTATTTTTCTATTTGAATGTGCACAGAAATTAAACGAATAGCTCGGGCGTTCTTGGACTTTCAAAATGAATCTTTTTTCGTGAAAATCGGCCGATTAATTCAGAAAATATTTGCAAATATTGATTTTGGCGGGTCGAAAAGGGGTTGGCCCCTTAATGACGTCACGACGTCAAATGAACGGGTTTCAGAGATTTTAAGAAAGTCGAAAATTCGACTATGTTATCTGTCCGCAGTTACCTTAAATGAAATCACAATAGATAAATAATGATAGAAATAAAACCATCTAATTAAAATACACTGAATTTCGAGTACAGTTTGAATCTATTTACGAAATGAAATTGCGCAAAGTTGCACCAGTCTGAAAAATATTAGAATGATTAAATGCAAATCATTCATTTTATGAGCGGATGTCTATTTCATACAGTTCATTTGGCGAGATCCTTTTCTGAGATGCTAAAGCATGCATGGATGTCAACCAAACAAAATTCACAAGAATTATCTCAGGGAACACTTTAACAGAAGGAATTTTTATCATTCTAATGAAAATCCCTCCATTTATGAGCAGAGTTTGTTTCCATATATGAAAAATATTCAATCATCATTTTAAAGAAATGATACTTCGGTGTCTTTTAACTTGCATGACAAGAAAAATTTGATTGATTGGATTACCTTGGTATTTTCGATTGGACATATTTCCATTTAATGCATTCATTTAGTTGTTTTTCGACTATCTCTTTCACCTTACTATGTAAACAGGGACGTTCACCATCAGCACTTTCAGTGCTCTGATTTTCATCTATCCCAGGTAGAGACGAAAGAGCATGTGTAGCCATATCAAAAGATGACCATGATATGTTATATTTGTCGGAGGAGAATTGTTCGTCAAGCCACAGGATTATTTGTGAACTAACAGGTATCATAGTTAGATAAGTATTAATATCTTATTACATAGTTACCGACCACACTTATAAAGAGACTACCTCTAACCTATAACAATAACCAGCACATTGTATTTGTATAAAATTCCTTTGATAATGATCGACTACTTTCTTTGTATTATTCATATTGAGGGAATATCAAAAAAAAAATCTAATTAAATATTAGATACGCTACAACAGAGGTGTAGATAAGAGGGGGTAAGTCCAGTGTAAAATTTTTATTTTCAAGTGAAACCCTATAATGTGGGTACTCATTTGAATTGTCATGACAAGACGATTCCAATGAGTAACATCAAAATAAGGTTTTAGTAGGAACTAACCAAATATTTAAATTTGGAATCGAAAATTCCCCCTCTATCTGTAGTTTTGATACGTAGTAAGATATTGAAAATAACCACAAAAATGGGGTGATAAAAGAGTTTGTCATATTTAAAAAAAATGTATCTTTCGGGAAAAAACGTTCTCGGCAAGTTGCTTGTTTCAAATAATTTCTTCCATAAATGTTTTCTGAAGGGTTTCTTCAGGGGCGTCTAAAAGCGGGAGCGGAAATGATATACATGTAATACAAATTTGATTGTTAGGAACATATTTTCAGAGAGCAGCAGTTTCCCAGTTGCTGCAGTAGTGATCCCAATCGTCGTTGTTGTGGTTGTGTTTTTGGTAATTTTATTCATAGTAATATTTGAAAGGTATGTATGTAAACTATTACCTGACTGCATTCTCTTTGGAAAAAAAATACCCACAAAAAGCATACTAAGACTACTAGTTATAGGGGCCTGAGATAATAAAACTTTTTTACTCAACTGAAAATGTACTCAAATTTCAAATTTAGATTAGCGTTTCTTTGAAACTTAAATAAGATAGAATGAATATAAAGATTGAGAGGATTCTCAGTTGAGCATTAGAAGAGTTGTATATTCTCGGTCCCTGGAGAATTATGAAATAATATAACATTTATTCAGCACATAGGCCTATAAGGTCACCGGCCCAAGATACAAAAGATGATACGTACATTTAACGTAAAGAGTGTCCATTATCATTTGTGACCCGTCACGCGAAAAGGGACCATATAGGGAGTGCGTAAAGTGTCGACCCTAGTCAGACTAAGCGGACTGCGGGGATTGCGAATGACTAGGATCGAAAGTTTTCGCACTTTGCTTATTTTCTGAATCTAGAATGGCCAATCTACCTTCCTTATTTTCTAAATATGACATAAAGGACTTTATTTTCTAAAGTGATGAGCAGTCATTGGTACCGGATTCGATCCCATGTCGGAGAAAATATATATACTTTCAGACACATGTCTCCAATCACTGATTATTGATCAACCTTTGTGAGATGAACAATTGGGGGCTCAGATATGATGAAGTGCTAATACTTCCGGGGTCAGTTTTACTAAACATCTTACGATCATCTTTGTGAAAGTTAAAAGTTGAAATTGCTTCTACAGTAGTAACAAAATATGGAGTTCTGCGTTGCATCATCTCATTGGAATCGTCAACTAGAGACGAATTCACTGCGATATTGCGAGGTAGACTCTAACAATGAATGTAAACACCAGATATGATTTGTGATTCTGACTTACGATAATTATTTTTTTCCTAAGACGTTTAGTAGAACGGGTCCCTGATTATTTTCTACATTTTAACGCATCTTTAAAGTCTTAACTAAACTACTTGAGTTATACTTCGATTTCAGACGACAAAATGTACGACGAAAGCCCCTGCGGACCGTTAACAATCGATTTTATGACCAAGTCGTCTGTTCGTCCGTTCAGACCACCAGTCGTGGACAGGCGGAAATAAACAAGACACCGGCCATAGTGGAGGAGGAAAATGTATACCACACAATCGACGACCATCGTATGAATCAAAGTACTGACAGAACCTACGCAGTTCCTTTTCAGGGTCAAACTGTGGACAGATTGAAAGATAATTCAAATCAAAGTGATTATGAAGGCAAAAAGGAATTAGAATACAATATCTTGGATCTAAAAGACAATCATACAAAAGAAAACACACTGTGTAAAACTCCGAAAACGACAAATTCTGAAAACGATAGCGGTTGCGCCTCAGTCAGGACAGTTTTCCAAAATTTCGAAAATCATTATGACGTCACGCTTGTGACGTGAGAATTCGCCATTACAAAAATCACTGTCTTTCTGCATTTACCTGTTTCTTTTCTAATTGTTTTCAGCGCGAAACATAGCATTGTAATCTCTTATTCTCTTTCTGTTTTTGAAGAACAGCACGCAAAGGAAACAATGATGCTTCCAAGTAGAGCTGAAACGAATACTCGAGAACCAGGGTATCGGGCAGGGTTACGTTTCCTACCTGTTACTAATGTATAAGCACTGGGATCTTTTGGAGATCAAGTTCAGAAAAGAATTGAATACTGCTTAAAACAGCATTCAATTATCATGATTAATTTCTTGAGTTGATTTCCAGATTGTCCTACGGACTTACATTAAATAGTTTTGAGAGTCCTGGCTACTTACCCAACAGACTCGCAACACCGTCATCCCTTCAAACCATGCCGGAATTTGCATGTTAAAACCCATTTTACAGAAATCGCTCGGACTTTTCCGTAAAATGGAACGATCCTCGGACGTAACAATCGGGAACTCTCGGCGATTCTACGGAATAGACCTCGGGAAAAATACGGGCGCAGCCATGAAAGCGCGTCAATTTTCACGTGGGTTTTTTATGACGTCACAAACATCAACGATCCCGCTATGGATGCCGTTGCATAAAACAAAATCAACGTAATAATAAAAGAGGGCAAATTATAATTTAATAACAAAACGCAGTGTATTACTGCGTTTTGTCATCAAATTATAATGTACCCAAAAGATCTCTATAGACATTCGGAACGATTTAACAAAGTGTAATTTTCTTCAAGCGTATTAAAAATGATCGAAGTACCACAAGAAGCCGGATTACCTAAAATACGACCCAAAATTACTACACTTACGTCCGAGGCAATCGGGAACCCTCGGCGATTCTACGGAATAGACCTTGGGAATAATAAAGGCGCGACCATAAAAGCGCGTCACTTTGCACGTGGGTTTATATGACGTCACAAACATCAACGACTCCTCTAAGGATGACGTTGCATAAACAAAATCAACGAAAGAATAAAAGTAGGCATATTATAATTTGATAACAAAACGCAGTGTTTGACTGCGTTTTGTTTTCAAATAATAATATGCCCAAAAATTCTCCACAGACGGTCGGACAGAATTTTAAAAATGTGATTTTCTTTTATTCAAGAACCGAAGTACCACCAGAAGCCGAATTACCTAGAAATGACCAAAAATTACTACACTTACGTCCGAGGTACTTTCCAGTTTACGGGAAAGTCCGAGCGATGTTCCGAATGACGTCCGAGGTACTTTTCAGTTTACGGAAAAGTCCGAGCGATGTTCCGAATGCGGACGGAAGTGTACACTCGGGAACCTTCGGCGATTCTACGGAATAAACCTCGGGAATAATGAGGGCACAAACATAAAAGCGCGTCATACCGCACTTGGGTTTATGTGACGTCACAAACATTTCTAAGATGACGTTGCGAAAAACGAAATCCAACAAAGGATAAATAGAGCATATAATTTGATTACAAAACGCAGTGTTTTAAAGCGTTTTGTCATCAAATTATAATATGCCTAAAAGACAATCGGAAAAGTTTAACAAGGTGTGTTTTTCGTCAAACGTATTAAATAACCGAAGTACCCCCAGAAGCCGAATTACCTTAAAAATTACCCAAAATTACTACACTTACGTCCGAGGTACTCTCCAGTTTATGGAAAAGTCTGCGCGATGTTCCGAATGGTAAGTGTCGTCATTTTTGGTCATTTTTTCGGTAATTCGGCCCCTGACTACGCTTCATGAATAGTATATTCCTTTAATGTTTTCCGGTCGTCTGTGGAGTTCATTTGGGCATGTTATAATTTGAAAGCAAAACGCAGTAAAACACCGCGTTTTGTTTTCAAATCAGAATATGCACAATCTAAACATTACGTTCATTTTGTTTTTCGCAACGTCATCCTCAGTTATGTTTGTGACGTCATATAGATCTCAACCCACGTGCGATATGACGCGTTTTCATGGGTGCACCCTAATTATTCCCAAGGTCTATTTCGTAGAATCGCCGAGGGTTTCCGAGTGGATCGGCCTTTGTAAAGTTGATGAAATAAATAAATGGACAGTAATCACCGGACACTCGAGAACCCGCGGGTAACAATATCTTCTCGAGAACTCGGGTACAAAAATTCTTCTCGTCCAGTCTCTACTTCCAAGAAAAATTGAACAAAGGACAAGAAAGGCAAATCAATACATACTTTTTATTATTTTAATATTACGATGTTGGAACCGATTAGAATCGTCTCAATGAGTATTGAATAATAGGATTTAGTGAAAATTAGGCGCCAATTGATAAATGTAATCAAAAAGGGCTGTATCATTTACCATGAAATAATGTATTAAGCGAAAATTACCGTAATAAGTGACCGTTTGGTGGTCCTCTAAGAGGTCGCTTGACACAAATTCTACTGTTTATAAATGTCATTGGGGCACGTTTAAGCGTGTATTAATATACTCTTGTCTTACACAAATTTATTACCAGCATACGTAAATAAATATCGTCCTGAAATCTGAGGATCGGTGGTTTCTTGGATACCAAAGTGGCCAAAATGCTTTGAAAGACATACTTTAGTTTACTTTTTCAAATTATTCATACGTTACACTTATTCTATATCAAGTTCTTTCTACTGTATTTAGTGTAAGTGTATTTTTTATGCTGTGAAAATAGGAATAAGACTTCGTTGTATACAAGAGTTTCTTATCGAGAATGTTATTTCCTGCACTTTCGACTTGTAAATGTTACGAATGAAATATACTCACGAGCAATGAAAACGCACCACCTGATTTTTTTCTCGTTAGTTGTTTATTTATTGTACCAAAACGTCAGACACGAACATTACCAATCTAAATTAATTTTCAATGGACCATTTACTACACTACTAAGTAAGAGTAAGCTCAGAAACGGTCGAAGGATTTTGAACCTATGACTTTAGAAAAGCTTTAAAAACCATTAATCTTAAATTTTCAAAGTAGGTTTGCAAAACCTTTCTGTCGTTCGATTTTTGGTAACATGACTTCTAACTCAGTACAAAATGCCATATATTACTTTGTGGAACAGTTGCCATAGTCTAGACAGTTAATTCGTGCATAGACTAACGCTCATTAATTACTAGGTCTACACGGTACCTTCGGCGTCCCTGATTTGCCTAATCATGTCGTTTGAAGTGTTACTCACACGAAAACACGAGTACCAAAGGTTATTTACGATTCTTTGATTTTAATATCAAAAATGCCTCATGTTCTTATTTAATCCGATACCATACGTAAGTTGAGATCAATTTACTGCTTTTGGCTTAGAACAAATGTGAAATCTAATCCTGTATTTTCATTTTCTAAGAAACAGGACTTTTAATTATGCAATTTAAAACCTGTTTCCAAAATACAGTTAAATGGGCAAGCCAAAAGGGCCTTTTGAATGACCACCAAAAACGCAGCGACGTTTTATGGTTAGTGTTAAGTTATGCAATGTCTATATGTTACTTTATAGGTTAAAAGACGATAAAAAAGGAGTCGATTGAAAATTTTATAATTTAGGGTGGTTTGTGCAAGTTTTTTTCGGTGGTGCGTTTTCATTGCGCTCGGGTATATTTTACGGTTCCTTGAATTTGTTGAATCATGTATACCAAGTAACAAACACTGAAGGGCTTAACCCAGAATTGTAAAGCCTTTTAAGCTAAAAAAAAATAGTATTAAAATAATTCTCTGAAATAAATGGAAAGACAAATCTGTATTTGTATTTTTTCTCAGTAATTTATTGTGATGGTAGATCAAGGAAATATACCTTTTTTTTCAAAAATATTGAAATATAATTTCATTTCCTGCCACTAATTTTCCTGGGTTGCTCAGTTAAGCGTCCAAATCAAAAAGCTGCAGTTACGACGCTTATGTATCTCATCAACGATTTGCTTTTTGTTTATGTCAGTGACTGCTTACTACACCCGGAACATCGCTCGGACTTCTCCGTAAACTGGAAAGAATCTCAGGCGTAAGTTTAGTATTTATTTGGTCATTTTTTATGTAATTCGGCTCCTGGTGGTACTTTGGCTAATCCGTTTGAATAATGACTAATTCCTTTAATGGTTTCCGATCGTCGGGGGAGATTTTTTTTCATATAAAAATTTGAAAGCTAAACGCAGTGAAACACTGTTTTTTATTTTCAAATTATAATATACCCAGTTTTAACCTTACGTTGATTTTGCTTTTTCGCAAAGTCATCTTCAGTATGTTTGTGACGTCTTATTAACAAACGTGCGAAATGACGCGCTTTCATGTCTGCGCCCTTATTGTTCCGGAGGTCTATTCTGTAGAGTCGTCGAGGGTTCCCGAGTCTGCTTACTATAGTATACTGAACCGACGTCTCCCGATGATTAGTTTGATTTTAATTCGGCTGTTCCAATATAAATATTCCATTTAACGATCCCTCTATTAGAAATAAAACTGCGTCCATCCCAACATCGGTAAGATTTTCCCACATTGCAAGCTTTTTTTTTTATTTATTATAATGAAAGATTTCAAGCTATTTTGGATTGGGCTTATCATTTAGACGCAAAAACGTTTTGCCTTGGTTTTTCTGAAAAGTTTCGTGACATATTATATGATTTCATAAGTTGATTGTTTTTTGTTAGTTGTGGCGTTTTCCATACTAAAGGGTGCTGAAATTATTCAGGTACATTTGAACACCACTCTTCAATTGAAACAATAAGAGAAATGCAAAAGATAAACGCTTATATGTGATGCTAAGCTACTCAATGCTGCAAATCGACAATAACTGGGCTACATAAGACTAGCACGCAAATGTTCGCCTATGCCATCGTAAACTTTAAAAAAGAGGTTTGGCGTTGTTTGATAGCAAATGGACGTCTTATCGAGCAAATCCACTGGATTTTCTATATAAATAACAAGCCACAAATTGGAATTTGATAGATAATAAATTTGATTGTGTATATACATCTATATACATATGTGACCAAACATGCAGAAAGGGACCATCTCGGAGCTCCGTTAAACGTATATTTGAAAAAGATATTGATTCCAGTGTAGGTCAACCAGAAGATACATTTAAAAAATTCGTTCACAGAAAGGTAGAATGACCACTCTAGATTCAGAAAATTAGCTAAGTGCGAAAGGTGACGATCCTAGTCAGACTGCGCAGGCCGCGCAGTCTGACTAGGGTGGACACTTTATGCACTATCCAAATGGTCCCCTTTCGCCTGACTTGTCACGTATATATTCATTTTTAAAAATTGTAGCCTTTCGAAAGAATAGCAGAGTCAGCCCGATTAGCTCAGTCGATGGAGCACTGGACTTCAAAACTATTGAAAATCGACCGTGTGGATTCGATTCCCGGGCTGGAACACTAACAAACTAATTTGTCTTTCGGATGAGACATTAAACCGAGGCCCCGTGAGACGGTGCTTTACACCGAGCACGTTAAAGAACCATGGCGGGTCTCAGCAGTTGTTCGTCATGTATCCTTGCACTATCCCCCGTAGCAACTAGCCGTCTTCTGGGGGCGTTTCTCATATGGGCATGTTCACCGTAGCGACGATAAATAAACGGAAATACACAAGTGTAGCAGATATTATGAATCACCCTGTATAATATTCCTTCACACCCCCAGCAGCTTAATCGTTTGAAAATTGCGGACAGTGTGTGGAAAGAATTATGGTTTTATAATGCTATTGTATTCGTTTAGTTTACTTTCATCGGAAAATATTCTACCCATTGTAATCGGGATTCCCAATATTTAATACTAAGTACTGACCAAAACACGGGTCAACCTTGGACCATTTATAAATATTGTTTATGAGTTTTGGAATTTGAAAGTGGTCTTATCTTTTTTAATATTATTATTATGGAAGCGACTTATGTTTTATCATTTTTTTAGATGGAAGAGTTAGATGTTCTATCTAACATAGTTCGCGTTGAAAGAAGCTCTTCTTAATTGATTTCAAATAAATGTGGATTTGCGAAATCGACGGCATTAAAAATAGACTTTCTAGATATCTAGTTATTTTGCAGAAAAGAGAAAAATAACAAGGTAAGAAAATATTATTCAAAATGAATATTTTGAAGGAAACTTTGATTGATGAAATAATAATTATTAGTTTATTTGAAGTAGGTTTAAGTCCGTTTTTAATAGTTTTTCTTCATGTTGTGGTGGCCAGAGTATAGTTAGTTACATCGTGAAATTCGCTTTCATCTCAATGATACCAATCTTAATCACTCACTCAGTGCTCCATCCATTCATTCTAAACACTCACTCAAATCATTCAAATCCGCACCAGAATCATTAAAAAAGATACAATGAACAACTATATTCAAAATAAATATGAATAAAAAAAACCGCGATTTCAATGACATAATTTAAAATCGTAAGCGTCTGGTTGGTTCTTGAATGAATAGGAAACTATTTATAGAACATGTATACATCTTTTATTTAAGGGAGGTGATAAATATCGCTAAATTTGTTCATGCAGAACAAAATTAGCGGTATTGGAATACCTCCCTTTATTTTCACTCAAAAATCCCTCCACACACTCATTCAATTTCATTCCTAACTCATTCCAAAATCATTCCCATGTGAATTGTACGATGTTGTTAACCGTACCTACAGTTGGTACCATCATGAAATGGACACATTCTCTCCAACCATTCAGAAAAGCCCCGAACTCATTCGAAAATGTCACAGAATCGTTTAAAATATTTCATTACTCAATTCAAATCGAACAAACCACCAATTGTTTTTACTGGCATGCTGATTTGAAGGCGACCTCGAAGGCACACCAACTTTTTTGAAAGAAAAGTAGGTAGCTTTTTAAAGGGAGATAATGGAATATGAATTATCACGCCAAGGTTGGACGATATCTATTGAGAAAAAAAAACTTTGCATGCAAAGCAGGGTATAATTGGAAAACTATTTGCATCGTTTTGTCATCCTGAACGCAAGGCTGGTTACTAATTTTGAATTCATTCTGAGGCTACTTTGTGTGCAGTTAAACAAAATGGCCGCAAACTGAATAATCAACTTAGGGATATATACGATTTTTTTTATTAAAATCAATTGAGCTCGTGAATACATTTGTAAAACTTTATTTGCTCAATTCATTTTCATTGATTGTGGTTAAATTCGATAGCTTTTACAAGAAGGATGGGTTTTATTTATTCAGTCATCATTATATATGTGTTGTCAAAAAGACAAAAACATGTGTTCCAATCGGCTCCGAGTTTTTAAAAAGAACATTAATTGATTTTGTTTATTTAATGAAAATGCCTTTTTAAATGGAAATGCAATACCACGAAATTTAATATCCGTATTAAAACATCCATTCATTTGCTATGAAACCTAGGAGAGATATTGTATAAGCACTATCCCCCGTAACAACTAACCGTCTCCTGGGGGCGTCTACGGAAGACTATTACTGCCATTTTAACTTAGAACTTCGCTATTAGAACTTATGACTTAGAAGTTAGAACTTATAACTTAGATATTAGAACTTACAACCTTGCAGACATTTTAGCGCGGAAAATGATGGCTAGGCATGTGACATTGCGTAAAAACTGGAAATTTATGCCCTTTTAGCATCTAGCCTGGCTAATGGAAAGAAAAACACGTCGAGCCAAGTTAAAATGCAGGAAGGTAAGAGATTGGTATGCTTATATTGAGAAATATTTGTGATCATAATAAATGTATTCAAACACAAGGTCTTGCAGGAGACCTACCGGGTGCACATTGTCTAAATTGTCCTGACTGCTTGTTCTTCCCTAAGAAATGGGCCATTAATATTGATTTGCAAGGGATTAAATATTCGTATTTCACAGGAGTAATATTTTCGACACTGTCTCTTTGTTGGTACCATTTTAAGGGAACCAGTCTATATCAAGGTCATTTATCAAGATCAAATATGCGAAAATATAATCTTTGAGATCATTTTCACTTGGGATTTCAATATAGGATTAAACCATTGTATATGGAAATAAGCATTGAAGGGGACTTCCGGGTTTAACAAGCGTTGGTTTTTTTTCATAGAATTCGACCAGCATCTAGTTGTTGAAAAGTATATTAATGGGGTCATTCATTGCTTAATGGATAGGTTGTTAGACCAGCATCCTGAGATATTGTTCCGATTGCCAACCATGTCACTAGAAAAGGAAATTTCTGTGATATTTCACACGAATGTATCCGTTGAAAAGGAGGAGTTTTGTTAACAAGAAAGTTTACATTTAGGGCCCTTTTTCCTATGACGCTGTATAAAATCACTAGACCACATCAATATGCACTTTGTCACCTGATGTAATTACTAAGTGAAATTTTCATTAACTTCCATGCATATATGAAGAAGTGTTAAAAATGCATCTTTTCTCATGACGCTCAATCGATCAATTTTTTTTTTTTAAAATGAGCAATTATTGTGATGAACCAATCATTCCGAGCAAGTTTGAAAGCAATCGGATTAAATTGTGGATTGTTAATAAGGATTTTCTAATTAGATTTTCATTCTGCCCCTTTTCCTGTGACGCTTGACAGATTTGGTCCATTTTGAAAGGAATCGTCATTGTATAAGAACATTCCGAGCAATTTTTGAAGATAATAGGATGAAAACTTTAGACCATAAGGAAGGTTTTTCTTATTGAATTTAGCCGCCACCATAGCGCAGTTGGTTAGGCATAAGACTTCCAATCTGGAAGTCGTTGGTTCGATCCCCGGTGGCGGCAAATATCCTTTCCGACGTTTGTCTCTCACCAATGGGTAGATAATCGTAAACCTATGTGAGATAGCAGTCGGAAGCTAGGAAAGGATGTAATGGTAGTACAGGTGAAAGAAATACCAGGAATCCATTGTTAGGTGCTCCGGCCGCCGCGATATAACTGAAATAATGTTGAAAGCGGCGTTAAACTCCATTTAATCAATCAATCTTATTGAATTCTAATTAAGCTGCTTTTCCCACGACACTTGACGGATCTGACCCATTTTCAAAAAAAAAAAAGATCCTTGTGATGGGCCAATTATTCTGACCAAACTTAAAGTCAGTCTGATGAAAACTATGGTCTTTAGAGCGTGAACAGAGATTTTCTAATTAAATTTCTATAAGACTTATTTTCCCATGACGCTTGACAGATATAAGCCATTTTAAAAAGAAATGATCATTTTGATGGTCCGATCATTGTGACCAGGTTTGGAGACAATCGGATAAAAACGGTGGACTCTAGAGCGTTTACAAGCAAAAGTTAACGGACGGGCGGACAGACGGTCAGACGGACGGACACCGAACGGGAAAACCGGTATCGCAATAGCTTTTTGGACCTTCGGTCAGTAGACTAAATAGGGATGATGTAAAGTCTTCGATATTATTCTGCAAGTTCTTATCAAACTAGCCGTATCTCTTTGGATATCTCTGGCTATCCTATCTCATTTGAAAATTTCCCAAGTCAAGGGAGCTTGTGATGCATCCAAATATATTCCACATTACAACAACAGTTTTATTTTCATTTTAATCAACTTTTCCTGTTTTTTATCTATAAATGATCTCAGTAATATAGATTTACCCTCTTGCCATTATATTCATGTAACCTTAATGTCCCTCTGGTTTTGCTGAATTTTAAGAGATGGTTATTCTTTATTTCAGGAACCTCAGGAACAAAGAAACCAGAAAGAAAGAAAAATCAATGAGTACGCGGTCTTCATCCAGTTTATACATGTACTAACATACGAGGAAAGTTTCTGAAAAATTTTGCTAAGTAATGTGAATTTAACCTTTTAATGGTAGATGGAATAGATAACGGTGTCACTATAGAAGCATTGAAGCTAAAGGGATTCTAACCACTACTCCTGCGAAATACATTTTTGTCAAGTAAAAAAGTCTGGACAATGACCTTTCAGAGAGTGGGTTAAACAGTGCCGAATTTGTCGTCCAAACAGTGATAATCGAATGCCAATGTAACTCATTTGAAGGTTATAGTGCAAACAAAAATAAAGTATGATGAAGTGAAATTTGCGTTTAAATAATCAGTTTCAATTTTGCTAATGAACAACATGTTGTGAATGAACAATGGATGTATAGGAAACACCGTCATCGATATCAAAACTCAAAAATGTCAAAATGTGTATCTTTTAAATGCAACCTAGCATATATACAAGATTTTAATTGTGCCGCGGACGTCTACACTGCATCTACAGATCTCGATATTGTACTTACAGTTTACTGTTTGTAAGCTTGAGTCGATTAAAGGCTGCTACTCTCGCTAGAACGATATAAGTTAATTCAACCAGGTACCCAACTTTTGAGGGGAAACCCAAAAACTGGCTCAACGAAATCTGTCAAAAAGGCACGTAGACAGCTCAATAAGGATGTGTCTTTGTGGAACTTTTATTCCTCGCTAACACCGAGACTGTGATCGTGTATCGTTTATATCTTACAAATAAATATATCAAGGGGAAAAAACTGCTCGAAACTGTCAAATACTTTTACCAATATAATTGAATCTAAACACTTGCAGATGATCATTATTCTTATTTATTTCTTCAAATATGTTTGTCAAGCTACTCAGTGTTACTATGTAAAGTTCGGTTAGCCACTATTCTACATGGCCCCAAAATAAGCATTCAATCTCTAATACGGTACAAACTGAAAGCAATTTCCTCTTTTACCAATAGTGTTTCCCAAGCTTAATATAAACGATAGTAAAATAACTAGTTATTTTAAAAACAAGAAGGTGGAAACTATGAAGCTTAATTCTGTGAAAAGCCAAAATGTTACAGCTTTGATATGGGCAGAGACAGGAATCAGCCTGTTTACTTATGCAGTCTGATCTTAATCCCTGTCACATGATCTCCCTATTTAAACAAGAACAATTAAAAAAGTGTTTCCATCAAGCATTACAAGGGATAAATTCATTACTCAAAAAGAAATGAAATAAAGGGAGTTGAATCTACCTTTCGTTTCAAGTAATGTTTCCTATGAATTTCATATGTGATCACTACCAAGCTTGCCGAAATCATGATTTACACAGGAACATTTCATAAACTTATAAAATAGTGATCCTACATCAATTGATTTGGTGCATTATAATTTAATTCCGTTAACATGCTTGTTTCATTTAAACCGATTTGTTGATCAGGTTTTCTATTTAGCAATATAATGCTTATGATATGCTGTACTCACAAAATTTCCAAAGTCTCTGTTGATACAAAAAAATTAGATAACAGGTGACGTGGGCTTTGATCAGATGCACAATGGGAAAGCTTGTCTTGGCATACTTGTTAAATCACAGGA
This sequence comes from Fragum whitleyi, assembly GCA_948146395.1. NCBI lineage: Eukaryota > Metazoa > Mollusca > Bivalvia > Cardiida > Cardiidae > Fragum > Fragum whitleyi. The sequence goes on along the minus strand of OX411547.1, from coordinate 33,076,670 downwards.
AGAACAAATTATTCCCAGTTCTAAATACTAATGATTCCTACAAGTTTCTAAAAAAATTGCTGTAGGGATGACAAAGTTGATAGCAAATGTTGTTTTCTTGGACCAGGGTGCACATTTTTGCTAGCTGATCTTTGTTTATTCTGCCTAAAATTCTGATGAAAAACAGAATTCTCTAGATTTAACACTAGAATGCTTTTTAATATCATTATTACTATTATGATCGTTTCTTTTTACAAATTTAAGCAAATTCTTTGCTAGGATGACAAATTAGATTCCGGGTACTATTGACTTAAACCAGGCCTTTGGTTAGCTGATCATGCTACATTCTGCCTGCCAACACCTTTATGTGTACTGAAATGTCTGAAAAGAATCCTCTATTAGGTTGACAACTTACTAGATACTAGTTACAGGTGGATTAGTCCCTGATCGTCTGTCCATCTGAGCAGGCTGATCAAAGTCTGTTCTGCCTGAGAAATCCTCAATAAAAAAATGAATGGCGAAACCAACAAATCTAACCAGTTATAAAAGATATTTTTTCTTTTGGAGAGAGGTACTACGGGTGGTATGGGCTGTACATTTTTACAGGCTGATAATGGTCTTTTTTTACCTGCTCAGGCTCATGGTAATTGCGAGTATTTAGTTTCTAGATTGTAGGAGTTGGTTTAATTTTAGATCCAAAACTTCCATGGAGGCTCTCTACTTGAAAATGAATTGTACAGTAGGTGGTGCAGATATGGATCAGACTGCACATCCAGGCGGGTTGATCGTGTTCTGATCTGTCTTTTTATCCCCCGCCGAAAAAAATTTTTCGGGGGGGGGGGGGATATTGTTTTTGCCATGTCCGTCCGTCCGTTCTTCCGTCCGTCCGTCCGTCCGACATTCCTTTCCGCGCTATTTCTTGAAAACTATAGACAGGATTTCGATGAAACTTGGCACACAGCTTCACTACAATGAGGACATGCGCATATCGTCAGGGTTACCCGGTTCGACCGTCGAATTTAGAGTTACTGCCCCTGACTGTTTAAGCCATATACATACAGAGTGATATTCGTTTCCGCGCTATTTCTTGAAAACTATAGACCGGATTTCAATGAAACTTGGCACACAGCTTCACTACAATGAGGACATGCGCATATCGTCGGGGTTACCCGGTTCGACCGTCGAATTTAGAGTTACTGCCCCTGACTGTTTAAGCCATATACATACATAGTGATATTCGTTTCAGCGCTATTTCTTGAAATCTATAGGTTGATGTAGATAAAAGATAACCTGTACCTAAGTTTGATTTTAACTCCATTGACAATGAAGATATGTTCGGCGGGGGATATCAATTCAACGAATTTGCTTGTTCAACATCGAAGTGTACGTGTGTGCGTCCGTGCGTATACTTACTTACACATATTCTCCTCCTAAACCGATGGACAGATTTTGACGAAACTTGGCGAAATGTTCCTTGTGTGACTCTTTTCTAGACTTGTTTAAGACATTTTGCCCCCCCCCCCCCCCCCGCCAAATATGGGCGTGACACGGCGGGGATTATTTTCACTATTAAATCTTTAAAAATCTTCTCCCGAACCAGTGCCACGATTTCTATGAATTATCTCATGAATGAGACTTGGCTGACCCTCTTCTAAAGTTTTCAAGAAAATTGAATTTATCCCCAAATATGAGCATGGTGGTGTTTATGTTGAATATATGAATCTTTTTTTGTAAAAAAAAAATCCAAACAAACAGCTGGCCCGATTTCACCCAAGCTTGGCCTTGAATGGTCATTGGATGATCCTCTTCTAAAGTTTTTTTCAAGAAATTTAGATTGACCCCCCCATAAAGGGCGTGGCAGGGCAGGGCTTATTTTTTTCATGATAAATCTTTATAAAAAAAACCTACTCTTCCAAAACATTGGCCCGATTACAATGGTCTTTGGCTTGAATGATTCTTTGGCGACCCTCTTCAAAAGTATTTAAAGAAATTTGGGTTGACCCCAAGATATGGGCGTGACAGGGTGGGGCTTATTTTCACGATATAAATCTTTAAATTCTCTCCTTCCAAACCTTTGGCCCGATTTCAATGAATCTTGGCATACATGATCCTTCGGTGATGATCTAAAGCCTTCTAAATTTTCTCAAGAGATTTGTATCGACTATGAATATCGACGTGGCATGGTGGTGCTTATGTTGAATATATAAATCTTTAAAGATCATCTCCTCCCGAACCATTGGCCCGATTTCAATGAAACTTAGCACGACTCCTTTGGGAACCCTCTTCTTCTAAAGTTGTTCAGAAAAATTTTGATTGGCCAAGAATACGGGCGTGACATGGTGGTACTTATGTTGACTATATAAATCTTTAAAAAAACCTTCTTCTCTCAAACCATTGGCCCGATTTCAAATATTATTGAAGAATTTAAGGGTCACCAAATGAATATTAATGCTATTTTTTGTTTGGTGTCATAAGTTATCTTAGAACTCCTCCCAATCGATTTGAATAATCAATATTCCTTGAATGACCCTTTAGTATGATCTACTTAATGTAATCATCTTTATGTTAGTAATATTGTGGATAAAGCGAATACAGGCTAATGATGATTAAGTATTTTGATGCATTGTGTACCAAACCCAAAAACCATTAAGAAATACTTCTTAAGAGACTTCAAAGTGTTGTTTGCAGTCAGAGTTAGCTTTGTTAAAGGAAAGTTTAGATATGTTAAAGCCAATGGAGCGACACAGGCCCACTCGGGGCTCTTGGTAATCAAGCATACAACTGTGTTTGGGTCATGTCACGCGGCTAGACCCTTGTGTTCTCGAAACAAAGAAAAATATGCATATGAATAAATTCCTTTTTAGCTCATTTGAGCTCACAGTGTGAGGTAAAATGTTGTGGTCGGCGTAAGTGCATCAATTTCAATTCATGGGATATCCGGCGGTGGCGCATATCCTTTCCTACGTGGGCGGGGGTCATACTGATAGTTCTGGTGCAAGAACTATCCGGAATTTATTGTAAGGTGCTCCAGCCTACACGATATGACTAAAAAAGCACCGTAAAACGCACTCAAACAAACATAAAATGTCAAGTATCGTCAGAAACGGGTCAATCAGGTAAATTCAGGATGTTTCTTAAGAGTATAAATTCAAGCTGTTATGTACGAAAGACCGGCGGGTTGGCTCATCAGGAAGACTATGGTGGTCCTAGACCGCTCACCTGAGTCACTTTGACCTCTGGGACATCACATTAATGAAATAGACAGATGTCAACAAAAGATTTATTGCTACATAAGATCAAAATCATGGAATGTTTTCAGCAAAGAGTATAAGGATATGTCTGGGCACAGCCCTTATAGGAACATAGGGGCATGTATTGAACAAACTTGATGGAATTTGATTAAATGATTTTTTTTTATTAAAAGTCCCTGCCTTCTGGTTTTAGAGAACAAGTTTTTTTTAAAGATTTCCTTCTTTATGTATATGTAAAAAGGGATGGACCAATTTAGAACCAAAATAGTGATCTCAAGGCCATGAAAACATTGGTAGAGGCCCACTATATAATATTACCAGCAAAATATGAAACATGTCTGCCTTTTGGTTTCAAGAAGATTTTCCAAGACTTCCCAGTTTTTTTCTATGTTAAATGGGATGCATCTGTGCAGAGCCCAAATGAAACCCCGTGGGTATGATGTGATCACAATTGGTATTATGCTATATACCAAAATATAAAGATTCTCTACTTTATGGTTTCAGAGAAGAAGATGTTAAAAGACTTCGCACTTTGTTTTTATGTAAAATAGGAACGCCAGGATATAGCCCCATTTTGACCTAAGGGATTTGATATGAACATACTTGATAAAGGTCCACTAGATTATGCTACCTACGAAATGTAAAGGCTTCTGGTTTCAGAGAACAAGATTTTTTAGAGATTCCGTAGTTTACTTCTATGTTAAACAGGATGCGCCCTTGTAGAGCCTGGGTATAGTATCAAATGCGACCCCGGGTTCACGATATGAACAAACTTGGTAGAGGTCCTTTAAATGACGCCACATACTAAATATAAAAGCTGTCTGGCTTCTGATTTCATAGTAGAAGATTTTAAATTTTTTACTCTTTCTGTTTCTATGTAAAAAGGGATGTGCTCTTGTGCAGGCAAAATATGGGTCAAGGGTCATGATATGATCAAGCAAGGAAGAGGTCCACTATATCATGCTACATACCAAATATAAAAGCTGTCTGTGTTCTGGTTTTAGAGCAGAAGATTTTTAATGACTTCGCACTTTGTTTCTTTGTAACATGGGAAACGCCAGGGTGTAGCCCTAATTTAACCCCTGGGCTTTGATATGAACATACTTGATAAATGTCACTAGATTATACTACCTACGAAATGGTAAGGTTTTCCGCCTTCTGGTTTCAGAGAAGAAGCTTTTTCAAGATTTTTGCTCTTTTATTGTGTTCTAAAAGGAATGCGCCCTGGTAAAGCCCAAATATGATCCCAGTGTCTTGATATGAACAAACTTGGTAGAGGTCCACTAGATGGTGCTACTTACTGTACAAGAAAGCTGTCTGACTTCTGGTTTCAGAGAAGAAGAATTTTTAAGATTTTCATATTTCACCCTTTCTGTTGCCATGGCAACCAGAGTTCAAGGTGGATTTCATTTAATAAACGAAATTGGTAAAACTTAACCCAATGATCATCCTTGCTAAGTTTCATCGAAATTGGCTTACCGGTTTAGGAGGAGAATATGTTAAAAGAAAATGTGGACGATGGACGACGTACGTCGCACGACTGACATTGGACGATAACAATAGCTCGACCTAGTCACTTCGTGCCCAGGTGAGCTAGAAAACGTATATATAGCAGCGTTTCCCTGTTCAAATTAAACGAAAAAATCAGTCATATCACGGCGATTAGATCACCTAACCATTGATTCCTAATATTTCTATAACCAGGACTACCACGACATCAGTTCCTATTCTTCAGCTGTTAATCCCAAATCCCCACGAATATCCATGAATCGGTGGGTGGCAAATGTCGGAGAGGATTTGCCACCGCCGAAGATCGAACCAGGGACACCGTGATTTAGAGTCCAGGTCGGTCAGGAGATAAGAACGTGGTAGAAATCAACCGGTAAACATATATAAAAGCTAGCTGCTGTTGGTTTCCGAGAAATGTTCAACCTTTCCTATATGTAACATATGTTACCCATACAAAGTAATTGATGGATTTTCGTTTTTGAACAAATTTCGTAGAGTTTCTTCCAAGTAACATTTCGGCAAAATTCATCAAAGATTAATCTACCTGTTGATTTGAAACATCGCATGGTGTACTAAGGACATTGTACGACCAATTTTAGTTCATGTTAAAAGTCATCTTTTAAGATTGTGGATCCATAATAGTCCCGCAGCAATTGGGAACTCATGACTGATCACATTGTTAACCGCGGTATCCTAATTAAATGATTACAAAGCCCGGGTTAACACTGTTAAAGTTCATTACTTCCGAAGCGGAGCTATTATGGGTCTACTGCCTTAAGTTGCAAAAGTTGGCTTTGTCATTGCTTATCTCGATTATTAGGAATATTGAATATTTTCTTAGGCAAATGGAATACTTTCTATGTTTCTTTTCGTAGAGCAGCACACTTGTTATATAAGTACATGTATATGGGAGGTCGTTTTTTTCCAAGTTCATCCCGGTGGCTGTGTGTTTGTGTCATTAGGCAAGATATTTCAGAACCCTGTCCTAGTGCTGTTCATACCAATGAAGCTCATCAAGAGACCTGTGACTTAGGCGTAGTACAACTTGAAAACTTACAAGGTTTCGAGACACGCGTTTTGTCTCTAACGGCGTGTGGTTGTTTTTTCTAACTTTGATGAGCATTGGATGGCCCAGCTTCTTTAACATGGTAATAACGCTTCAGTTAAATGCGTTCAACTGAAGTTGAGAATGCAGTATGTTATTCGTGACAAAAAAGTCCGTTAAATGAAATATACGAGTACAATCTATGGTTTTAAAGGCGACCGCATTAGTTTTCAGTTATAAAAAGTTTACTTCGATCATTTTAATTTGTCGTAATTAAGTTAACCATTTCGATTTTCTGTTGATCCATATTTTGGCCTATCTTCACTATCATTCTCCCACATGATCAATAATGTTTTCAATCGCGTAGACTGACAATAGTATTGATAGTACATGTATAAGGGCGATTTTGAATTTAGATTCATTATTATTGTAAATAAAATTGATTGCATACTGATCACTTAAAACGTGTTCTCGTGTTTTTTTCTTTTTTTCACTAAATGAGATACTACTTTCTAATTGATTATTTTCCTAAAGGTTTTCACCTTAATTAGATGAAGATATACGCTTGAATAATCAACAGACACTCCATAATTTAGTAAAACACTCGCTTTCATTTCAATCTATTAGAGACACACAAGGGCAACATTTTGGTGCATCTCGGCATGACTCCATGACAAATTGTTCAAAATTCCTGCAAGGTTATAAGTTCTAATATCTAAGTTACAAGTTCTAGCTTGTAATTCATAGGTTCTAAATTACATCTTAGAAATTACAACTAAGAACTTGAAATTTAGATCTTAGACCTTATAACTTAAAACTTAGGAATAATAACTTACAAGTAAGATCTTAGAACTTACAACTCAGAGCTTAGAACTTATGACTTATAAATCAAATCTTAGAACTAAGAACTTATAGCTTATAACTAAGAACTTAGAAATTAGAAATTACATATTAGAACTTAGAATTTATAACATATGCATTTGAATGTAAAAGTAGCAAATTCAACTCTGAATATAGAATAATTCATCTATCTTTATCAAATTATAATACAGTTTTCGGTGCATATGAATGATAAAATACCATTTACAATTACAAGTATTAATAATATTTAAATCATATCACGAATTTGACTCAAGAGGAAATACTTCTGATAAAATTCCTTGTAGAATCAAGCAAACTTACATACACAAAATGTTGAACTAAATCAATAAATAGGAGGTAGACTTAAAACGATAAATGACAAGCCGTTTCCACGGATAGTAGGATGGGGCGAGGAAGAATTATCCATTGTAAACCACCACAAAAAATAATACTGAAAGTCACCATATTATAATTTAAATTTTTCAAACTCAATCAATATCAAACAACTTAAATGAAATAAAATTATGTTCATACACTGAACACATCATATTGTTTTATTTCATTAGCTCGGCAATTTTCGGAGAAAATCCGAGGATTTGCTTTAGCCTTGGTGTCGTCGTCATTGTTGTCGTTTTACGAAAACTTTGACATTTTCTATATCTCTGGCTCTACTGAAAGTATCCACTTGAAACTTAGCACACCTGTTCACCATCAAAAGAGCAAGCTATACAATCAAGGGGGATAACTCTGGGTGCTTTTCGTGCAAAGTATTTCCCTTTTTTCGTCAACGATCCAGCACTCAATAGCCGAGCGTAGGCACCTATGGTTGGTACTCTTGTTAATGTAAAGCTTACATTATATGTCATATATCACCTTTACAAACACAATTGAAGAAATTGAAACAGATATATAGGAATAATATTTCCCTTCAAATGTTTTGATTCGAACATATGGGTTAAAGTCTTTGACCGGATCAAGTAGTTTTTGCATTATTACATTTATTTAAGATATTTACAATACACGATTTCATCCCAGCCTGAGTGTTAGCGAGGAGTTATATCATAAAAGTTCCTGTAAGACACATCCTTATGAGCTGTCTTGTCTACATGCCTTTTTGGTAGCTTTCTTTGAGTCAGCTTTTATTTTCCTACAAAGTGGGTTATCTAATCGAATGTACTTATATCATAATCTCGAGGGTATTACTATTTAACTCACTCAGGTTTACAAACAGTTATACGATTTTGAGATCTGTAGATGCAGTTTGGCGTTCCCCTGCAGTATATATGCTAGGCTTAAAGATAACATTTTGGCACTTTTATGATATATTGGCAAATTCTTCCGTTATAGTCATTGTTCATTAATCCCATGAAAAATATTCCATCCTTGTTGTTCATTTGCGAAATTAAAAAATTATATATATATTATATATAACACCTTTCACTATATATCTTTTCTGAATTTTTGTTATCAATACTATTCCTCATTCGCTTGTACAATGTTTGGACGACATATCTGGCACTATCTAGTCAACTTTCTGAAGAATCATTATCGAGACTTTTTTCTTCGGCAGAAATTTCACGGGAGCAGTGGTTCCAATTCCTTTTATTTTTTATGCTTCTACAGCGACACAGTAATCTACTCCATTTACCATTTAAAGGTCAAATGCATATTACTAAGCAAAGTTTTTGGACATTTTCCTCGTGCGCAAGTACATAATCTGGACGAAGACCGTTGTACTCATTGAATGTTTGTCTCTTTCTGGTGTCTTTGTAAAAGAGTTCCTGAAAGAAAGAATGAAACATCTCTTGCAATATGTGAAAAGCTTAACCAGAGGCACATCAAATGGGTAACATTCAAATGTCTCCTTTATACTGAGGTCATTATTGGATATCAATAAGGATACATTTAAAAAACATTAAAAAAAGCAAAAAAAAAACCTGTTCCTGTTAAGTGGAATAAATTGGATGCATCACCAACCCACTTCACTGAGAAAACGTTAAAAAAACGTCTTCTTTACATTTCAGAACTTGCAAAGAAATATCGAAGAATTGTGTTACAAAATCCCCTATTTCTTTCTAAACAAAATTTATTGCATCTTTTAAACTTCTATATTTTGAGCTCGGATGTTTTGGGGAATATGCAAGGTATTACTATTTATAGCCTTGGTGTCGTCCACGTAGTTGTTGTTGTCGTCATCGGCGAGCGAAAATTTTGAGAATGTGTACTCATTCACTTGCAACTTGGCGCAGATTTAAAACAGAGAAACCTATGCCATCATGAAGATTATATGTAACTGCGTATAATGGAACTTGCTATACCACAAAAGGCACTTCATAAACACTCTGTTTGGGATAAATGACGAACAGCTCCAAATGAATTGAAATAGGGCATTTAGTATTATGCCGAAACTATTTAGAATAATTAGTATCAAAATACAGTAAAAACAAAATGCTGTAGTAACAAAGATAATCCTATTGTCTTTTCAACATAGATTTTTTGTCCACTATCCAGCACTGAACAGCAGAGCTAAGGCATCCGTAGGCGGTGCTTTTGTTAAAAGTCTTAGGAAATAATTTGCAACCTACTAAATTTTGATGAAAACTCAAACACCTTTTAAAAGAGGCTTTTTTGCACGAAGATTCTTGTTATAGAAAATAACTTAACTATGATCAAAGCCAATATAAGCATTATCAATTGGTCTTCAAAGATCAACGTCCTTATCGGATCCAAAATAATGCTATTAAAATAAACCGACCTATCCATTGAGCAATGAACGACCCCATAATACTAACCCAACTAGTACATTTCTTATGAACTATAGTCCGGTTGAATTCTATGAAAAAAGATGCGTTTGTTAGTCACCAAGCCTCCCCCTTGACGGCTATATTTTAGAAACAATGGCTTGATACTATATGGAAATCTGTATTGAAACCAATTTCAGAGTTTAACATTTCCACATATTTGACCATGATAAATGACCTTGAATGATTTCCATGAAAGTGGAACCAACAAAAAGGCCGTGTCACAAGCAATGGTCACGTGAAATATGGAGACTCTATCCATTACCTATAAAAATTTGTGGCCCATTTTTGTGGGAATAAGAAGACCAGAAATTTAGACAATACGCCCCCCTGTCCATCAAAGTAGGCATAAAAAAACCAACGAATGTGAAAGGGTCCCTTAATATTTTATACATGTAGGGCGATTTTTTCTGATAAAGTATGCCAGATGCAAGACCTTGTCTTTGAAGACATTTATTATGATCACAAGTATTTCAAAATATAGACATAACGATCTCTTACCTGGCTGCATTTTAACTTGGCTCGTCTTGTTGCTCTTTCCAGTAGCCATGCTAGATGCTAAAAGGGCATAAACTTCCAGTATTTACACAATGACACATGTCTAGCCATCATTTTCCGCGCTAAAATGTCCTCAAGGTTGTAAGTTCTAATATCTAAGCTATAAGTTCTAACTTCTAAGTCATAAGTTCTAATAGCGAAGTTCTAAGTTAAAATGGCAGTAATAGGCTTCCGTAGGCGTCGCTCACGATGGGCATGTGCTACGGTAGCGACGATACATAAACGGAAATATACACACAAACCATTTCCGCATTTGGCTAAATTTCTTAATCTAGAATGAGAACTCTATTTTTGTTAGAGAATGTTTGAAATCGAGTGACCATTTCCTTTCATAATTTCTGCAGAAGGAATGAAACTAAAAACACAATCGCACTGTATGAATACGCGAAGAATTTCTAAACATGTATATAGAGACTTATATGTTAGAGTCTCAAAATATCAATGTTATCTGGTCGAGATTGGGGAAATTAATCATGAGGAGGCTTTGCCGAGTCAAGATAATTTCATGCAGCCGAGACCAGAAAACACTATTATATCAAAACATTTACATGATTTTATTCTATTCATTATGCAATCATTAAGTGGGGTTTGGAATTTCAAAGAACCTTTTTGAATAAAAAAAAATCCGGGAAAAGGAGGTTCTTTTTAATGTTTTGGATAAGCAAATTGTTTTTTAAAATAGACAACCTGATATCATTTCATGTTAGCAGGCAGTTGATATCAGGTCAATACAGGATTCGTTGCATGGTAAATTAAATTACAGTGGTATGTGATCAATCAAGATTCATACTTTCTTCAAAAAGCGCAGTCTAGTCGGTGTCGATTCTCTTCGCACTCCCAAGATGTCCCCTTTTCGCGTGAAGGGTTATATAAACTTTGATTTTACGAAAGTGTTTTAATGATGTGATTAATGTTGATATTATCCATGATTAATGCCCTGGCAGGGCGGAGCCTAAGTAACGGGTCGTTGCACTTAAGGTTCAGGGAATTCAGCTTTTATCTAAAATAACCTACTTTTAAAGAGAGTAGACATTAATAACTCGAGACCTTAAATCGTAGATTGGTAACCAAATCCTCGTAACTTCAGCTTAATCAAGCTGAAGTTACAAGGCTTTGGTAACCAAACGACGAAAAGTGTTCACTCCCTCAAAGCACGTGAATCCTTTAGGTTTTATGATACAGTTATTTGCACGCGTTAACGATGATTACCGAAAGAACCCAAACTATTGAAAAGTAAACTCGCCAAATTACGTCACGGTTAAGCCCCGCCCTGCCAGTTCATTAATTACGCAGAATAGCGGTACTAAGAATGAATAGGGAGAGGTAAACTTCAGACTTCGTCGTTTAGTAGTGTTTAATTAAATTTTGAATTATGAATTGACTTCAATTGAATTTAAAGGCAGTACGAGTAATTAAAATTTGCTTGTGAATAGTCCAAAGGGTTTCTCCGAGTTAATGGAAGAGCCGTTGGCATACACCTTTTTTGCAGTTGGTACCGCGCCGGATTTCTAATCCAGGGGTCAATATTCGCACGGGTTCGATCCCCGGCCGCGGCACTTATCCTTTCCCACATTTGTCTTCCACCAATGGGTAGATAATCGTAAACCTATGTGGAATAGCAACTGGAGGCTAGGAAAGGGATGTGGTTGTAGTACTGGTGTGAGAAATACCAGGAATCCATCGTTAGGTGCTCAAGTCGTCGCTTGCATGTAGGTTATCTAAACATTCAACATTTATTCCCCAAGTTAGAAGAAATCAAGTTGATACTTAGTGAGACTTACTCGCTGGATTTATTTGGTTTATCAGAAACATTCCTCACAGAAAAAGTAGAAAACCCAAATCTTAATATAAAAGGCTTTGTGTTTGAAAGAAGAGATAGGTTGGGAAAACTTGGTGGAGGCTTACTTATATACATAGCAAACCACATTATCTACAAAAGAAGAAATGATTTGGAACAGAGTGATTTAGAAAGTATTTGGATTGAAGTAAAACTTTCGCATTCAAAACCATTATTGATTAATTTCATATATCGGCCGCCAAATAGTAATCAAGACTGGATAGATAAATATGAGAATCAGTTATTATCCGCTGAAACAAATAACTTAAACTTCCTATTATTAGGAGATTACAATATCAATTTCAATTTTTCATCTTCATGTGTATATAGTAATTCTAGATGGGATAAATTGGTTAAAGATTTTAATTTACATCAACATATTACCCATCCCACAAGAATAACGAGCAACTCTTCTAGTATTATAGATCATGTCTACAGTACCTGTCCAAATTTCGTTCAAGAAATATCGGTTCCAGAAATAGGCATAAGCGACCACTTTCCTGTTGCTATAACTTATAAATGCTCAAATGGAACCATAAGAAAAAATAGGATTCAATCAATCACATACAGATCTTTTAGCGGTTTAGACATAAACAAATTATCATTTGACCTTGCGAAGACCAATTTTGATTCAGTTGAAACAATTAATGATCCATGTAAAGCGCTCGATCATTTTTACTTAATGTTTAATAGTTGTCTATCAAAACATATTCCGGTCAAAGAGAAACGGGTTAAACATCTAAGACAGCCAGACTGGTTCAACGAAGAAGTAAAACAAGCAATTAGGTCAAGAGATGATTTTAAGAAAAAGCAAAGTTTCCCCATGTACAAAATTTGGAGGAACAAAGTCACTGCGATTATCAAGAAAAATAAGAAAGATTATTTCAATCAAGCCATTCAAAATAAAACAGATACAAAGAATATCTGGAAGAATCTTCAACAAATTACGTCAAATGACAAAAACTTCCATGAACTGCCTAATAAACTTGTTGTTGATGATATTGAAGTAAATGGTACAGAAAACGTTATAAATGCATTAAACAGACACTTTGTAAATATTTCAAAAATGGTAACTAAAGTTCCTCTTGATCCGAAAAACTTTAAGGAATTTGAAATATACTTACATAACAAAATAAAAAGCAACTACTTTGATATACAGTTCATAACTGCGTTAGAAGTACGGCATATAATTGAAAAACTAGACAACAATAAAGCCACTGGACTTGATGGTATAAGTCCGAGAGTATTAAAATTGTGCAAAGATTTTATATCTAAACCTATATCAGTAATTATAAATAGCTGCATATCAACCGGAATCTTCCCAGTTGATCTTAAAAAGGCGAATGTAAGACCACTTTTCAAAGGTGGTGAAAAATCTGATCCAAATAACTATCGGCCGATTTCAGTTTTAACTACGATTTCAAAAATATTTGAGAGACATATTGCAAATCAACTTAAAATCTTTTTAAAAAATACGAATGTTTTGTTCTCGTATCAGTCTGGCTTTAGAGAAAATCATTCTTGCCAGACGTCTCTTATAAGGCTTATAGACTCATGGTTAATGGACATGGATGATGGGAAAATTATTGGAACGGTTTTTCTCGATTTTAAAAAGGCATTCGACCTTGTTGATCATGAAATTTTATTATATAAGCTTAAATTACATCATTTCACAGATAATGCTTGTAAACTTTTCAGTTCTTATCTAAACGGTAGATTTCAAGTCATCAAAAATGGCTCAGTCACATCAAAAATGCAACTAATATCGTCTGGTGTTCCCCAAGGATCAATCTTAGGGCCCATTTTGTTTTTATTATACGTAAACGATCTGCCTTTAAAAATTCAATCTAACATCGACATGTATGCGGATGATGCTACACTTTATAAATCAAGTGAATCTCTATCCGAAATAAACGAATGCTTACAAAATGATTTGTCTAAAATAGATACTTGGTCAAAAAATAACAATATGATTTTAAATCCAAAGAAAACCACATGTATGATTGTAGGAAGTAATAACAGATTAAAAAATCTACCAGAACTTCAATTAAAGGTGTTAAACAACAAGATCGCGAATGTATGTATTCAAAAGGTTCTCGGTCTATACATAGACAATTCACTTAGTTGGAAGACTCACGTTGACATGATCTGTTCAAAGGTTTCATCGAAAGTGCATTTACTCAAGAGAATTAATTGTTTTCTCACGCTTGATATGAAACAACTGTTTTATAATGCATACATTGCCCCTTGTTTTGACTATGGTTGTATTTCCTGGAGTCAATGCAAATCAGCGTTTTTAAACAGAGTTAGTAAATTACAAAAAAGAGCTGCATGTATTATATTGAAAAAACCTAGAAAGACTTCCTCTAAGTCGAATTTCACCTCATTAAAATGGCTAAGCATAAAAGGTCGCCAAAAATATTTCACTATCATCATGGTGTATAAAACGCTTTATGGTCTGGCACCCCCTTACATGTCTAATGCTTTTAATTATTGCAAGAACCAACATTACTTACTTAGGTCTGAGTTAAATAATGATATAATGAGCAAAAGCACAGTACCTAAAACAGAATTTAAAAAGCGCACATTTTCCTATATTGGGATGCAATACTGGAATTCGATTCCAACAGATATACGATCTATTGACAATTTAAGATGTTTTAAACACAAATTAAGGAGCTTTCTATTGTCAGTTGATTTCTAATTAAGCATCTACACTCTTCCACTGTTATATTACATATAAAATGATTGTACAGCAATTGTTTTCAAATCTAATATTATATGTGTATGTCTTACATGCTGTTTTTTTTTTCCAGGAGTTAAATTGAAATTCATTTGCTTCGTACTTTATGCATATATATTACATGTAATTGGTAGCCTATGTGCTTGTGTGGTGTGGTTTGAGTTTGAGTGAGTGTGTGTGCGTTTGAAAGAGTGTGAGTGAGTGAGTGAGTGAGTGAGTGAGAGAGAGGGAGAGAGAGAGGGAGAGAGAGAGAGAGAGAGAGAGAGAGAGAGAGTGGGAGAGAGAGAGAGAGAGAGAGAGAGAGAGAGAGAGAGAGAGAGAGAGAGAGAGAGGAATACGAAGTTCGAATATTGTTTTGTTTTGTTTTTTCAAGAGGGCCATGTTGAAAATAAGATTGTATATGTATCTTAACATGCTACCTTCTATAAATAAAGTTATTATTATTATTATTATTATTATTATAAAACTGAGAGATTGTTGAAAGCGACGTAAAACCCCAATTCAAATCAAAATTGTTCGCAAATGGTTTATTCCTTCCGATATTGTTCACGGCATATTCTTTCCATAGGCGTAACTAGGATTTTGAAATTTGTATGCACTCAGAAGGCGACCGACATAATTTTTTTTTGGATAAAGTCGATATGTGGACTGTGACAAAAGATAAATGTCCGCCGCCCGCTCCCCTTTTCCATATATTGAGCGTTAGTGAACGATTAAAACATCGAAACTACAGCTTGAATAAGCTGTAGTTCGATGTTATGATCATTCATCAACGACATTTTTGAAAGAGGGGTTGTTTCAATTACGCACTTGCGTAAAGTGCGTAATGGTAGTTATGCACTTGCTAGCTATACGTGAAGCTTTGGTAGGCAGATTAGACAGAGATCAGCCTGTACAGACATGCAGTCGGATCTTGTCTTAAAGTACCGGGGCCCGTTTTACTAACCTTCTTACGAAAAAAATAATCGTAAGTCAAAATCACAAATCGTACATGGAATTTTCATTCTTTTAGATTCTGCCTTGCAATATTTCATTGGAATCGTCTTTAGAATACGATTCCAATGAGATGATGCATGACAGAATTTAGTTACTACTGTAGAGGAAACTTTAATTTTTGACTTACGCAAAAATGATCGGAAGATGTTAGGTAAAATGGGTTTTCAAAATTGATCTATTAGTTTGGAACTAAATTTGGAATCAGCAGGATAATTGTTCTCGATTTTTTAAAAACAGTAAGGCTGTTTGTTATATTGCTTCCAACTTCCAACTGTAACTCACGCAATGTCCACGTACTTCTTTCGGTTAAAAAACCCCAACAACAACGAATAAAGATCGTGAATTTGCAACTCAATCAACCCAAAATAGAAATCTCCGTTCATGGCACTCCAAATACTCACTTATACCGTTCAAATACGGGTTTTATGTATTTTTTTCGAAATTCATTTTTTTACATAT
The DNA here is from genome assembly GCA_948146395.1 of Fragum whitleyi. NCBI lineage: Eukaryota > Metazoa > Mollusca > Bivalvia > Cardiida > Cardiidae > Fragum > Fragum whitleyi. Next base: position 33,060,631 of record OX411547.1, on the reverse strand, counting down.
GCTTGATTCGATCCTTATTTACAAAGTATAAAGCTGAAATTTCAAATTGTTTCTTTTTGGCGTGGCGAATTTCAAATGTATAAGTATGGCACCAAACCCGTGACCATTTAGGCTACACTAGTTAAATATTTACAGTCCAGATCAAAATTCAGTTGAATTTTAAGGATTCTTCCTACCTTAATTATATTAACCCTTTTTTCTATTTAGAGATGAGGTACGAAATTTATTCTAACCACAGTAATAATAATAACAATATTAAAGGTGATGATGATGATGATGATGATAATGATGATGATGAAGATGATGATGATAATAATAATAATAATAATAATAATAATAATAATAATAATAATAATAATAATAATAATAATAATAATAATAATAATAATAATAATAATAATAATAACAATTAATAATTAATAATTAATAATAATAATAATAATAATAATAATAATAATAATAATAATAATAATAATAATAATGATAATAATGATAATAATAATTGAATGAATAAATAAACACATTTATTAAAAAGATGTTCCTGATTTATTGAATTTTAGAGGTCGCATTTCGAAAATTCTTTCGGGGAATATAGGGAGATTTTTCTAAATATAAAAAATGACCCCCGCCCCAAAAACACACACAAAGTAAAACAAGTTTCGAACTTAGTCAGACTGCGCAGATGGTCTTTTAAAATGGATGACGGATTAAATAAACATGTATTTTTAAAATTATTACTAGGTACCAAGTAATTGGCTTAATCACATTCTTTGTACAAAGCTCTTACTTTGAATGCCATAGCCGACAGAAATCACGATAGATTCGTAGAAGCGTCAAGCGACTCCATTTGAAGTCTTGAGCTATTGAGCCATAGCACGAAGCAATGTTTACAGCCGAGCAGCCAGAAAAGAGTAAGATAAAAAAAGGACTTGTCCGGAAAAACATGTTAGAAAAATGAAAATTTGCTCCAATCAAACATTTTTGCCTTTTTTTAAAGGAAATATTTTCGAGCTCTGTAGATCTATTGTTTGTAGTGCAGTCTTTATTCACAGGTGATGGGTTCGATCCCTGTTGGCGTCACACATCCTTCCCTACATTTTTCCCGTCAGTTTTTGGTAAACCTAAGTAGTTTACAGTTAAAAACATTGTGAAATTAACATTTATCTCAATCAAACCCATTCTAAATCGCCCACTCGGCTCTCCATTTATTCATTCCAAACACTCACTTACACCATTCAAAAACGCTCCAAAATCAACAACTGCATTCTAAATAGCTAGCCTTAACAAAATTAGCGTTATTGGATTACCTTTCTTTTGATTTCACTCAAAACACGCTCCAAACATTAAGTTTCATTCAAAAACCATTCCAAGACCATTCATCTTGTGAAATTGACATTTATCTCAATCAAATCAATTCTAAATCGCTCAATCAGCTCTCCATTTATTCATTCCAAACACTCACTAACACCATTCAAAAACGCTCCAAAATCAACATCTACATTCTAAATAGCTAGCCTTAACAAAATTAGCGTTATTGGATTACTCTCTTTTGATTTCACTTAAAACACGCTCCAAACATTAAGTTTCATTCAAAAACCATTCCAATACCATTCATCTTGTGAATTTCACGATATTGTCAACTATATCAGGTGGAGGCATAGGGAGGATTAGCTGGTAGTGCTGGTACGAGAAATACCATGAATATATCGCTAGGTGTATCAACCGTAGAGATATGACTGATAGGCTATTAAGGTTGCGGGCCCGTAATAGATCCGCAACGTGTTGGCAGTCATGAACTTTAACAGTGTTAACCAAGGTTTCCTAATGGTTTTCATTAGGAAACATCGGTTAACATTATGAAAGATCCTATATTCCGAAATGTTGCGGAACTATTGCGGGTCCACTACGTTAAAAGCGGCGATTAAAATCCTTTATCCAACACCAAATAGAGGATACAATGGTATTAATCAGTGCAAAGAGATATGTCAGTATCCATGCGAACAATGTAAATGATGAAAGCCGATTTTCGGCCTTAAATCCGTGTTTGCACATCCCCGCTGTTCTTTTCTAATCGGTACAATGGGATGGATCTGATTAGATAGTCTCTCTACTATTCGTTTTTGTAATCAATTAAGGTTACAAGGATACAAGGTATTTTAATAGACGTAAACATTACAGTAGACTGGTCGCAGTCGTTTTTGTTAGCATATTCAGAAAAAATGTAGTTCTATTACAATCCTTTTTATTCAAGTTGATAGTAACAAGTGCTGAACAAAAACGACTCTTCTTTTTAGAGACAGGGGACTTAATTGTAAGATTTGTAATGATTTGATTCCCTTTGAAAAAACACTGTAAAGAAGAGTCTGACAGCCACACTAACATTACAGTTTCTTGTCATATTACAATTACATACAATAAATGCAAAACAATACGTGACTAATTAACGAATAATCTGCAAATTTATATACAACTTGGAAGAGAAGCCGAGCTGTTCAAGATCTACGAAAGAAAATATAGCAGTTAAGAAAGCGAACGTTCTTGTATTGTTAGTGCACATATTCAAATGCATACCAAGTACAACCCGGACAAACAATTGAAAAATAGATAAAATACAACAGAGGTCAATTTTATGAAGACCTTTGATATTGAATGTATATGAAGACAATGAGAATTCCGAGTTCAGAAGCAAAACATTTTATCAAGTCAGTTTATGTTGTCCGCGTAGTCTGACCAAATCGGGAACCCTCGGCGATTCTGCGAAATAGACATCGGAAATAATACGGGCGCAGCCATGAAAGCGCGACATTTTGCACGTGAGTTTGAATGACGTCACATACACCAAGATGACTTTGAGGGGGGGGGGGGGGGGGGGGAATTAACAAAACATTAAAACTAGGCATGATAAAGTTTGATCATGTGTATTGACCGAAGTACAGCCGGAAGCCGAAAAACAAAATTGGAAAAAATGACCTAAAACTACTTCTGACACTTGTGTCTGAGGTACTATCCAGGTTACTGAAAAGGTCCGATCGATTATCCGAATCGATCTAAGCATCGTAACTACAGCTTATTTAACGATTTTTGAGTCACCCATTTACGAACGCCTTTTAAACAAAATGGCCGAAAATATTGGAGGATTTCAGCAGTAATCTAATTATAAATGAATGTTTTGATTGAGCAATCGTATTTGACTTTATAGACAGAAATGATCTGTTAATTCGGGGTTGAGCGCAAAACACCGACCTTGCGTTCAGGATCACAAAAACAGTGCAAATAGTTTTCAAATTGTACCCCGATTTGCACGCAATGCGCGTGCAAAGCGGGGTACAATTGGAAAACTGTTTGCACTGTTTTGTGATCCTGAACGCAGGGCTGTACCCGTCCTCAGTACAATTGTTATGAAGCATATCATTACATATACAACAGTAAAAAACTGTTGTTCTGCGTACAGTATCCGTAGCTTTTTATCTAATTTTCGACAGAAATAACTTCATGTTCCGTAGCAACACCGTATTGCGACCGATTTAAAACCGTACAGTTTCTTATATGTGTTTCACATCTCCTTATTGATTCGTGGGATAGAACTGTATACCTACGCGTCCTTCTTCCACGAATGTCTGACCTATGGATAAGCTTTATCTCTAATTGAAATTTACAAAATAATTTACAAAAGAAAAGGTTAGATAATTGGTTGACCGTTAAACGGCTTACGGCAAAGAACGGGTGATATAAAATCGTTGACCAGTAATTGTTAAGTACATGTATTTGTTATAAACCATAACAAACTTCTAGATAACTTACCATTTCATTGTATTCTGCGTTATTAATGAACTGGCAGGGCGGGGCTTAGCCATTACGTAATTTGGCGGGTTAACTTTTAAATATTTTTGGTTCATTTAAAAGATAGTCGGCAATATTCGTGAGCGCGTGCAAATAACTGTATCCTAAAACCAGAAGGATTTGCGTGCTTATAGAAAGTGAATACATTTCTTCGTTGGGTTACCAAAGCCTCGTATCTTCAGCTTGGACAAGGTGAAGTTACAAGGGTTTGATTACCAACCTACGCTTTACGGTCTCAAGTTAATTATGTCGACTACCGTTAGATGTAAGTAATAACGAATTAAGGCTGATTAACGTTAACCCTGAGTGCATCGACCCGTTACTCAGGCTCCGCCCTGCTAGGGGAAAAACCGTGGATTATACATCACGAAGCTAGCCCTGCAATCAAGATGCAAACGTTAGCGAAACGTTTGAGAAATGCTACCCCGCTTTGCACGTACACTCACGTGCAGAGTGGGGTATAATCTCTTAACGTTCTCAAATGTTTCCGCATCCTGAACGCAGAACTGATTAAACAAATCCATTGTTTCGCTCATCCTGTCACCGTCTTAGCATTGCACCATTTATACAAACAGAAAAATGTTAACCCGTCACGCGAAAATGAAAACACATAACATATGGAAACTCCTCGAAAGAAACATGCGAAAGAAAATGAATCAAGCAGAGGTCTTCCAGAGCTCGAATAAAAACTTAGGAGACTTCACTTATCAATTTTAGAGTCAGAAATTTTGGTTAAAAGGAACAATGTTTCGAGTCTGGTCGACATTTCGAGGGGTCAGTGCAACACTATTGTAAGTGCCTATAAATACATAAACACTTACAATAGTGTCGCACTGACCCATCGATTTACCTTTTTCAGATGTGGCATGGAAGTTTGCGGCGCCAGGAATCGAACTAACGACCCAAGGACTGACGGTCCAGTGCGTAACTGACTAACTAAACCGTTTGAGCTACTTCTCTACTTCTCTTCTGATAATTTTTTTTAACAAAAAATGGATGTTAAAATATGACATATCACCTATTTTTTTTTTCCTATATGCAATTTCGTGAATTTTCTTTTCTCGTCGGATTTATATTTTGTCTTTCAGTGTATTTCATTTATTCTAGTTTTAAAAGTTGGAATAATTTGTCTAGGGACGTAAATTTTCTGTGGAAAAAAGACAATCTTTAGGTTTTGTACAAATGGATTCGCAAAAACTCAAGATCATTTGCCTTCGATTCGTGACCTAAATGTCACAGGTTCGAGCCCATTCGTCACCGAGTTATGATCATAACATATGACTTAAAATCCTGCACCCAAAAACCACGCCGCTCTGAAAAAATAGGTAGCAGTTGGTTAAATTGGTAATTTAGAGAAATTTTAGCCAGTCCGGTTCATGTTTTTCCCTCAATAAAAGCAACAATGTGGACAGATATCAGACTGCACAGACGTGCAGTCTGATATTAGTCAATAATGTATGCTAATGATATAGAAAAATATCGTAAATAGCATGCGAATGCTTAACATATTCAATTCCGTTAACTGGACATTTCATTTTTAGGCCAGGAAAGCTCTCTCGAGAGATTTCCTTGCCTATAGCGACCAAGAGGAAATTACAGGAACTACTTTCAAAGAAAAATATTGGACTAGGTGTCCACTCTCCTCACTGGGTCCGCCAAAGGACCGCGCAATATTTTTTTCTACAACCATAGTAAAGGTATTGCGATGTTCAATATGAAAATATGACGCCATCAAGTCACAGTGATATGACGTCATCAACTCACTTTATCAAAATTAAGCAGAATATGCAGAATTTAAGAGATTTAAGGGGTTGTAGAAAAAAAAACAACAAGTTTTGATGGATAACCGTAATGTCGAATCTACAGACTTAATTCATTCTGATGGTACGACGACATTTTGTTCGAACAACGATGAAGTGCGAAAGCCATCTGATTTCGATGTTCTGCCTCTTTGTCTGAAACATGGCTCTCAGTTGTTTCAAAATAGAATTCAATTCTAAAGTCACGCCAAACGAAAAATGTGCATAGTTTAAGAGATTATGTCTCTGAACAGAAAAGGCAAAATGGCCCCAGTCGCCCCGACACGACTGTAAGATTGTTAAAAGCCGCGTAAACCCCAATTCAAATCAGATCAAAATTCATTTTAGAATTGCCTTCTGTTTATTATTAACATTATTTTAAATTCAAACACGACAAAGCATATTTCACTATATTTTAGATACCCGTTTACTGATGAGATTGACCGCCCGTTTTAAGCGATCTGCTAAGTTTGTGGCTTTGACATGTTTGACCTTGGCCATTCTGACCTTCAGTTTCTATAGCAACGGTAACCAGGACAGCCAGGACTACAGAACAGCGCCAAAACACGTGAGATTAAAAGAACTGGTAGGTATTATTCAGTAAATAACATCTTTCAAATGATACGAGCGTGTAATCGACATTTTCAACAATTTGGCAACATCATCAAGATATAGACATAGTATTTGTTGTTTTCAGGTATGAAATGAAAACCATATGACACTGTATAAATACGCGAAGCGGATTCGTACATAAATGGGAAAAGTATTTTCAGTTTTGACATACCTCCATGCAATCAATACTAACTTCACATTTGTGACCCGTCATGTGTAAAAGGGATTATCCGGGAAGTGCGTAAAGTGTCGACCCTTGTCAGACTGCGCGGGTTGTGCAGACCGACTAGGGTCGAAACTTTTACACACTATTACTCTGAATCTAGAATAATCAATCTACCTTCCCGTGAAAGAATTTTTGACATGCGACCTCTGATTGGCTTGTTCTAGAACCAACCTTTTTTTCAAATTATACTTTAACGAAGTTCCCAGATGGTCCCTTTTGCGTGACGGGTCACATATGCACGTGGCACAAAAATTGAGCAGCCTCAACAACCCAACCCCACAGTACAATAAAATCTTTGCTTGCTGCCTTAGGGTCAGTCATGACCTTATATACAGTTAGGAACATCGTAGAAATGACAAGATGAATGATTTTGGAATTATTTCAAAATGATATTGAACGAGTGCAAAGACGAGTTTTAATGAAATTGATGGAAGGTAACAAAATATCGCTAATTTCGTCCAAATTGGACGAAATTCACGGTATTTTGTTACCTCCCTTTCAATTTAAAAATATCTACATACTTTCCTTTATATAAAAAGCCTTGGCGAGCGCTGCGATATTTGAAACGTACATAAATGCAACTGTTCTTAGTCTAAACCTTCCCCTATTTGAGATGTTTTGGACACAAGTTTATTTTCAATATCGAATTTGTTGATCAGATTTTATCTGCTTTGAAATTCAGTTTCGCAATTTGTTTTGGTTCAAATTATTGTCAATATCGCGAATATTTAGTTAAAATGACCTAAGAGACTCGGTTAAGCAAATATTTTGCGCAAAAAGTGTAAGGATTTCTTTACTAATTAAAGGATCTCAAACGGCTAATGTTAATTTGAATCACAACATTTTCTTAATTCTAAAAAATCGTGTTTGACTTTTTTTTAAGAATTGAAATGGTCGTCTGCAAAACATTCCAGTTTCAAACCGCCTTAAAATTTTATCATCTGGAAATTTGATATAACGGGTATTTTAGCCAACCTCATTAAAATGAAAAAAAAAGAATATCTAGAACTCTTGGCTTTCAAAGATAACTTACTGTATGAAACTCTTTTTCCATATGATTTATGGTTGATGTCTGTACAGTTGGATTTGGTCTCTTTTCGATTTTCGCCGACTCAGCTTAAAGCAGTTGTAACTGTCTATATATCAATAAACATATAGGCACTTACAATTGTTTAGGGATGGGCCGTTGATTTGTTTTACAATTTTCACTTAATATCCCTTTTGATATCACATGCCCAAAATTCTCAAACCTATTCAATATTTAAAGGAGATAGCATTTCAGAAAATTTAATAACGTAATCCTTTGACGTTCTTTACTTATAAATGAAAAAGTGCCATAATAGGCACGCATAGATTGCATTCTGCGTGCATAATTTATGCAAAGTGTTAATTAGAAATGAAACCGTATCCATACATATGCTTTACCTCATAGCCGAATCGTAAAACTACTGTCATACAAACGCTCCATCGCGTTGGCAATGCATCGCCGACGATTTTTGTGGAATCGGTGACAAAATAGCTGTCTAGATAGCTAGATATATTTCACCGACTGTATCAATAGGCGAATTTTCTGAGATCTGCGACACGCCGGTGACTTTCTTCTCCAGGTTAAAACCTGCCGACTAGTTAGCGACGTCTATAAGATTTGTAGAAGATAATATTGTATCGAAGTCTAATCTCCGGCGATCGGCCGGGCTAAAATGGAATGAATCTCTTGTACGAGGGTGAATCAAAAATTACGTAGACTAGCGTTGTAGAAATTTTGATTTCGCAGACTTTGAAGAGAAAACTACATTGTTATAAAATTGCAGCATTTTTCTTTTTGTCGTGTAAATTTGGATGAAATCCAACTAGTTGGTCATCTGTAGCAACCATTCTGAAACATGTAGTCATTAGGTACCGGCGCACGGTAACGACGTCAATATAACGCTACGGTATTGATAAGTTCCGTCTCGAAAGTCAGCGCTTTTCAAAATACTCATCTCAACAATAAACACGATTTCTGCATAGTCTATCCATTGGATAAGTACTATTTTCATATCCATCTGATCCAAAATGACGAACTTAAATGTGTATTGTGTCTAAACGATACTGAACTGATGTTGTTCTGTAACAATTACAGATCTAACACTGAGGAGACGTTTTCCACTCTCCGAGTGTCATCCTTCAGAAATGCTCTCCACTTTTAAACAAACCGTTTAAATCATTTAAAAAGAAGGTGTCTGCTTACATTTGAAGACCTTTTAGCATATTTTATCATTTTAATTTCTTGATTAGGTTTTCCATAGGTCCAGTAGAACTTTATAATTGTATGGTTGTCTATGGCTGCGCCGGCGCCGTCATTTCGAAGTTCGAATATTGACGCGTGCCCTTAGCTTACTGACTTTCAATTCGAAATCAGCGAATGGATTATGCTCAAATTTTAAATATCCTTACACATAACGTCAAGACGTAAACAGGCGAAGTTTGGAAGAGTTTGGTCCAAATTGCGGGGACAATTACGGGAAGAAACACTAGGAAGTATCGTTACAAAATGGGTTGCGCCGGTGGCACCTACCCAGGAATATCAAATGTTGGATTTTTTACGTCATAGTCATCGCAGACTTGTAATTTTGGTATTATGTCAACATTATATAATTTGAGACGTGTATAAAATTTCATTTATTTCCGTTGGGAAATTCCAGTTATAGTTAAAGTCCGCGTATTTTTTTATCCACCCTCGTAGTTTATCAGAGAGAGGTGTATGGTAAAGAAGCTATAGGGCATGGCCTCTCGCACCCTTCCCCTGTTGGTGCTCTGAGCCTCTTCTAAAACCTTTCAAAGCTTTTCAGAGAGAGGGAGTGCTACGTTAAAGAGGAACGGCTTAACTATGTTATGCCCTTAACCTGACCGTTCATTGAGCTTCCGATGAAGCAATTGACAACTTCTTGCATACACTTTAATTTCAACATCCTACGCCACGTTATATGGACGGGTAACTCAAAACCTGTGTAAACACATTTATATAAAGACACTTTCAATTATTTTGCGCTTATACCTTTGCAGAATCTCTTAATATTTTCAAGGAGATTTCTTACGACCTGTGGTTAGATGTAATATATGTATCCATTTTTCCTCTTTTTAGATACAAGCAAAGCAGAAGAAACTTTCCAGGAATTTCTCGCTTGGTCTAAATGAAGCACAATTCAAAATACAGAAAACTAATATTGGTATTCAGCAAAAACTCGTAGAAAATTTGCAGAGGAGAGACAATGAAAGAAAATTGCATTTTGCCAAACCAGAATCGCCAACTGCAGCACCACCTCACAAGAAAGTTAATCTAACAGAGCTAAAACGAGTGAAAAACTTCGGATATAACGTATTCTTATACACCGCCATTGTGGGGAATTCCTCGACGAAGGCATTATGGGACAGAATCGTCATTCAAGGTTGGGAAGATGGCCGCCTGGAAAACACAACTTCTATTTGCTGTGTGCGTTACAATTCAGGCGTGCTTCTAGCTTTTAAAATGATCAAGAAAATTAGTTGGCTTTTTAAAAATCATGTCGCACTACCCGCTAAACAATATATTTGTCCAAGTGTGCCAAAAACCAAGGGGGATTTCCCAACTCACACGACGATCACCGCCGATAAATGCCACAGCAGGTTCAATTGGTATGTTCAGACGGAGTTCGCTTACAGACATTTTGGGAAGATAGCTGTCTGTACCAAGGTAAGCACAAGCACCAGCCCGCGTTCAGTGTGTGTGCAAAGCTGAGTATAATTTGCAAAGAGTTTGCACAGTTGTCATCCTAAACGCAGTGCTGTGTAAGTTAAGCTTAATGACTCGACAAACAGTTAATGTCCTTACACGTTTTATAAGAACCTTTAGGAAACGCGACTCCTCTTTTCGAAACTCTTTTGAACACATTTATATCATTTTTGACAACGATGACAAAATCTTTTCCAATTTTCGAGCATCACAGAGACAGGCCGAAGAATAGTAAAAAGCATTAAATGTGTAAATTAGGTTATAAGTAAAGCGCTATTCGAAAAATGATATAACCGCAGCAACGATAAACAGCACAACAATGTATTCTATACTCTTACTAAATTTTTACTGAACTTATTCCATCAGATAGCCTATGGTTCATTATCGGCGGACGATATCATATCCTGGTTCGAGGTCCAAAAGCTGATGGGGGTTGACAAGGTTGCGACCTACGCATATAATCTAAACCAAAACGCAACAAGGGTTCTCCGACATTACGAGGACGAGGGGATAGCCGAGGTCCTTCCGTTTTACTTGCCCAAAAAAGGTAATGTTCGACAACTCAAAGTTTCTCTACGATACTTTATACTTTTTAGTTACATGTGTATTTATCTTGCCATATACACACATTCATGAGCCCAATTGCTTAACAAAAGTTCAGAGGTTATCTCGGAATTAAATATAATTTGCCTGTGCGTAACCCCGAGATCATTACTAAACCTTTTATAAATAATATTGGGCAAAAGAAAGTCCTTGGCTCAATCGAAAGATGCTTTTTGGAGTCAAAATGTCAGTGATTGCAGAGGATTTTATTCGAAATGGTGTTTGACGCCAGTTATAACAATCTTGAAGTCCTTGTTAAAGTGAACATATGCATTTGCTCTCTTGGCATCACTAGTTTTTTGGCTGGATCTCTGAAATGCCTTATCATATCTGCAATGGCACAGCACGGAATCGAACCGACTACATTCAATTTCTCTTGGATCACGAATCCGCAACCCTAAACACTGAGTCGGTCTGATTTTCGAATAATACCATTTTAAACCACTTTAAGAGAGGAAAATTGAGGAAAATCAATTGTTTCAATTTAACATCGATATTTTTTCCTTGTCTTCCCTAACGAACATCCATCAGAGATATCCTATCCTTGTCTTACACATGTGTAGGATCACATTCCAAATGACGTCATCACGTCGTCATCTTACGTACGTTTTCTCGCTAATTTTATGACATAGGTCTTCTAAACATGAGTTTTGCAAAATTGGTGTCTATGTGATAAAAAGAATCTGTAACTCGAATATTTTTTTATTGGAAAAGCTGGTGTTAACTTCGCCTAGAATAGAAGTTATTATACCATATAACATTTCAATTCTAGTCTCAGCTAAGATCACATTGTCTTCAACAAAATCTCTTTAACAGATCCTAAATAGATCTATATTTCATTGAGTGAACACCCGAAACGTCGACATCAGCTTACACACCTCATCGCAGTATTTTTAGTATCTTGGCGTCCCAAAAAAGTTTTTTTGAAATACTAAACTAGAATTTGTGTTAAAAAAATGAATTTGTTACTCAAAATTATTTGGGATAAGCTGACCTTAATTTAGTCTAGAATAAAAAAGGTTTTAGCTCGCCAAGGCTCGGTTAATAACAGCTTTATTTTAGACTCGGTTAAGATCAGCTTGTCTCAAACAAAATCTTACCGTGGAGATGCGTATTTTAGTTTAACCTTTTTCAAGATCTTTATTTAAATCGGGATATCTCGCGCGCTTCAATCAAAAATTTTGCGACGCAATGTGAGATATGCCAATTAAAATGTTAAGAAATCCTAAAATTCTTAATCCTAAGAATCACACCTTAGATACTTCTTAACTATGTCTTCAGTTCCATACCGACCAAAGGTTAACGTTGGAACAAAGAATACGCAAGGCTGGAACGATGAACAGATCCCTGTATACGATTGTCTAGAACGACTTAAGGGATATACATACCTAGTGACCATCGATATGGACGAATATCTGGTGCCAGTCAAGGACAAGGATTGGCCGGCACTATTTGTAAGTACTTGATTATTTCAGAGATGAAGCTATATAGGACCAACTTATTTCTCGCCCGCTTTCGGGTCGGGTGTAGACTGGTCTCGCTGTCGAATATCAGAATAGTCTATTCTAGGCCATTCTGATAGTCGATGTGTGGACCAGTCTAGAGATGTAAGCCCGCTTTCTTGGAGATTCTCTGATATTGCGGGCAACAGTACCCTCCCGGGGTCAGAAATAAGTTGGCCCTATGATAATATTTTCAGGCTCAACGAGAAATGAAGTTTAAACCTAATTTCACTATATGAATACGCAAAACGGATCCAAACAAGTTTTCTATAACTCTATCACTCAATGAAAACAAAATAATATATTCTTTTACTATGATGGAGTCCTTTTAGCCGTGTGTGCTCTAAATTCTTTTCATCATTTGGGGATTTAGATTTAATTTTTAGCCAATCAAACGCTCGGTGTTTTTTTGATAAACGAAACAAAAAAATAGGACCATAGACCCCACTTGATCCCGGGCCAATTTTGAACTTGTCCAAGATTTCATTATGATAATAAATATGACCAATTTTCGGGTTGATTGTGCTAAAAATGTGGTCCCAAGATTGACCACAAGTTAAATGATTACGACAGACGACGAGCACTAGATTACCCCAAAAACTCACCTTGCACTTCGTGTTCAAGTGAGCTAAAAAGCTATTTTGTAATCGTTATTCGGGACAAGATTTGTCGACTTAGATAATATAATACATACTTAGTGTTTTGTATGAAATAAAATATCGAACGAGGTTGGGAGAATTGACAAATGTCGAGGCTCTGCCGAGACATTTATCAATTTTCACAACCGAGTTAGATATTTTTTTCATACAATACACTTAGTACGTATTATATTTATCTTATAACCTCTTTTTGTCTTGTTTTCCTCTATGTTTTTTACTGAAATGCAAGTTTCTAAAAATAGCCACATTATATTATTGTTCTAAAAATAACTATGTGATATCATAAAAAATATCATACGGGTTGTTATCACACAGATATTTGTATAGTTATAAGATAAAAAGTCACATAGTATGATTTTCATATATTTATAATTGATACCATCTTCTTATCTTTTATAATTTTCATATGGCAACATAAGCTAAATAATTCAAAAGTGATGTAATTTACTAATCCGACCTGAAATTTGATTTTACAGAGACGACTCTGGAAGAAAAAACCTAAGGCCGCAGGTTTCACATTTTTAGTCAAACTTCACATAATATCGTGGGGAGCTACAAACAGTTCATCGGAATTCAAAGTCGGTCGATATCTTAACCGAACAGCGGCCATGACAGACCGGATGAAGCACGTGACACTTCCGAGTAGACTGGTACCCGGTGGACTGGGTACACATTCTTTCGGTCCCCGATTTGATCAAGGCTTTCATAGGTAACCTCACCTTCTAAGTTGTGATTTCATTCTAAATCATTTCGCGATTCAAATAATATCTTTTTCATATCACATCTGCTTTTCAGAAACACGAATCTTGCCCCCTTTTACTAGATTAATTTTTCAGTAAAGATTTCATTGTTGTCGTAAGCGAGGATAAGGCATGAGATAAACGAGTTAGGAATAATTTCAGAGTACGTAATAAGACTAGCATTTTTCCTTCTAAAAAATGAAATGAGAGAATTATACTTAACACCAAGAATAACGCATCACTTTCCAATGACAAATAATTTTACCCTGAAATCGATCAATTTACTGACATAACATTGCTTTAGTTTGGCTGGCCACTATCTACACTATTGTGATGAAATTTATTCCTAAAGTCATACTCAGTTGAGTAAAGGCACTTGGATGTGATAAACATGTTTTCTGCTCGTGCAACAGATCGAATGCATCTAACGAGGATAATGTTGGTCGAGTATTACAGCAAATAAAGGTGGTAACGAAAAACAGTATAGACATTTAGCAGATCAAGCAAAGTCTTCGAGTTTGGCGGTAGCGAAAAATTGAATTTCGGAACGCCATCGCGCATACTCATATTGTCATGATTGATTAAATCACTGACACTTGCAAATGCCATGAAGGACAGTAACTGGCCTATTGTAGGGTTAAAACATCGAAATCAACAGCTCTCGGTGCTATACTTTGGATGCTGGCACGATGAGGAGGCTGCATTAGAAGGTGATATGACCGGAAATTCTTACTCTCTATGACACAGTTTTTCAGGTTTTAGTGGACTATTAATGACTGTGAAACACAAAAATTATGAATCTGAGCCGAGTATCTACTCCTTCAGTAGCTTAAGCCATATGTAACACACAATGAGCAAGGCAATGTTATGGTCTGTTTTGCTCGTGCAACTAAGGCCTTTCTTTGCGAACACCTTTTTTAAGTGATACCAATGTCTAATCTTTCACCGACTGGACTAATCTCAAGATCTAGCACGTCAAATACGAGCTTGCAATGAAAGTCAAAAAAGAGCACGAAAACCCAAGTTTCTTGAGTCATATTAAGGCAGCACGCACTGCTAAAGGATAGCCATAATGTGAGTAAGTCTTGATAAAATTCAAAAATCCACACGTCAGACATTTTTAATAGCAATTTTGCACATGGATTCACAAGCTAGTGACTGTTACTGAGCAATGGAAACCTTCTTTTATTTTTTTTTTCATTTTGGGGGTTGTCGCCTTTATGAGTGTGTAACTCTTCAATGTTTATGTATACGTTGTCGACCTTTTTGTCACAAATCAATAATTGGTCAAAGTTTATTTTGATATAACCATTCTTTCAAACTTTATATTATAAAAAAGTTCTATCTTAAAAATGAAGCGATACGTTATTTTTGCTGTTCAGTATATTTAACCCCCTTCCTACCATAAAACTATGAACTATTTTTGTATTTTTGACAAAGCTTTGCTATATACAATAGATTTTTGGTTTTCATGGGCACCCCCATCCAAACTACCAAATCTACGCAAGCCAATGATTTCGGAATGTTTTAAGCAGCCTGATAAAAGTTTTGGAGCTTTAAGCAATATTTGGAGCGTTTCGGCACTCTTTGATTGGTTGAATATCAGTCTATCGAGAACTGAGCAAGCGCTTTAGATTGTTTTTTTCCAATGTGATGAGCACACTGGCGATATTCTCATAATATCATAATTTCTTATAGGTATAAAATAACATATAAAACAAAACATCTAATACATGACGAAACATTCTGATCTTGTTCGCAATTTTGCAAGCACGTTTATAATTATATCATTCTATCATTATCATTTGAATCATACTTCATTTATATTGAAGGCAACACTGTAAAAAAGACTTTCATATTATTCATTTGAAATATGTCTTAATGTTCTACCTTCATGAAATAAAGATTTTATCATTATTATTATTATTATTATTATTATTATTATTATAAACAATTGTCCGTGCTTCAATTTCACATTATTTACTGTATTGTCTGTTTCAGAGCACATGCGCCATCCTCGTACGCAACCCTTCATCACTTCAGATCTTGTCGTAAAGAATGGACGAGACGTTCTGCGAGATGTTACTCCCTCACCCGTTACAGAGACGAGTCAGTCGCTCGACTGTACAGAAGAGCCGAACACAATATTAAAGCTATCAAATCTAATTTGACCGTGTGAAAAGATAGTCTTTTTAAGGTATTGGAAACGTAATAGTTACGTTACATTTCGGAACGCATGATCTTTCACAATGTTAACCAAGGTTTCCTAATGAAATCATTAGGAAACCTCGCTTAACATTGTTAAAGTTCTTGAATTCCGAAACTTTGCGGAACTATTACGGGTCACTACCTGAAGATCATTTTTACGTGCTTCTCGCGTCCCGGTCGAAGTGTAGTTTGTAGCACAATGAAGTTGTGAGACCTAGGGTTCAGGGGTTATTTCTCCGTTACAGCAAAAATCCTTTCCGCCATTCGTCTACCGAAAATGGATTGATCATCGTAAACGTAAGAGGGATGAGCATCTGGAGGCTCGGAAAGTATTACTGCAGTGATTTTTTTTAAAGGGAATCGATGGTTAGGTGTTCCAGGTGCCGTTAATTAATTGCCCAATGAAAGAGATGTTTCGGCGTCTGACATATAGAGAGAATAAGAAAAACAGCATCTCCATGACATCCAATGTTGCTGCGCATGACTTTGAGTATACTTTCTACATACTCATGCAATTGAGTGCAGTGACATTTACTTAAGATATGAAGAAAGAACTATTTTATTTCATTGAAGTATGATACTTAAAACATAATCGTATTTTATGAATACGCGAAGTGTTATTAGTTTTTTAGTTCATACCTTCATGAAAAAATACTTTCTTCTTATCTTATAGTTCAGGAAGCAAAACGTTAGGATGTATCCGCAATAAGATAAAATATTACGGTACTTCTTACAGCGGAAGGCCGTGAAATAGATGCCTGGTTGAAATCATTTTTATTGAGTTATGAAACCAATTTATCAGACATCCGAATGTCCCTATGTAGATAAACACAACTTAAATAAAACAATTTGGTTCTACAGGAAATCTTAACAAAACATTACTGCTATTAAAACTATGACAGATGACCGGCAAAGACTAATTGTGTGAACATGTATTTCCGTTTACATGTCGCCGTTACTGTTGCATATGTCCATATGTGCGACGTCCCAGAAGACAGTTAGTTGTTACGGGTGACAGTGCAAGGATACATGACAAAATTTCTGCTGAGATCCCTCTTTAACGTGTCCCATGTGAAGCACAGTCACACGGGGTCTCGGTTTAACGTCTCATCCGAAATACAATTAGTTTGTTAGTGTGCCAGCCCGGGTTTCAGACCCACGATATAGAACTTTAATTGTTTATGAAGTCTGATTACGCCAAATTACGCCACGGCTAAGTCACGCCCTGCCAGTTGAATAAATAGAAGATAATCGTTTGTTTCAGTGAAAGATCGATTTATATTTCATTGAGTGAACAACAAACGCTATATTTTCACGAGTGGCAGAGCCACGAGTGAAAATAAAGCTTTTGTTGTTCACGGAATGAAATATTAATCGATCTTACTCGAAAAACAAACCATTATTCTATTTCTTTAATGCAAAAATGAAACAAACTGTTAAATTTCTAGGACATATTTTCGTAAAGCGCGTCATTTTGCACGTGATTGCTATGCAACGTTCATTGTGACGTCATTTATTTCGCCCCGCATAGATGACGTCAGATAGGGTGAAATGCAAAAGAGCAGGGTATAAAATTTTGATAATTTCACTGCTTTTGCGATGAGTTTATCAAGTGATAAGCTACCGTTATTTCTCGATAAACTACCAAAAAGCATTAAAGAATAACGTAGAATACATAACAGAATCGTTAGCATTTTTTTAAATATCGAGTTCGTTTTGTAAGATTTACAGTTTTAAGATTTTATTTGAACCTTTTTAAAATATTGATTTATTAAAGGGAACAGGATTTTGCACCTATTTCTCTTTTAGCTTGCTTAACAAAGCGGTAGGGTAGTGGTTTCGTAGAGATGATTTTTAATGATATTGAATTTGCAAACAGCTCGAACCGTTTTGTTAGGGCTTGTCGCCAAGAATGACTTCTTATTCAAAGCTATGTTTTATAGTGTTAACAGTTTTAAGATTTTATTCTGATTAACCCTTTCCTGTTTTACAAAATTTTGGACCTGTCCAAATTCAAGGGTTTTGCAGACGAAAATTTAAAGTGGATTGAATTTGAAAAATGACCATTCAGTAGGGTAGAAAATAGTGTGGAAAAAGAAGAAATTGCCTGTCAGAAGCAATTTCTTCTTTTTTCACAATGTTTTCTCAATCATAAAATCACAGGCACGTAAAAAGCAGGGATTAAACAGCAAAGGGTTAATAATAATGATTTGTAAAAGAATACATGTATTTTTGCTCATTTTCTCCCGGTTGTTGAATGCTTCATAAAGATGGATAATTGTTAGTTCTTTTTGCAATAAACTTTTATTTATCGACGACTTTTAGTACTCTTATCCATTCCCGTTGGTACCATACGATCAGTTCTGAGTTCAGGATGACAAAAAGGCGATAACTGTTTGTTAGTTATTTCTCGATTTGTACGCAAGTACACGTGCAAAGTGGGGAAAATCACAAACAGTTTGCACCGTTTCGTCATCCTGACGTAGGGCTGTTTGAAGGCTATTGTAATCATACTTGTCCAGGGTTTGGCACTTGTGTCTCACGTAGATCTGTATCAGCAGTCATTTCAAACGTTTTAATTTAAGATTCTCAAATGAGAATTTACTCGAAATGTGACATTAGACTTTAGACGTATATTTACCTAGCGCTGTGGGAAACGCATCAAAACTAAAGAATATGATAGTAAATTGATACTTTTAACATTCCAAGTAAAGTTTTAATTTGGAAATAAAACGTTTATTCATATAAAATATTTGAGTAAATTATCAGTAAAGTTTTTAAAAAAAAATATAATCTCAAGCCCAAGTAACTTTACTAAAAATTCATTCTTCTTCTTATTTTTTTTTCATTTGCGATATCGTGCTACAATATCCTAGTAGGCCTATATTTTATGCCTCATTTTTCTTATGCATTTCGACACGAGATTTTTTTCAACTAAACTGTGCATGTGCCCGCGAAAGGAGATGTTTTGTATGCAGACGTCAAATTGAGCAGCCAATCATATAAACTTATTATGCAGTTGCCTATTAACGAGTTTTACAAGTCATCGCGAAACTTCGCCGATTTGTCCCAAAAGTGTTTGAACCTACGACCTCCCGTCTCTGAAGCAGAAGCTATACCGGGAAACTGATATTGTATCGACCATATTGCCTTTATAGCATAATGATATGGATTGATTGATTGAATGGAGTTTAACGCCGCTTTCAACATTATTTCAGTTATATCGCGGCGGCTGGAGCACCTAATAATGGATCCCTGGTATTTCTCTCACCAGTATAACCACCACATTCTTTCCTAGCCTCCAGCCGCTATCTCACATAGGTCTACGATTATCAACCCATTGCTGAGAGACAAATAGTCGGAAAGAATGAGTGCCGCCGTCGGGGATCGAACCCGCGAACTCTAGATTGACAGTCCGATGCGCTACCATGACGGCGGCTCTTAATGATATGCAACGAATGCTGTTTATCCCGAACTTTAGTAAGATTCGTGATACAGTAAGTCACCTCGTGAAATTGACACTCACCTCAATCAAAACCATTCTAAATCGCTCACTCAGTACCCAATTCATTCATTCCAAACACTCACTCAAACCATTCAAAAACTCTCAAACCCATTGAAAAATAAAGATTGCACAACGATGTTCAAAATAAAAGTAGATAGAGAAAAATCGCGATAACACTGACATATTACAAATTGTAAGCTTCTGATATGTTTTTAAGGAAATAGGAGGCTAGTTTTAGAGCTTGTATGCATATTTTATCAAAGGGAGATAATCAATATCACTAATTTTGTTCACTCTGAACAAAATTTGCGATATTGGATTACCTCCCATTAATTTCACTCAAAAACTCGCTCCACACACTCGATAATATTTCATTCCTAATTATTCCAAAACCATTCACCTTGTCATTTTCACGTTGTTGTTTACTGTAGGTATTGTTTGAAAAAAAAAGTTTTCATCGTCATCTCTTCAACCGAGTGTCAATCAATGCAACGTAACGAATTTAACGTTGCAAAATGCGTTACGCAATTGTGCGCCAATTTATGACGTCATCATTCATCACGAAAACGTAACAATTAAAAAATGGCGTTGTGTGATAAGCAAAGCATGTTACGTTTTAAAAGGAAAAACCAAGTAGAAAACCCATACCCAGCGAGTCTGATCATGGGCGCTGATAACGGAACGGGAGAACGGTATGACATTACACCGACAACTCCTTTTAAACCATACGCCGATCCATACATCAACATGAACTATGATCCCTACGAGATGGAAGAAAGGGAGGAGCTTACCGAGTATCTTCTAGAAATATTCATCAACAAAATGCTCACCAATCAGGCGGTATCACTGGCCGAGGGACGCGACTATCATGAAGAATTTGAAAACTCTTTTTATGATGAAGGCAAGTATTCTCTTTGTAAATTTTGAAGTAGCTTTTTTTTAAAAAAAAAATCAAATATTCTAGCTGGAGTCCAATTCTCGCCAATTGACTCATTTCGTGGCAAAGACGCTAAATTATTTACACATTTTTTACGAATAAAATAAGTTGGTGTTAACAGAGTTCGTAATGTCAGGATGTCGTTTGTTTTCCGTCTATATTATGAAACGGGCTAGTTGGGGAGTAATGTTACTCGACGAGAATTGGTCTCCAACCAGAGGTGCGTTCGTTAGAGCAAGATGAAAAATTCCACTTAATAAGATTTTTAAGACGTCATAATGAACGATTTTCGATAATTTGAGTGAAAACATTCGACGTCGTCATGACTACTCGTTTTAAGCCAATACAAAACCATCTTCGTTTCCTCATTGAGATATCTTAAGATTCTAATTAAGCGGCTTAAAAATCTCACTCTACCGAACGCTTTATCTTAAAAATCTTAATAAGAATCTTAAGAATCTCGCTCTAACGAACGCACCTCAGTATTCGTTGGAAAAGTCGAAATCGGCTTGTGAAATTCCAGTTAGAAGGTTCCTAAAATTTTAAGTCCCGTTACGTTAATTAGAACAAATAGTTAATTTAGAGATTGGGTTTGGGGTGGAAGCCTTTATACTTTTGTTAACGTATACTGGTTGGAGACCAATTCTCGCCAAGTACCAGTTCTCGCCAACAGACCATTTTCACAGCAAAGACACAATATTCATTGACAACAAATTACTTTCTGAATAGATGAAGTTGTTGTCAACATAAATTGTAAATTAGGAGGGTTTTCTTTCTAATTTTATCGTGAACCAGGGTGATCAGCGAGAACTGGTACTCGGCGAGAATTGGTCTCTAACCAGTAATTGTACTATTTTCTTCTTATCTAAATACCTTACTAAATAGTATAACTTTGGGCAGTCAAACTATGAGTTATCGCGCGATTCTAATGGTGCCCACAGTAGACTAATTCCCCATATTGAGCAAAAGTCTAAGTTTGACGGTCCAAAAAATTAGTTTTGCTGCATAATGTACGAAGCTAAATACTAATAATACATAAGTGTAATTTAATTTTGACTTTTATACCTCCATGAAATAAAGAAATGATGTTTTCATTTCTTATAACCTAATACCATGATGCAATAATAGTAGAAAAAGACGTTCATAACGAAATAGCTGTCTTATGGGACTGCATATCTGGTTTTTGCTATAGCAAACGTGTTTTCAATTAGGAATGAAACAATATTTTTCGCCAACCAAAGTGCAAAAATCTTGAAGAATACTTCTAAAATTGAATCATTAAATGGTATTTATTAGAAACATTCTAATGATTCTTTTTAAAATAGAAAAGGTCCCGGAGATGTACAAGGTCCGATCAAACAATGGGTACTACTTCGAGGACAAAGCACTCCCAAAGAAGAAACAACAGAGCACAAAACGCCAGAGCAAGAAGAAGAAGTCCAGATCAGACAGCTCACAGTACCTGCACGACGACCTGCCGGCGGGCAGTGAGCATTTCTACAGACCTGACGGTGTTCAGATGATCACGCTTAGCGTCAACATGCTGAGGTATGGCCCTGCGTTCACAAAACGCTCTAAACTGTTTGCCAATTATACCCCGCTTTGCACGCTTACTTGCGTGCAAAGCTTGGTAAAACTGACAAACAGTTTTTTACCGTTTGCATTTCATTCTGAACGAAAGGCTGCTTACATAGCGAGCCGTGCTATGTGTATTTTTTGGGAGGGAGGGGGGCTTTAACTCTCACCCTGTCAAAAGTAAATTTCGTATCAGACAATTGATAATTTCGCAGAGATTAAACCCAGTCTGACCTAAGGTTTTTTTTCCATAATAATTGAGTATGAAGCTGGAAGTGCGGGGTAAGATCAGCCTGCACGTGTGTGTATGCTGAGGTGCGTTCGTTGGAGCGAGATGAAAAAGCCAACTTAATAAGATAATTGAGATAATTGAGACGCCACAATGAACGATTTTCGGTCATTCGATTGAAAACATTCGACGTCTTTAATACTACTCGTTCAAGCCAATCCAGAGTGCTGTCAGGCATAACGTAGGAGACATTTGTGTGATAAGCAATCTTGTCCCCAACACCAACACCCCCGCCCACCCAAAAATTTTTGTTATTTCAGCTTAGTCTTTTTCTTTTTTCTATATTTAAAATAGCTATTATAGCGTTACATCGACCTTCTAAAATTTATTGTATTTATTTTCATATACTCTTACTATTTATTCAGTTTAGATCACAACGTATGAAAAAATAACTGGTTATTTGGAGAAGAACAATATAAGCTCCTAGCTTTCGTTCTAATCCATTTCATATATATTGTAATCATACATATACTAAACATGTAAATTTTCTGAATAGAATATGTTTAAACCGATCCAATGTAAGCTTCGTATGCTCATTTAGATTTCTTAAGATTCTTATTTAGCGGCTGATGAAATTCGCTCTTCCGAACGTTT
This sequence comes from Fragum whitleyi, assembly GCA_948146395.1. Classification (NCBI taxonomy): domain Eukaryota; kingdom Metazoa; phylum Mollusca; class Bivalvia; order Cardiida; family Cardiidae; genus Fragum; species Fragum whitleyi. Next base: position 33,037,791 of record OX411547.1, on the reverse strand, counting down.
TCTCTTTAAAATCTTAATTAGAAGCTAAATATCTCGCTCTTATGAACGCACCTCAGATCTCTGTGTAGACTGTCTGCAAAAACCTTCCTTATGATAGGAATATGTCATAGAAAATATAATATAGAAGAAGATGTTTCTTAATCCGATTTTAAACCGGTTGTTTGAATGGGGTTTAACGCCGCTTTTAACAATCTTTCAGTTACATCGCGACGGATGGAGCACCTTACAATGTATCCCTGGTATTTCTCACGCCAGTACTACCATTTTATCATTTCCTAGCTTTCAGCTGCTACCTCACATAGATCTACGTTTATCAACCTATCGGTTGGAGACAAATAATCGGAAATGATGAGTGCTGCCGTCGGGGATCGAACCCGGGACCTCTAAGTTGACAGTCCGACGTTTTAAACCGTACTTTGAGTTGAAAAAAGTCCTACCAAGGGTAATCACCCGAACATAGTTCTATTTGCTATAAAATTGCATTACGCCCCTTTAATAGTGTTGAAGGTTATCAGTAGCCAACATCGTAAAACAACCTAATTTCATTAGACAGTACATGCATACAGAGGTCGAGGTTCGAGTTCGACACATCAATGAGTACTATAGACGCCAGTGGAACGTGGTACACATAGAGAGAATGCAAGCTTTGGCAGATCTCATCAAAAGTCAAGGTAAGGTGTAGCCGAAAATCGACCGTAGAACAACGTAAATAGCTTTGGTAACGGGGGGTTTGTCTGTCACTAATGATGGACATAATAAATTACAGTCGATATTGCTCGAGCGACCACGTCTATTAAGCGACCAATTCTATTAAGCGACCACCGTAAAAAGTCCCTTCACTGTAAACAAAATCTCTGAAAAAGAGAACATTCTAATGAAATAATTTGTTATAAATGAATCTTATGATGTTCGAGCCCATTAGAATCGTCTCAATAAGACGATTCTAATGGGTTCGTACATCATAGGATTCAGTACGACTTGACCGACAATCTATACATGCTATCAAACTGAATACTCACATTCATCATGATATTTTATATTAAGCGACTATTCCCATAAACGACCGCTTTTTGATGGTCCCCTTAGTGGTCGCTCAACACAAGTTTTACTGCATTATATTCATCATAAGTTTAACTGATGCACAAAAATAGGGATTTCGGTTAACAAAAAATATTGAAATTGATTGCAATGAAAACTTACCGAGCCATATAAAAGGCACATTTTGTTACCAACTTTAATAGATGAATATTGAAATAGAATCTAAATCATTGGTATCATTGTGAAACAAATTTCATTTACACATAAACGGAATGATAAGTGATAAATGATAAGAGACTTCATTAAAATCAAAATTGATGAACTCGTGCATTGTACAGTTAACAACATCGTGAAACTGCCAAGGTGAATGATTATGAAATGATTTAGAAATAAATTTGAATGAGTGTGTGGAGCCAGTTTTGATTGAATTTAATGGTAGGCAAACCTATATCGCAGATTTTGTTCAGGATGAACAAAATTAGCGATATTGATTACCTCCCTTTATTAAAAAGTGCACTCAATTTCTATACATAGCTTCCTATTTCTTCAAGAACCTATGAAACGCTACCAATTTGAATTTTGTCTGTGAAATCGCGATTTTTGTCTATCAAATTTTATTTTGAATGACCATGACATTTTTGGGTCTATATTTTTCAATGGGTTCGAGCGTTTTTTGAATGGTTTGAGTGAGTGTTTGGAATGAATGATTGAAGCGCTGAGGTGCGATATAGAATGGTTTTGATTGAGATGAATGTCAATTTCACAATGTTCTTAACTGTAGCAACAGACACAAATCTTGTCTGGAGTTGTAAAAAAAATAACCAATGGTTAAATGTCGGACCGACGGGGAGTTGTACTAATTGAAAAAAAATCCTGCTCTGCGTTCAGGATGACAAAACGTTGCAAACAGTTTGCAAATTATACCCCGCTTTGCACGCAAGTGCACGTGCAAAGCGAGATATAATTTGACAACTTTTTGTACTGTTTTGAGATCCTGAAAGTAGGGTTGATTTTGCGGTTAAAATTTAACCAAGTGTTATCATTAAATTTTTATTCAACCCGGCCTAGTAGTTCCCCAAAAGTCGCTGAATATTGAAACTACTTCGAGTTCTTGCCCGAAGTATCCTGATAAAAGATCTTAAGATTCTTAAAAATCTTAATCCTAAAGAAGCACACTTCAGGGTTAATCTGCTACTGTTTAAACTCTCCATATTTGACCCTTGTTATAGATGCGAATCTTATCCGTATTTCCAGAACAAGTTGCTAAACAGGCCGAGGAGATTGGTCAACTGAAAGCCCACCTGAAGGCGCTAAATCTGAAATGTTCCAATCATGATGAACGGGTAGGTCAAACGTTATGTTCAGGGCGTTCGTTCATTCGGTTTTGTATTTTTTCCAATTCTTGTTCCTAAAAATCAAAATAACAAATCATGATCTATTCAAAAACTCAGGTTTAGAAAAAAAATTAAAAGCGGAAAAAGCTCAAAGGTTCATGTAAATTTAATGCTGCTTCTCTTTACAAGAAAAGACAGTTTTCCCAGCTAAACAATGTATCAAAATGGAGCTGTAGATGAGCACAAAAAGTAGCACAACATAAAAGGCCACATCTCATAACAGAATAGATAAACCATTATGGAAAAAGGTTATTTTTTTTCAAAACCAACTACCAATTTGCCTAAATTTGATCAGAATGTAGACAAATATTCCTACTAGGAACCACAACAACTTTAGATATAAAACTCAGTCTCAAAAGGCTCTTTTGAAACAATCAATTTCCATTTTGTTCAACATACATGTCAAACCTTTTTTGTCTGTTTTTAAAAATAGATGTTAGTTTAAACATATTTTATTGCCATTTTTTTTTACAAACGTACAGAATCATCACGTATATACATATATTAACTTAGGCAAAAGGGTCTTGTCACAAGTTCGAACAACTTAGATTCGACCATTCCCGTTTGATTATTTACATAGAAAAAATGCCTCCATTTAACAAATTCAATAGCTGTGTAATTAATGAAAAAAGTTTTGAAGACAAAACGCGTTCCGGCCATGAGATCAATACAGTAGATATGGAAATATATATTCCAAGAGAAAAAACAACAAATGAATAATAGGGGAAAAAATAGATGTTAGGTATATTCGATAGTGCAACATTATTAATATCCGTTTATGTTGTGAAAACACATCTATATCTTACGTAGATCTACACGTTTACAAAATGAGAATGATATATATGTCATATGTGTTTATGAAATAAGTCCAAATAACTTGCTTGCATAACTAAGTTTTGGGCACGAGTTTTGTACCAACGGTTGTAGTAGTACCCGGTTAGTACTTTAGGCTGTACTTTGAGCCAACTTTATCCAACTCAACAGTCACGGAGTTGCTTGTTCTGTACGAAATGACCTTTTTCAACAATGTTTTAGCTATAACGCTAAAGCTATGGCAGTCGTATGTTGCTTAACTGCTTGTGCTCATAAACAGCATCATTTTGATATATAAAATACCTGTATATAATGCTTTTTCTTGGCAGATGAAGTTCCTTTTAAATTGGGTCTTAAACACTTTACATTAACATTGCGTTTGGGATTGCAAAACGTTAAGAAATGTTTGCAAATTTCACCCCGCTTTGCACGCAAATACATGTGCAAAGCGGAACATAATCTGCAAACAGTATGCCACTTTTTGTCATCCTGAACGCAGGGCTGGTATTCACACGCGAATACAATGTCGCTTTAGATTAAAGCTGCAAAGGAGGCAAAGAAACGACGTAAACAAGCTAAAAAACAACGACAGGCGGAGACAGAGGGTGGCGTACAGGATTGTAATGAAGAATTACTTAATAAGGATGAGTTAAAACCCGTAGAAGTCCAGGAAGATCTCGATAATAAAGTTGAGGAGTTAGACAAATCAAGCACTGAAAATAGCGAAACAGAAAATTGTATTTCCTAAAAACGTTAGTCCCATGCAGTGTTCCAGTGCTTGAAATTATAAGGAACAGAAAAAAATTTAGGTTGTTGTTATCGATAAGTTTTCATTTCAGGACGCCAACCCGAATGTTTTATTTGCCTAAGAGAAAACTAAAATGCTTTGTTTTTTGTACACTGAGCTCAGATAATATAGCATATTTGAATGTCTTAAAAATGTCTCATTTTTGTAGGAAGAAAGATAACTCGTGAGGGCTTGTGTTGGCCAGTCTATTTTAATCAGGGGTGACACACCTTCATCAAATTTCAAATTTGCCCGACGTCGAGAAAAAATCAAATAAAAAACAATACATGCGGTCCTTTAATATCCGATGAAAAAATAAATAAATACCCCCCCCCCCCCCCTAAAAAAAACACCTAAAGGATTAAGAGGCATAATGTGTGTGGCATATATACTGTTCACAAAAAGTAGGGGATAATCTGTTAATCCATAAGGTTATTGTGGTTGCAAACAATTTAGAACAATCTAACTTATTCTTGGACAACTAGCAGTTGTCTCATGGTAATATAGTAGCAATGGAATTCCCTTTTCTGCTAAACATGTCCAGCAAATTCAGCATTTAAGAAAGGAGGGGTATAGCGCTTATTTTAACATGGCGTATGTTGTAATGGAAATTCTTACTTTAGTTGAGAATAACTTCAAGAAAATTTTTTTGGTGTTTCTCTCTATCATGTATTCGCATCACATTTTGTTGGAATAATGTGAGGTCTAATGAAAGTTCACTGTAAGTGAGTCAATGGTATGCTGGAAACTACAAGAACGTGAGCCCAGACTGCTGTCAAACCCTGTGTCTCACAGTCAGATATTGTCACGATATCAAACAATTGTCTTCTTTTTGCTGATTCAAAATCGGGACCCTGAAGAAGTATGGATGTCTAAGCTGACCAAAATACCACAAATCAAACTTACAATATCCTCTACTTTTTGTGAACAGTATAGTTCTAAAACAAGGTGATAACTCTCACAGTATATACTAGGACGTAAAAGAAACGCCGGGTAACCTATAATAATTGTTTTAAGGAATAAATTGCATTTTTGGATTATTATATTCATTTTTGTATGAAATGTCATCTGATTATGTGAAAAAATTCCCACTTTTAACGATGACCCTTCTTGTTTTGCGAACGCGGTCGGACATATCAGTATCTTGTGTGTTCATGCGCAGCTGTGGCAGCCCTGATTCGTCTATGTTGCATAATTCATGTATCTCGGCGTTTCTTTTTCGTCCTAGTATATTTTTGAGATTCCCTTTAGAATAAATTTCGATATTTTGAATGAACATAGACGACGTCTAAAAAGCATCTCGGTTAAGGTAGTGGAACCGTAATAGTTCCGCAACGTTTCGGAAGTAATGCCATTCAGCGGTATTAACCTAGGTTTCCTTATGATTTTCATTAGGAAACCTCGGTCAATCTTGTGAAAGTTCGTGAGGTTCGAAATGTTGCGGAACTATTACGGTTCCACTACCTTAAAGCAAATCCAGCCCTGCGTTCAGGATGACAAAATGGTGCAAACTGTTTAAAAATTATAAACCGCCTTGCACGTGCACACAATTTGCACTGTTTGTTCATTCTGAACGCTGGACTGATTAAGATTCGTTTCATCATTAAAAATTTAAAGATTCTTAAATAACGAATGGGATTTTCAATTATTTCACATGTGCTCATCGTACAGATTGAGACCAGCCTTTAAATCCGCAGATCGAAATCTGATCAGAGTCTTCATTATGCGCTACAACGGATGGCTTCCAACCTAAGAGCGCAATCCCTCATTCGGGGGAATTCATCTAATACATTGTATGGGTGTCTCGGTTGCCCAAGGAAAAGTAGATCAAACCCATTGATTATTTATAAAGTTATGAGCTACATAGGTAAATACAAAGACTTACATATATTTCATTACAAATAATGGTTCCCCCAAAGTTAACCAAACGGAAGTTCGCCCCGTCTTCTTTTATTTCTGGTTGCCCTTCCTTTGACTTAAAGGGGCCTCGAAAAATATTATTATCAATATCGGTGATTGGCAATTCTGATATTGGTGAGAATTACTGATTCAATCAATCTCTGGCAAATGATTTAATTTTATTTGCGTTAATCAACATTTGTGCGTTCCAATTGGCTGAAAAGATGGTTTCTTTCCCCCAATGAAAACAATTTTGAGTACGGTGTTGTTTTTTAAGCTTCCACAAAAAGAAGTCCCGTAATAAATCTGTTTCTTAACTAACAAATCTTTACATTTTTGCTTCATGATATAAAATGACAAGACACGAAAGTAATATCTGTTGATTTCATAGAGGTATGGAATTCAAAACCTCATCACACTCGTGTATGAATCCGTTTGGCGAATTATGCAGTGTGATTAGGTTTTTAGTTTCATATCTCAATGAAATCAACAAATACTCTCTTCATCTCATAAATGATTTAATATTCTAGTCATGCCCTTCAAGATTCGCGCATTCTGATAGGATGAAAAATTGGTTGTATTTCCAAATGAAAACAATTTTGACTACGTATCAGTTTCGTGAGCTGCCACACAAAATAGTCCATTAAGAAATCTGTTTGTTTGTGGGGAAATCTTTACATGTTTGCTTAATGGTATTAAATTATGAAATGTGAACCGCTTAAAGAGACCATCTGGGAACTCTTGAAAATGAATATTCATAAAAAAGATTTGTTCTAGTCCAGGTAAACCAGAGGTCGCGTTTCAAAGTTCTTTCACAGAAAGGTGGATTGATTATTATAAACGATTATTCTATTTCTTTAATGCAAAAATGAGACAAAATGTGAAATTTCTCGGACATATTTTCGTTTAGCGCGTCATTTTGCACTTGATTGCTATGCAACGTTCATTGTGACGTCACTTATTTCGCCCCGCATAGATGACGTCAGACAGGGGGAAATGCACAAAAGCAGGGTATAAAATTTTGATAATTTCACTGCTTTTGCGGTGAGATTATCAAGTGATAATCTACCGTTATTTCTCGATAAACCACCGAAAAGCATTAAAGAAATACTAAGAATCCATTGTTAGGTTCTCCAGTTGCCGCCTTTATGGCACAACAAGTCATACAGTTCATACTAAAAGGCGGATTCAGGGTTTCTGTAATGGGTATTACGCAAGATTACAAATGGGTTGTTCGTTTTCGTATTATTACCAAATTCTTATTAAAATTGCACACACACACACAAAAAAAAAAAAAAATAATTAGGCTATACATATATAGAAGAAGTTTGAAACCCCGAACTTCCTCTAGAATCCGCATCTGCTTACCGTACGTTTAAATTTTTAAAATATGTCTTTCTTTTTTGTCGGATGTCCCGATTTTTGTTTTACTAGTCACATTTCTTTTTGTTTTATCACCGGGGCATGTTTGATCTATATACCCCGTGACCGACATATTTTAAATAAATATGTAATAAGGTAGGTCGGTTTTTACCGAAGCAGGTGACCGACTTGAGACGATCGATTTTAACGAAATTCGGTTGTTAACGATCTTTTAATATCGGAAATAGACAGATTAGCCGAGTTTTACCGAATACCTGACCGATATTTAACGATGCGGAATGACCTCGTTTCCCCTCCAATGCAATCAGCTGGTTAAGTTTTCTGTCAACTCATTTTGTACATTTGATAGGGCGTCGTATATAACGATGTCATTGAATCATCTTATACTAGATTTTTTTCCCATTGAAAGCTAAGATGGTTAAATTTTGTATTGATTTTTCGGGTTTAACACTACTTTCAACCACAGGTAGCCAACACGGGTGGGGTTAGAATAAAATTACAAAAAAAAAAAAAAAAAAAAAAAATAACCACAAAACATGTTATATGGATCTTTTTTTATAACAATATATAGACTTTTTTATACATTTTGATAAAAAGGAATTTTATGACATTTTTTTATGTTATTCTTTGGTAATTTTACACTTTCCCCACCAGAGTTTCAACATTAGAGAAGTCAAATTACACAGGCTGGTGCACCTATCTACGGCTATTTGTTCTCAAACCAGTGCAACCACAAATTTTCATCCGAGCAACCAGTCGCCCATTCCACTTAAGCCTATCACTTATCATTCGCCCATTGGTGAGACACAGATGACGCTCTTCATAATGACTTTTGTCAAATGTGCGATGAAAGTTGGCTGAGCTGGGATTCAAACCCGCGACCCATCATCATATTTTAGACAGCAATGATACGAAATGGAAGAAATTCGTCAGTTCTTCATGTAAAATATTGTTTTGGTCTTGTAGAATGACCTTTTAAGCCACCATTTAAGAAATCAGATTTTCCCTTAGTACGGCACAAATGTTTAACCCGAATAACCTATAGTGCAAACGACAGCGAAATGTTAAAAATATCATAAGTGATCAATCAAAACGCCTACCGATTGGTGAAATTCTCGGTCTAATTTCAAGTTTTGTCGGTTAAATTTTCACTGTAAATTTCGAAACTGTGCGACCAAGTTTACACTTATGACATGTACTTGAAGAAATTAGACGGTTTATCATTTCCAAATCGATTTTGTTGTACTTTTTCGTGAAATTTCTTCTAATGGGCAGCTAAAGGTCCAGCGTTCAGGGTTAAAATGACAGTAACTGTTTGGAAATTTTACACCGCTTTGCACGCGATGCAGATGCAAAGCGGGGTATAATATGCAAACTTTTGGCAACTTTTTTATATTCTGATCGCAGGGCAAGCAACAGAGATGTTTATTTTTAATTGGTGGCCATCATTATAGTCGAGCACATTTCTGATTTTATTATTATTATTTTTATAATTATTATTAATTAATAATTTTCCGGCCAATTACAGGCCGACGAATTCAATTCCTGGCGGCGGCCCACATTCTTTCCGACATAAAATCATTTGTTTCCTACCAATGGGTGGAAAATGTGAATAGTAGCTAGGGTTTCGGGAAGGATTTAGTTCAGGAATCTATGGGTAGGCGCTTCAGCATCTGCCGTATAACTGAATAATCGTTAGAAGCGACATCATTCCCGTTGTGTTGACCACTTAAAAAAAAATACTTTACTTTAAATACATTTTTTACGCAAGGGCCGCACACTTTTTTTTTGTTTTAATGTTTACATGGGGTTTTATGCCGCTTTTAAGAAATTTTCAGTACCAAAGCTGTGGCTACCGCGCCCTTATTTGGGCGTCAAACGAAATTTCATGGACTGGTTTTGAGAAAGGTCATCCAAAGAATATTTTGAACAAGTTTGTTTGAAATCCGTTGATTGGTTACTGAGCCCGGTAAATTATTTAAATAGTTCAGGTCCAGAACTACCCTTCCTGCCACGCCCTTATTTATAGGTCAACCACAACTTCACGAAAGAGTTTTGGGAAGGGTAACCAATAAAATATTTCTGTCATGCCAAGCTTGCCTGAAAATCACCTATTTTTCACTGAAGGGCCGATGTTTAAAGAATCGTTGAAGCTAAAAAGGAGATCACGAAAGATCGCCCTGAGCCCATTGTGCTCAGATGAGCTAAAAACCCGAAAAGTATCCGATTTTTTAATGCAAAAATGGGATGAAATGTCACTTCAGTCCATACTTTGGAATCACTTCGGATCTTATCATTTAGCCCCTGATAGCTCGGCAGAGTAATAGCCTTTGCTTTATAATCAAGTGATACATGTAGAAAATCTATTATAAACTCTCGTTGCTAGCATATTTATGGGCTAAAAAGACGGGTCACAATTATATTTTTCAAGGTAGGGAATCACGTAACTTGAAATGGTGGGTAACACGTACTAAAAATGGTGGCTGATCCTCACTTCAAAAAGTTCTTTTCAAATAATTTATCTGTCAAATAATCCACTTGTTAAATTTGTTTTCTACATGTAATCCCAAAAATTTGGTTAATGCAAGGAACCCGATCAAAATCTTCTTTCTCTAGAAAAATTGTACACTTAATACGTATGTCTTCTGTTTTTATGAAAAATAATATTGATTAATAACCCATTTTCCATGTGCTTTTCTTAGTTGAGCAGAGTTTTTTTGTGTCTTAAATGGAAAATATTATGTTACCAATTTCAAAGATATGACAACAAGCAGGTGCTCTTTACATGTCAAGAATATTTGATGAAATGGCTAGAATCTGAGCAAAATCCTTGTTTGTGGAAGAAAATATTCATCTTGTGCATATGATGGGCTATGTAATTAATACCTAAACTTTACATTAACGAAAATATACCTGAAACAAACAAAAATATTCTGAAGCGATTTCAGCCGCATTTTTAAAGCATGTTTACCTTTTCATATCACGTGATTCCCCACTTTGTTCTTTTTTATATTTTTCAGAAATCGCCAAGTATCACGAGTTAACTCATTTATCTTAGCCAAATGAAAGTGATATCTCCACCCACCCGCGTGATAGCCATTAAACGTCGCTGTAACTTAAAACGTGTTTCTTTCATAACAATTTCATCACTATCTCACTATCAAGGTCGGTATGAAAACCGAGTCGACCTTTCAGTACTCATAAATCACTTAGCTTTTTAAGTTGGAATGCGGAGCAATTCCAACTTAGATTTAACAAAACCGCAAAATGAACACAAGATAATTTCATTTCGGGTTTTTTGAGAACACATATCACGTGAACAGGATGTGAATACACTTCGGCCTATTTTGTTTATCTCAACTTGACAAAGACATACAGTTTATTTCATCAAAAAGTAATAATGCTGTACAATTATACAACTATCACTTCACGTATATTATTAACACGCTAATCTATGTTTTAAACGATATTTATTGAAAATTGCGTACGGATATATTAGCATCACATGTTTGCATTACTATATTTAGAAATCATGTGATAAGTCAAGTCCAATTAGGTCAGCAATTGACAATAACACTAGCCAATCACATGATCTGCTTATTTGGTAATGTCGCGATCTGTTTTCTCAGTATTGCGGCAATAGCACAGACCAATCACGTGATCTGCTTATTTGGTAAGGTCGCGACCTGTTTTTCGTAGAATTATGTTATAGCTTCTTTTATATGTATAGTTTCTCTTTCTGAACGACTTTATTATCAACATGTACATTCAAAATGAATTAAGCAAGAACCAAATCGCGATTTCACTGACATAACTGAAATTTAAATCGTCTGATTGGTTCTTGACGAAATAGAATGCTATTAATAGAACTTTCATGCATTTTTTATATATATTTTATATATCGCTCATTTCGTTCAACCTGAACATAATAAGCGACATTGGATTCCCTCCAATAAATTTCACTAAAAACTCGCTCCGCTAAATCATTCCAAAATCGTTCACCTGAGCAAATTCACTGTTATTAACTGTACCCCCAACTCAGAAGTAGAGGAGCATATATTGATTTCATCCTGTCTGTCTCTCAGTCCATTGACCTTTTGCTTTCCGCTAGATAAACGGAGAAGCAATTGACCTGCAATAACGAAACTTTACACAAATATTGCCCATGACCGGAAGAAATGCCCTATTGTTTCGGGGTCATTCATGTCACGGCCATCAGTAAATTTCAACAGATAACAGTTTCCACTCTAACTGAACAACCAGTTGACCCAAATCATAAAACTTGACACAAATGTTGTCAATGACCAGAGAAAGTGCCCAATTCTGGAGTCACAAAGGTCGAAATCACAATTGAACTTCGTCCAAAAATTGTCTTGAGATTCAATCTCATGAAGTAAAAGACTTCCCTGCGAAAAAAGATTTTCATCATGGACAAATCACGTGTTGAGATCCACCTTGCGACACTTCTAATTAAAATGTAATTGGAGAAGAAGTTGAGTGTATAAGTGCTCGCCTGTGCGTCCATTAGTTGGCTGTATGGTCCGTATCATTTTCTTCCTTTTCAGCTCACCTGAACACAACGTACTCAAGGGGAGCTTTTAGGATCACCCTGAATGTGTCGTCCGTCGTGTGTCCGTCGTGTGTCGTCAACTTTCTTAAAACTTCTTCTTCTCCTAAACCGCTAGGCCAATTTCAATGAAACTTTGCCAGAATGTTCCCTCTTCAAAATTGTCGCTATATTCTAATTGGCCAATAAATATTGGTATGGCAGGGCGGGGCTTATTTGAGCCCAAAAACTTTGAACGAAATCTCCTCCTGAACCACTTGGCAGATTTCACTGAAACTTTACAAGAATATTACTTTGATGACCCTCTTCAAATATTGTTGGCAAAATGTTCATTTGCCCATAAATATGGGCGTGGCAGGGAAGGGGTAATTTTGAGTCTCCTCTGTAATGTATGGGTTGGCAGGGTCTATTATGACTGCTTATAATTCGATTAATGTCTCCTCTTCAACAATAAGGCAAATTTGAATGAATCTTTGCCATAAAGTTTCTTGGATAAGATCCACTGGACCAATCGAATTCAGGTGAGCGGTTGAGGGCCTGAATTGTAATCCTTTTTGCTTTCACCAGATTCAGGCCTGTATAGCGATTCTCGTTGTTGAAATACATATAGTATTATGTGAGTACCTGTGGTGGGCGGGAGGCGTCAGCTTCGTTAGTAGTTTGAGGTCACCGTCTCTAGAACGCATTCCAACTTATCAGTACTTTCAGTACTTTGATTAACTACTCATGTTATATATGAGTCTGACAGCCAATTTCTTCATTCCAGAATTCCTTTTAAAGGTAATTAAATGCGACAAAGTCATTTAAGCCTGTGCGTGATATTTCCAACAAGTTCACATGTGTGCATTATCAAGATTCTGACCAGCCTGTGCATCCGCACAGTCTGATCAGAGTCTTTACTACGCACTAAAAAGTATGAACCTATAGTCATTGTTCTCGTCCGGGGGATATTTCTAATGCACACTGTGAAAGACTTGATCAATTTTTGCCAATCAATCACACATGAAATTGTTGGAAATGTCACGCACAGACTCATTTAAAAATGTGACCCGTCACGCAAAAAGAGTCCATCTTGGAACTCTGTAGAGTAAATATTAAATAAAAAAGACATTGGTTCTAGGAAAAGTCAACTAGAGATCTCATTTCAAAGATTCTTTTACAGGGAGGAAAATTGATCATTCTGAATTCGGAAAAGAAGCAAGTTGTGAAAAGCTTCGACCCTAGTCAGTCTGTGCAGTCCGCGCAGCCTGACTAGTGTCGACACTTCATTTTTTTCGTGTGACGGGCTAAAAATATAAAACTCAGTCCCCTTGTCTCAGACAAAATAGTTCAGTATCGCTCCACTGGCACCCAGCTGGTATTTTATCTATTGGAAAGCAGATAATCATCAACTTTTCAAGAAGAGCCCCTTTTCCATGACATGAAATAATATTTCCAATAAGCTTTAATGTTCTCATAGTCATATGAAACGCATCATTTTATTTCACAAAAATCTTTCATTAAATGTTAAATGTACAATTTGTGATATAAAGAGTTGTTGCACCATAGAGGCCCCCTTTCCCAAGTCGCATCATCATTGCAACCAAAATCACAGAAAGTTGAAAGAGCATGTCTGAAGCATTACGCCTATTCCTGTGAAGTTTGGTTTAATTCTGATCAATAGTTTCTGAAGGGGGTTCTTTCTTTTTTAATTTCGCCATTTAGGACTATTTTTGGCGACGCAATAGCCTGTAGAGCCAACATAATCAACCCGATTAGACATAAACAAAGAAGTGTGTCTGAAGGATCATTCCTGTGAAGTTTGGTTGAATTCTGACCAGTAGTTTTAGAAAAGAATACTTTATGAAACTCATCATATAAGACCATTTTTCTGTGACGAGACATCCCATAGAGGAAATTTTATCAACCTTTTTTAGAAATTAGTAAATTACCGAAGAAATCTGAAAGAGCATGTCCAAAGCTATATTCCCGTGTAGTTTGTTTGAATTCTGATAAGTTATTTCAAAGAAGAAGATTTTATTTATTTTATTTTTCGTCATATATGGGACCATTTTTCGGTGACGCAACAGACTATAGAGCTTATAAATGTTGTTAACAAGATAAGAAATTAACGAAGAAATCTAAAAGAGCATGACCAGAGCGTCATATCTGTGAAGTGGCGAATAAACATAAACATTTATTCAAACTATTATTACAATGTTTTTGATGTCCACTAACGACATTAACTTTGTTTCAAGATAGTGGACCCGTAAAAGTTCCACAACATTTCGGAACACACGATCTTTCACAATGTTGACCGAGGTTTCCTAATGAAAATCACTAGGAAACATCGTTTAACACTGTTAATGTGCATTACTTCCGAAACGTTGCGGAACTATTACGGGTCAACTTCCTTAAACCTGAAAAATATGACTGTAATCACACGTACATCTTTTGTGATGTGCATGGTTTTGGTTTTGTGTGGAGTTTCATTTTCTTTGAACGCGCGTGATTCGTGATTCGGAGCATTGAGTCACGTGCTACGAATTTGAATCCAAGTTCAAGGTTGTTTACAAGAAATCTAAATAGACCATTCGTGACGTGGGTAGAGTTTGTTACTGTTTCTACTCGATGTGTTCTATGCTTGGGAGAGAAAGTGCAAAATCTGTTCTTGAATTTATGCATTTTAATTTTCATTTGTATTCCCGCCCGCGGTTAAAACAATGTTTTTAATCACAATCCTCATTATTTGGAAAATCACTTTGCGAAGCTTAAGGTAGTGGACCCGCAATAGTTCGCAACGTATTGGCCGTAATGAACTTTAACAGTGTTAACTTCGCAGAGTCTTCAAAATGATTTTCATTGGGAAACCTCGGTCAACATTGTGTAAATTCATAAGCTCCGAAACGTTGTCGAACTATTACGGTTCCACTACCTTAAAAAGGAAGAAATAGATCTGCAAAGCCATGTGAGTAACGAAAATCCGTTATTTCGTTACTACCATTTTCAATGTAAAACTGATCTTTACGCCTCAGTCTAAATTGTTTTAAGTTCTATATTTCGGCTTTGTATTTTTATGCAAAGGGTTTTCAAATCCCGCAAGAGTTTTAAACCGGGATTCCTGACAAAATTTCTAACGGAACAGTCTTAATAATTATTAAGTATTTATGACCCATCACATGAAAAGGGACCATATACATGTATGTGGTGCTTAAAATATCAACCCTTGTCTGCCTGCGCTGAATGCGTGGGCTGACTAGGGTCAAATAATTTAGCACTTTCACTTTATTTCGGGAATGATCATTGTAAATTCTTTCATAGGATTTCTTTTTAAATGTGACCATGAATTGATCTCTAATTATAATATTAATCGAAATATTTTCGTAGAGGTGCATTCATATATTCAATCTAGTCAAAGGTTGGCCAATTAAATAAATATATTTTTTCATTACTTAATAACTAGTTATTTCTAGATCGATATTGTATCGTGTTCTTTATTCTGAAAAACCGAATCTATGCCCACAGAAAGCAGTTTCCCATCTTCAATATTGAATGACTTTATTTTTCTTTTATTGCTTCTTTTCCAAAAAAAAACAACATTTATTGGAATCCAACAATTTGGCTGAAATATAATTTCTTATGTCATCACTGCTTAAGATACCCGTCGCTAACGAGGCCTCGGTGGCCTAGTGGTAAATGAACTCGACCCGTGACCTGGAGGTCCGTGGTTCGAGCCCCACTGTCGCCGGGGTGTGTTTATGGGCAAAACACTTAATAGCCAGCCTCAGTTCACCCAGCTGTAAAAATGGGTAGCAGTGGGTTTAAACCACTGCCTCTCTCTCAGGGGCGTGAAAACATCAGGAATGAGTGTTCGAGAGCGATTCTATAAGCTTAAGCTTTCGTCGTAATCGAACTAAAATAAATTAGTATAAACTAAACTAACGAGGAAAGGAATTTTATAAGCATAGCTTTCATTCTAATTCTTATTTATTTGTAAATTATTATGTGACCTGTTGTGATTATTCTTTCAATAAAATATGTTTAAACTGAAATGATTTCTACAGGAACGAATCTCTTATGCAAATAATACATAATTATTGTACGGAGTTCCAAAATGGCTATTTTTGCGCAAAAGTTCGATGGAAATTGGATATTGAAAGTTTGACACTTCATCAAAAAGGAACGATAAGAATAAAATATCATTATTATAATAATGAAAATAATATTTCTAATAATATTGATGTTCGTAGTTGCGATTATGATAATAATAATGATAATAATGATAATGACCTACTATCGTCTGAAAGACGGACGCACAGCTGGACGGCGTACCTGTTTAAGGCTTTCTGTCTCTAGCTAATAAAAGGCCAGTAAAAGTGGCCCTTTTGTTTGATCTAACAAAATAGATTTTGAACAAAAAAATGCTGATGTGGTTAAACGAGAAACAAGTCGTCAGAAATTGGTTATAAACGCGTGACCGGGTTACGAATTTACGGCTACCGATTTATACACTCGACGAAATAGCTTTGCTGAATAGACGAATTTCAAACCTTTTATGTTTAACCGCAAAATCGAATTTCGAGAAAACTATGTCGGTCGATGAAATCGATCATTTATTGCCAGTCAGCAAACACGTTTATTTTAAATAAACCGGTCATAAAGTGAACTTCACTTCTTTCTTTGTTCAAGTATGATGTTTAAATCAAGTCATGTTAATAAGAAAGAGTTTGGGGGAAATGCTTATTATGGCTTGCCGCTTATTTTTTCTGTCATCTCAAATGTACGAGTTTAAAGACTTTTTCTTCGTCCAGTATGCAAAAATGTAAGTGAAATAGTGGAGATAGTACTCCGTTTTGTACGTAAATACACGCGCCAAACGGGGTAACACTTCTTAAACGCTTCGAGAACGCTTTGATTCTGAACGCAGGGCTGTAAACCCAGATAGCTTTATTGAAATGGCGATTGTTCGAATCTCTGATTTATGACATTCATGTTATATAAATGATAACCTTCAAGACAAAAAAATCGTATTATGAAACACTCGCCTGCGCTTTATTGACAAGAATGCGTCGGCAATCCACAGTTTTAAATAAAAAAAGTAAATTAATGAAATTGAAAAGCTATATAAAATTAATGGATTTGAAAAGCTAGATTTCAATCTTGAAATGGTTGAAAACATTGTATACGATTTTTTCATAGATTTTACACTGCTTTTTTTCGGGTGCGCATGCGACAAGTCAGGCAAAATTGGTCCATCCTGAATGACGATTTCAATGAAATATTTTAAAAGCGGGTTGGTTCCAGCAAAGGTTAATTAAAAAATCATCCTAGAATCAGAATATCTCGACGAAAAGTTTTGACATTGCTCCGTCTGTGCACTCTGACCATGATCAAAACTTCCCAGTCGGTCCTTTCTGTCGGATTGATAACATGATTTAGAGAGAAATGAATAAAGATATGTAGATTGCTCTAATCGACCAGGATCAAAGATAATCGTGCAAATGAGATTTTCTTACACTGAATCTATTTGAGTCAGTTCGTGAGATTTCCAACAATTTCAAATACGCGCAAAGCAAGGACTTCACTATGCGTTTAGTAGATAGATAAGACATCAAAGTATCTGTAGACCATCAGGTAACTTTATATTTACAATTTCTGTCCGTCTAGGCTGCTCAATGATGGCCCTTCACGCACATTTCAAATTGATGGAATTGCCACGCACAGGCTCATTTGTTATATGGGGTTTAACGCCGTTTTCATCATCATTGCAAGTATATTTCGGCATCTGGTGCACCTACACATTGCTTCCTGTTGTTTCTTACACCAGTGCTACCATTCGCCCATCGGTGGGAGACGAATGATGATCGCATAAATAGCTTTTGTCAAATGTCGGATGGAAATTAGCCGATCCGGGATTCAAACTCACGGCCCCAGGATCGACAGCCCAAAGCGTACTGCTTGAGCAAGCCGGGTACGGCTTTTGTAAACTAGAACGCCCATTCTACCTTTCTGTATACGAATTGTAGAAGTTCTCCCTCTGGTTGACTTCTGTTTTTTAGCTCTTTCTCGAATAATGGCTTTGTGGAGTCTCCTGATTGACCACTTTTCGTGAAAAGATTCGGTGCTTTAACCCTTTCCTTTTTTACAAAATTTTGGACCTGTCCAAATTCAAAGGTTTTGCAGACGAAAATTTAAAGTGGATTTAATTTGAAAAATAACCATTCAGTAGGGTAGAAAATAGTGTGGAAAAAAGAAGAAATTGCTTGTCAGAAGCAATTTCTTCTTTTTTTTCACAATGTTTTCACATCATAAAATCACAGACACGTAAAAAGCAGGGATGAAACAGCAAAGGGTTAAAGGTTATCATTTTATTGCGATGATTATATTTATATTGAAATAGCCAAAACTAAGCTGTGTCATTCTTGAATTCGCTTCTATATTCGCTTAAAATTTGGTTTTATTCTATAATGATTTAATTTTAGTTGTGTCCATCAATATTCATGCGTTCTGATTGACTGAAAAGTTGGTTTTTTCCCCAATGAAAGCAATTTAGAGTACACAGCTGTTTTGTAACCTTTGCAAAAAGTAGTCCCATATGAAAACTGTTTCTCAACTGACAAACCTTTTCAATTTCGCTTCGCGATATTAAATTATAAGATATGAAGATAATATTTGTTGATTTCATAGAAGTCAAAATACCGAATCACACCCATGTATGAAACCGCTTCGCGTATTCACAGAGTGTAATTAGATTTTTAGTTTCATGCCTCAATGAAACCAGCGAATACTCTCTTTATCTCTTAAATAGAAGCACACAGCTTTTTTTGTAAGTAGAGCAATAAGAAATGTGTTTCATTCTGAATAAATCATAAAAATTTGCTTTATTGCGTCAAAGTATAGAGAGTACTTGTTGATTTCATGTAAGTGTGAAATCATAAACCCAATCTAACTGAAGTATAAATAAGCTTCGCGAATAATTGCAGCGTGATTAGTTTTTTCCCCATGAAATCAACATGTATACAATGTACTCATTCTATCTCCTTACTATTTCAGATTTTCTAAATTTTCGTATCATCCGTTTTTGACGGACGGGCAAAATTAAACAATTCATTGAAAACAGAAAAGAGAATTTAGTACAAACACACCGAACCTAGTCGATATCGTGGACGTTTCGAGTGAAAATGGGCTAAATAACCGACAAATCAGCTGTTTGGAGTCTTAGGGATCACTACTTCATTCATGGAAAATCATGAGTTCACAACGTGGATTATGTATTAGTCTACCCTTGGCAATGTAAAAATATTTTGAAATCCTTACCATTTCGAGTTCACGTTTTTATTTTCATTTTTCTTTAAACTCTAAGCTTGCGAATTCCTGTTGTACAAAATAAAATTGTGAACATGTTCAAAGAAATGTCACCCGTCACGCGAAAAGAGACCATCTGGGTAGTGCGTAAAGTGTCGATCCTAGTCAGACTGCGCGGACTGCGCAGACTGACAAGGATCGAAAATTTTTGCACTGTGCTTATTTTCTGAATCTAGAATGATGAATCTACCTTCTATTGAAAGAATTTTTTGAAATGCGACTTCTGGTTGACCTATACTGGATCAAATCTCTTTTTCAATAATTCAGTTTACAGAATTCTCAGATGGTTCCTTTTTGTGTGACGAGTCACAAATGTAAATCTACTTATCGTTTTAAGGCATATGCGGAGATGTTCATCGACTGCATAATGAATGAAGCATGTTTTTAACGCAAGTTAACCCTTGTAAAGCTGAACACGGAATATATCTGTTTTCGAAGGAGGAGTAGACAAAGATCAGACTGCTCAAATAATGTGCAGTCTGATCTAAGTTTATACCACACATTTTCCTTTTCTAGTCACAATAGATTTAAAAAACATTTTTAAAAAGAAATACCGATCCACAAATAGTTCATTTAGTGTGATCAGCCTTTTTATTTTAATTCAATTTTTCCATAGCGTTTTTTTTTTATTCCGCATGATAAGTGCTACCTATATTTGTCAAATTTGCGAATGAATAACATAAACACTTAATCAGAATTTTTTGTCTTTTTTCATCGCAGGATATACTTTTTTTCAAAATCACTATTTGTTATATATGAAATTTATATAGACAACCATTTTCTTTAAAACCTGCCAAAGTATCAAATCTAAATGACCTCATGCACGAGCAATATCACTGAAATATCGAACAAAATTAAATCATTACATTCTAACAAGCAAATTCAGCATTTCACAACATGTTTTCTCCCCAAAACGAAATAAAGTTCCGCCAAATTAAAATTTGTTGTGAGGAAATGGAATGAAGTTAAGAACCTCATTTTTGAAAAAAAAAGAGACAAAAAAAAACATGAATAGAGAAGTGTTCTTAACCATGATAAAGAGTCGTGAGACGGAAGGGTGACTTATATTTTACACCTCAATAGTTAACTAGATCTAGTCTATCGTCTGCGGTACGTCTATATAAAGGGTCGTCTGCACCCAATGTCTTCATTGATCTCGGGTTCGAGTTCGAGCGAAGTCAGACGAAATATTGTCAGACGATTTTTTTTTCTGGCCATTAATATTGTATTGACTCGGAGAATATGACATCGTTTACGCAAACTTTAAAGATCTGCTGTTGCAGTTTTCTTGCCGCCATATTAACGATGTTGACAATTACCATGGTAACAATGATGGCTGTTGTTGTTACTACAATCGTTAAGCTTACAAAACTGTGTTGGACTAAATTAAAATGTCTTGATCCGGTGTTTTACGAGGACTGGTTTGTCTTTAATATATGTTTAGAAACGATTAGAACTATTTACAAGGATAATTACAGAAATCTCATGTGCAATTTAAAACCGGGTTCGCCTGCACCTAATATCAGTTTACGGACATTAGACGGAATTGAACAGAACTTGCTAGATCTCCAAAAGAACGGGCGACCACTCGTCGTGAATTTCGGAAGCTGCAGCTGATTACCGTTCATGTCGAAGTTGGCGGAGTTTAACGATGTGGTTCGTGCCTTCCGTGACTCTGTCGACTTCGTCACTATATATATCGCCGAAGCCCACCCTTTGGACGAATGGGCTTTAATGAACCATGAACAATATTCACGATCTCAGCACAAATCATTAGAAGAGCGAATCGATGCGGCTGGCGTTATGCAGTCCGCTGGACTCGAGGGGGACTTACTCGTGGACTCGATGGAAAATGACGCAGTGAACTTGTTCGCAGCATTACCAGAACGTTTGTACGTCATCCAAGATGGCGTTATTCGATTTCGAGGAGGCCTAGGTCCGTTTGGTTATCAACCTCAAGCGATGAAACGTTGGATTCAGAAAAATGTTCAAGACATTGACTGCCAAATTACCTCGCAAACTGTTTAGGGCAATACTGAGTGTTTAGGGTTATGGTCTTTCAAATGATTTATTGTTTGAAATATACCACGAAAATCAATGCAACAATTCATACATGGACGTTGTTAATCAATAATTAAATTGATCGATCACAAACCGTACATTTGGGGGTATCGCGGTGTCGACCATCGCAATATTCCGCATTTTTGTTTGAAATATGTTCGTGAGCTGGCGACTCATATGTCATGACTATTGTCATAAGCTGAAGTCATGACGCTTAAGTAGCCCACTAAATTTTTTTATAACTATGAATATATAACTAAAAGGGTGCCGACAAATTCAGCCGTAAGATATCAAAAACAGTATCTTTTGAATAACATCGAACTAAATTTTGTTATTTTCGTTCAACTGATAATGTTATTATAGTCTAATGCAAAAAAAGTAAAAGTGCTTACAACGATTAGAAAAAAACAAACCAGTTTTATGTAATATGCTATCGGTTCTAAAAGACTTCATCCATACTTACACAATCAATTATTTATCTTAAGTTTAGCGCATCACACTATGAAAAATTGAAAAAAAAATGTGAGGGAAGTCGAAAATTGTTCTTAAAGATAAGGGAATATTTTTACTTTAAACTGTCTATTTTCTATGCAAAAACTCTTATGGATGCACAATATTTTGGTGGTATATTTCATGGAGGAAAGAATCTCACCAAGAAAATAATGGTAATTTAATGGGTATGTTGTCGTGTGTTTCAAATGTGCAATAACAATAGCAATCTTAGAAATACGAGTAATTTCCGGTCATTTGTGTTCGTTAGACCTATATATGTCCGATCGCGATACAAAAGTTTAGCGATAAACTCGGGGTAAACCGTATGTACATAACGATTAACACCGATTTTACCCTTAAACTGGTGTTTTATTTATGACCCGTCAAGCGAATGGGGACCAACTGGGAACTCTGTAAAACAAATAATTGCAAAAGAGATTGCGACCAGCATGTGTCAACCAGAGGTCACAATTCAAAAAATTATTTCACTGGAAGGTAGACTGATCATTCTAGATTCAGAAAAATATGCAGAGTGCGAAAAGTTTCGACCCCGATCAGCCTGCACAGTCTGACAAGGGTCGACACTTTACGCACCACCCATATTGTCCCTTTTATTGTGACGGGTCACATATGCAATCGGGCTATCATGTTGATGTATTTTCATAATCATTCACTTCTTCATTTCTATTTCGAGGGACCAGAAAAAAACTATCGCAAGTGCCTATGATTTTTTAAGCCCTTACGATAGTCTTGCATTTTCCCATCGGTATGATCTTATTTCACTCTGACCAGTTCTTGTTAAGTCCCGGATTTTTATTTACCTATTTCTTTTTTACTCTAGAAAATGTTTTGAAAAGGAAGAAATGTGGCTTGTAACAAGCCATTTCTCGTTTCCCAACAATATTTTTTTCGATGTCATCATAAAATTTTGGTAACATTTTTTTTTTCTATTCACCGATCATTGTAATTTCCAAGACTTTCTATATGTATATTTTCACCAGTGTAAATTTTGAAGTTAGGTGAAAGAAATTTCAAAACGTACCCCTGGCGCATGCTAACATTTATTTGGAAAATAAACAGATTCGTACAAGAATTAATATTACGAGTTCTAAAAAAAGGAGAACGTTTCTACAGCGAAAAGAATTGACATGTGTCTGACTACATTTCTAATTCTTATTTCGAGTTTGTCCAGACGAAAAAAGGTTGTGAGTATTGCCACTATAAGAGATACCTATTCTTTAAATATTCAGATAATTTTTTCGTCTTTAAATCATCTAAAGGCTAGAAAGGAAATGTACAATTTTGAAAGGTCGGATTCGGATTCAGATTCCTTATCTGAAGTTGAAGACAACATTGTTGAAAGTGAAAAAATGAGTTTTATCATAATTTCTCATTTTCAGTTAAGTTTTCTGAAGCTTTTTGGAATAGACGGATAAAAAGAATTGTGTTTGAATTTGACGTTTAAATCTTTTTGTTTCTGGAAACCGGACAGTCAAAAAACATAGCTGAATTGTTTTACATGTCATGTAGTTATTATTTCGGATTAATTTTCTGCAGTATGATTAATTTATCTAAAATATATCTAAATTGATATCAGATAAATTATGATGAACCTTAGCGATCGTTATTCCGAAACAATGACGAAATCATGTATAAAAACAAAACAACAACAACTGCAACAAAAACCCTTAAAAGTATATTCTTCTTATTTAAAAAACAAGTTATCTCCAATTATTTGTTGTCGCCTTTACTAGCCTTTCAAAATGAACACGTTCGCAAAACTTTTAAGAAATGGTACAACGCTTTGCACTTGCAAAGCATTGTACAATTTCTTAAACGTTCGCAAACGCGTTTGCATTCTCATAGCATAAACGCAGGAAATGAGCATCCATAAATCCGTTTTGTTAGTTCTTGCAAATGGTTTCATTTTTTCAAAAATGGCAATTCCTCATGTTGTTACATGTAATTGTATTTTTGTAATTTCTTTAATAATTGTTTTTAACATTGATTTGGTCTATTGTTACTTCTATGCAATTTATCATATCATCATTTTCACACTGTCACTGTCGTATTTATTATTTTATACTTAAATAATGATATGAAAACGAAAATAAATAAATAAATTAAACAAAAAAAATTTAAGACCTAGCCTCCGTGAGTCTTTCTTTACAACCATTCAAAAAAAAAAAAAGCCAAATGGACGATTTTATTCGCCTAACTGCATACCCTACTTTCGTCCGTTTTAACTCATAACCAGATGGCAGCGTTACGGAATGTTAAAGTATGTGGTATTTCAAAGTTCATTTCAATAAGCCATTGAATAGGTCAAAAGATATAGAAAGTATAGTAAGAAAATAACAATTCGGCTGTTTATAGTCTTTTCTCATTCCCCAGGGATATTCCGGTAATTGCGAAATCGGAGTCCAACCCTACGTCCAGGCAAAACGGGGCAAACTGTTTGCTTTAGTATATCAACTTTGCACGCATACTTGCGTGCAAAGTGGGATATAATTTCTTTACAGTTTATCACATTTTTTTTCATCTTGAACGTATAGACGATAAGTAGCTTTTTTCCCAATAAAATTCAACCCGTCGTTTTACATGATGGGTCACGGACTAGACTATGTGTTGTCCGTTTTTCGGACCAGAGGTGAATGGTCAGTCAAATGAACTTTCATTACATTAATGTCTGTATCTTAATACGACCAGTTACCTAGATAAAGACCAGACTTGTCTTAACCAAGGTTAAGTCCATTTACTGACAGATTTCCATGTTGAGAAAAAAAAGAAGGCTTTTATTGAGGAGGTTAGCTCGCCTGTTTTTTTTTTTTTTTTTTTTTTTTTTTTTTTCAATTTAATAAAGCGTACGTATTGCTGTGTCCGTAATTGGTTTTGCCGGCGAAATTCTTCATTTGAGCACAGCATTTAATTGTTTGTATGGGGTTTAAGGCCACTGTTAACTATTTTTTAGTCATATCGCGGTAGCTGTAGCACATTACGATGGATTCCTGGTATTTCTCACTTCAGCAATACCATTACATCCTTTCCTAGCCTCCAGCTGCTACCCCTCTTACGTTAACGATTACCCATCCATGCGTGGGATACACTTGTCGAAAAGGATATGAGCCGCCGCCGGGGATCGAGCACATCATTTTAAAAGCCTGTCGTACGAGAAATATTGGCCTGTAAAATAACCTACGTAGCGGGAGTGAAATAACCCCTTTGAATGTTTTTTGATATTACGCGGGTGTTAATACGGCTGGTGGAATAGCTAAAAACTTTCAAAAACTTTTTATATTCATTGTGAAAAAGACGTCATGATGCATTTGCAGACGCCATTTCGCAAACGGCGTTATTTGTTTCGCGGAAAGACATAAATCGATATTTTTTTAGAATTTTTTTCCGTTTGTAGCTAAAATTTGGGTCATAATATATGAGGAAAATCAAATTTGTGCTCATAAAATGCCGAAATTATTAAACTCGTCATCTCAAACATGTAAAAACTCGGCGCACCCTCGTTTTTATTTGTATAAGATGACTCGTGAAATGAATTCGGTATTCAATGACCACTCATTCAATATACTCCATTTACACAACATAGCATATACCGGAACAGGACCGAGTAGAACATACGATTTCAGAATGGAAGAGAACAGCAGAGCTCATGTTTGACGGAACATGCTGGTAAAGTTTCATTGAAATTGGCCCAGTGATTCAGGAGGTGATGTTATTCAAAAATTTCCCTTATTAATATGCCAATCAAACTTTCACAAACAATTTCTGAGAAGGATCACCAAAAGAACATTCTGGTAAAGTTTCACTGAAAACCGCCCAGTGGTTTCACAGAAGAAGATGTTGTTCAAAGACATGCTACACCCATATTTATGGGCAAAATAAAAATTTCACGAACAGTTTTTAAAAAGGGTCACCAAAAGAACATTCTGGTAAAGTTCGATTGAAATCCGCCCAGATGTTTCAGAGAAGAAGATTTTTAAGATAAAGTTAACATACGGACGGACGGACGCACGCACGCACGCACGTAGGACACCAAACTAAGCTTCTTACGAAAAAAATCATCGTTAGTCAAAATCACAATTCGTATGTGGTGTTTTCATATATTATTAGATTCTGTCTTGCAATATCTCATTGGAATCGTCTTTAGAAGTCGATTCCGATGAGATGTAGACTGGTGACAGTCTCTTAAATAGAGGTATATATGAAGAAAGAGGGATAGAAATAATGTTTCATGTTTATGAGCCTGATTTAAGCCAGAGTTTCAGATAAAAGAAATTTAACTCAATATATGTGTGTGGTTGGTTTGTGGTTTAAAGTGGTTATGCACCTTGTTTACTTATAAATCTAAACTCTCGGACTGAATGCCAGTCTAGATGAGATGTTGCGTTGCAGAATTCAATACTTAGTAACTAGCGTGGAAACAACTTCAATTTTTGACTTACGCAAGAAATTATTGTTAGATGTTTAGTAAAACGGGCCTCTGGCCAAGCCAATAGCCTCGCTGGAATATGTCAATTGGCGTTAAAAACAAAAAAAAAAAACACACATCTTTTCTGAGAGACATTGGGATTTAAACGTTAGCAAACGTTATCGCATCCTGAACCCTTAACTTATGCCGCTGATTGGACAAATCGAAAAAATCGAACACGTGACCCCCATGCGATTACCATGTACGTGTAAACCGCACTTCATTCATAAACTCATGTGTGACCCATTTTCCCGGTTATTTAAATGATTTTACATATTCGTTGGTGCAATTCCAATTCATCGTAACTACAGCTTGATCAAAGCTGTAGTTACGATAATTTGGAATTTTGACTACCATTACATCATTGATCAAAAAGTGACGAAAACCTGAATAACACAGCTTCATTAGAGTTTTAGTTACGGGGCATTTTCCCCACTTAAAAACGGCAAAAATACATGTATCTGTTCTTACACAGCCGAGTAAAAAAAAAAAAAAATAAGAATGGTTCTGTATGGCGTGTGGAACGTTGCAAAATTCGATAAATATTTTTATGTGATATAATTTTATGTTTATATTCTATATTTTTTTTTTATTTATATTCTAAAAATATTTTTATGTGATATAATTTTATATTTATATTCTATAATTTTTATTTATATTGTATATTTTTTATTTATGTTCTTATTTTTTTTTTTTTTTTTTTTTTTTTTATGTTCGATAACGCCAAAAAAAATTATGTGATATAATTGTTTATTTATATTGTATATTTTTTTTATTTATGTTCTATATTTTTTTATTTATATTCGATAACGCGAAAAAAAATTATGTGATATAATTTTTTATTTATATTCTATATTTTTTATTTATGTTCTATATTTTTTATTTATATTCGATAATAGTGCGAAAAAAATTTAAGTGGTATAATTGCATCATGGGATACTAGTGACATTTGTAACAAACGATTTGATTGGACAACGGATTTCACAACAAAGATGGCTCAAAGAAAGATCAAATCGTTTGTTACAAATGTCACTAGTATCCCATGATGCAATTATACCACATAAATTTTTTCGCACTATTATCGAATATAAATAAAAAAATATAGAATATAAATGAAAAATTATATCACATAAAATTTTTTTCGCGTTATCTAATATAAATAAAAATATAGAACATAAATAAAAAAAATATACAATATAAATAAAAAATTATATCACATAATTTTTTTTCGCGTTATCGAACATAAATAAAAAATAAAGAACATAAATAAAAAATATACAATATAAATAAAAATTATAGAATATAAATATAAAATTATATCACATAAAAATATTTTTAGAATATAAATAAAAAAATATAGAATATAAATATAAAATTATATCACATAAAAATATTTATCGAATTTTGCAACGTTCCACACGCCATAGTTCTGAGCGTGATAAGTGTCATTTTCATGGTGTCTCTAACTGTAGGCCATCGACAATTATTTTCGATTTTTAAAAGTCTTTTTAGCTCGGCTGTTTTAGAACAAAAATGTCGAGATATTCTGATGAACCTATCGTCGTCGGTATAGGATAACAATGAGAAAATTTGTGAAATTGACGTATTGAATGATTTTAGAATGAATTTGAATGAGTATCATGAGTTTTGAACGATTGTTAGGAGAAGGTAATTATAATCGATAATTCGATCCAACTGGATAAAATTTGCGATAGTGTTTAACCCTCCCCCTTTCATCAAATCTACGAACATTTCTGAGTTCGTGTCTTTAAGGTAGTGGACCCGTAATAGTTCCGCAACATTTCGGACAACATATTCTTTCACAATATTAACCGAGATTTCCAAATGAAATTCATTTGGAAACCTCGGTTAACACTGTTAAAGTTCAATACTTATGAGATGTTGCAAAACTATTACGGGTCCACTACCTGAAGGACATTACTTGTTTTTAAGCATGAAGAGTCGCTCACAGGGACTCAATCCTGCTGAGAGAGGCAGTGGCTTGAACCCGCTGCTTCTCAATTCTACAGTTGGGTTGACTTGGGCTGTGTTCAGATAGTTTTGTCCAAAATCGCAACACGGCGACGGAGGTGCGGAAGCCACGAAGCTCCAGGGGCCAGTTTCA
Source organism: Fragum whitleyi (assembly GCA_948146395.1). Lineage (NCBI taxonomy): Eukaryota > Metazoa > Mollusca > Bivalvia > Cardiida > Cardiidae > Fragum > Fragum whitleyi. Next base: position 33,009,405 of record OX411547.1, on the reverse strand, counting down.
TCAAAACATTTAGGACATATTTTTGTCTTACTGATGACGTTCGATCCAGTATCAACAACAATCACTTAGCATAGGTATCGATAGTTTGGTGATACATGATTTTTGAACTAAATATGTAGTAAGTCATAGGTAAGACAAAAATACGTCTTAAATGTTTTGATGAAACAGGCCCCAGGTCACGAGTTGAAAGCCTTTACAGTTAAGAAATATCGTGAAATTGACATGGTGAATGATTTTGGAATGAGTTTGGAATGAGTGTGTGGACCTATTTTTTGAGTTAAATTAAAGAGGGGTAATCCAATAACGCTAATTTTGTTCAGGATGATAGCGATATTTTTACCCCCATTTAATAAAATATGCATACAAGTTCTATAAATATTTTCCAATTTCTTTAAGAACCAATCAGATGCTTACTATTTCAATTATGTCAGTGAAATTGCTTTTTTTCCATTTATTTTCGCTTGAACAGTCTATAACCTAGCGGTCTGATCAGCTGATAAGCCCGCAAATTGACTGGACAGTTTTATGGGGTTTTTTTTATTATTTATTTTAGATGGGGTAATGACTGACCATGCATCAATTAGAGGTATTAGCTTTCTATGTGTAGCTGATAATGACAGAATACACAAATTCTTCCGAATAGTTTCAAAGAATTCCATAATGCAAACAAGTGTACACCCTGATGCCACATACCAAACGGTTAGTGAAATATTTATCACCTTTAATGATCAGCTAATTGAGATTTGGGACTGATAACGCAGAGCACCATCATGGTTCTGTTTCTATACCTAGAGTACAGACAGTTAAATGTAGTTTATATCTTTTAATGACTGTGGAGCGTTTTTGATCGATTTGAGTGAGTGTTTGGAATGACGGAGACTGTTTCATTTTTGAGTTACATGTATGAGCTCCGAGCCCTTTTTGGATGAAATTTTTATAATGTCAAGATAACCCGAAAATTGATCTCTCTCTACAAATGTAGAACAAAAGTCGACCCAATTATCTATGAAGGTTAAGTTATATAAATGTGAAACGTCAGGCGAAAAGGGACCATCTGGTAAGTGCTTAAAGTGTTGATCCTAGTCAGACTGTGCGACCTGCGCAGGCTGACTTGGATCGAAACTATAAGTACTTTGCTGATTTTTATGAATCTAGAATGATCATTCGACCTTCCAATATGAGATTATTTCAAATGCAATCTACGTGATCAAATCCCTTTTTTATATTTGACCCGTCACGCGAATAAGGACCATCTTGGAGTTCCGTAAAATAAATATCTAACCCTTTCCTGTTTTACAAAATTTTGGACCTGTCCAAATTCATAGGTTTTGCAGACGAAAATTAAAATAGGATTTAATTTGAAAAATAACCATTAAGTAGGGTAGAAAATAGTGTGGAAAAAGAAGAAATTGCTTGTCAGAAGCAATTTCTTCTTTTTTCCCAATGTTTTCTCAATCATTAAATCACAGGCACGTAAAAAGCAGGGATTAAACAGCGAAGGGTTAAAGGAGATTGGTTCTAGAACAGGTCACCCAGAGGTCGTTTTTCAAAAATGAAGGTAGATTCAGAAAATTGCAAAAATTAGAAAAGTGTCGACCCTGGTTAGTCTGCGCAGTCCGCGCAGTCTGACTAGGGTCGACACTTTACGCATTTCCAGATAGTCCATATTTGCGTGACGAGTCACAATTTATTTTCATTGCTTTACAACCTTAAGAACTGAAACAGATAAAATAAGGTGGCAAATTGTCACGAGATTCGCCCGTTATTCTACTGAATGCCCAAGTATTAAAAACAACGAAGGGAAATAACTCAAAATTAAGCTATGTAGAGTTATGATTCTTGCGCACTGGACTCCGTAATCATGAGAGGGACATGAATGCCAAGTTTCAAGGTGACAGAGTTATCCTCCGGACAAAGAAGTGGGCGCACTTTTTCGACGGTCGAATAAAAATGGAAATGAACCGTGAAGCGGCATGTACGGATACAGAAATCTTCTCGGTTTTGGTGGGGGAAGGGGTGCATATTTTGTCGCTGGGTTTTCTCTTCCCTCGTGAAACTATCATAGCCTGTACGGGACCTTTCAAAAAAAAAAAAAAAAAAAAAAAAGAGTAGTGCTTGATGGATAAACATTAAGCTTCCTGGGCAAGTATCAAGCGCATAAAAAAGTCGACAATTTTGAGCAGAGACCAGCGGTTCATAGTCATCTATTTCGCGCTTAATGAATGCTCAGATTAGAATGTGCAGATGCACCGTCCTATCTGAGTTTTAACATTGCGCTCATGTGAAATAAGTGAAAATGTGGAAAATGTTATGTACAGGCTCATGTAATTTCCTCTCATTAGGACTTAATAAATTAAAACGCAACTATGCGTTCATGGAACCCAAAACGGTGCAAACTGTTTGTGATTTATAGCCCGCTTTGCAAGTCAGTGCACGTGCTAAGCGGGGTAAATGTTAAAAAAGTTTGCAGCGTTTAAATATCCTGAACGCAGGGCAGATAGTTTTTTATTGTTATACGATTAAGGTAGTGGATCCGTAATAGTTCCAGAAAGTTTCAGAACTCATGATCTTTCACAATGTTGACCGAGGTTTCCTAATGAAAATCATTAGGAAACCTCGGTTTACACTGTTAAAGTTCCTTACTTCCAAAATATTGCAGAACTATTACGGGTTCACTACCTTAAAAACTGTTTGATCATTAAGCTTGACGAGATTTTGCTTTCACATTGGCAACTACCCGGTTGAAAAAATAACAACCAATAAAAAGCAGCGGAATATATAGCTTTAACGATTCGTTTTATTTGTCGCAATAATCTAATAGCAGAACCTTAAAGTCCGTTTGACTTCTATATGGACCAACAATTAGCCAAAATTCTCAAATATGAATTGGTGAACACTTAATTTTTGCTAGTCATATCAATTTCTCCATATAATACCATCTAGAATTATGTTTTTCTGAATTTTTGAAAGATAGAAAATGATTTTGTCCGTCCGTCTACATGTCACCCCCTCTCATACCCAGTGGTTTCTACAATAAGCGGAACAGCGAATTATCTCTCCAAAAATAGGTCTGATTTGCATAGGGGTCGAGTCAAAAGTGAAAAAATTTTAGTGAGACGTTTCTGTACATATAATATAAATTTTGTCTGTCTAATTTACTTGTTGGGGATATTAAAATGAGGTTATCCTGTCTTTGTACAAAAACATTTGACCAGATATTGATAACAATCGTTATCCATTTTGATATAATAATAATAATAATAATAATATCTTTATTTAAAGAAGGTAAAAACATTAAGACAATCAATTTCAATTAACAATGAGATGAAAAAGTGTCTTTTTTACAATGTTGCCTTCTCTCTCTCTCTCTCTCTCTCTCTCTCTCTCTCTCTCTCTCTCTCTCTCTCTCTCTCTCTCTCTCTCTCTCTCTCTCTCTCTCTCTCTCTCTCTCTCTCTCTCTCTCTCTCTATCTCTCTCACTCTAACTCTCTCTCTCTCTCTCTCACACACACACACAAACAAAAACCCAAACTTACACACACATTTAAAACATATTAATCATTGAGCATAAATATTAGTTATGCAATTGATAAAGACAATATTCAGCACGACATATTTTTGAAATTGATAGAATCACGTACGGACAGACACACTGTTTAACTTAACACACCTAAATTTGAAATAAAATCAGGCAGAAACAGTTATATTATTTCTTGGTTCAGTAAATAAGCCTTTATTCTTTTTTTAAAAATGTGAACTGTGTTCGATTCTCTTATGAAAATGGGAATTTTATTCCACACTTCCATACTGGCATAAGAGAACGCCCTTTTCTTAAAAGATGTCTTAAATCTTGAGTTAGTTATATCATGGCGGGAAGCAGATCTTAAGTTATATGTACAATTTTTAGAGAATGAAATAATATCTGTAATGTATTTAGGCGTGAGATTGTTTAGAGATTTAAATATTAGTAGCGCAGTATGATAATTGCACCTGTTATCAAAACTCAACCATTTCAGTTTGGTAAAAAGAGTTTTTGAAGGAGTTCTAATTGAGGCACCAAGTATGATGCGAGCAGCCCTTTTCTGGAGCATGTTAATTTTAGATAAATTTCGTTTGGTATTCCTTCCCCAAACGGGACAACAATAATCAAAATATGGGAGTAAGTAGGAAGTATAAAATAGTTTTTTCATTTCAAATGTAAGGTAAATAGATATTCTTTTAAGCAAAGCAAGTTTACTGTTTATTTTTAGGCATGTTTTATCAATATGGTCAGTCCAGTTTAAGTGTTTGTCTACGTTCACACCTAAAATCTTATGGGTCTCAACGTTTTCTATCGGAACATTTTTGATTCGTAAATCAAGGTTACAAGATGTAGTTTTATTTCTTGGTCCTATTATCATACATTTTGTTTTACTGGGGTTAACAAGCATGTTGTTGTTCGTGCACCAATTGAGAATACAATCTAAACTACTCTGAAGATTTGTTTGAACTTCTGATAATTCAGTTCCAGATGCGTAAAGCGTTGAATCATCAGCATAAAGATCAAGGTTAGAGTTTTTGATAAATAAGCTTAGGTCATTGATATAAATTAAGAATAGTATCGGACCCAATATAGAGCCTTGCGGAACACCGCTTGTTAACTTTTGTGAAGACGAAAAAGTAGTTTTGTGTTTAATACATTGAGTTCTTTCACTTAAGTAAGACTTAAAAAGTGCCAATGATTTCTCAGAAAAATTATGCAGTTTTAATTTGTGCAACAGAACTTCATGGTCAACCAAATCAAAAGCTTTTTTGAGATCTACGAAAATTGAACCAATAATTTTTCCGGAATCAATCTCATTTAGCCATTCATCTATTAATATGAACCCATACTCCCAATCAAAACGGGTATTTTAACGAAATTGTTGCGAATTTCATGAGGAAAACCAAGGAAACAGGCGAGTAATAACGGTACAAATCGTCAAGTGAGATTTAAGTTCAAATTGGCGTGACCGTCGATATACTAATTAGCATGGCAAAATGTTGAAAATACATGTAGTCAAGTATTATTGCACAAGTTTAGTATAAAACCACGTGTTTTTACTATATGCTTACATTTTTTACTACTAATCAGCCTTTTTCATCCCCTCGTGTTTAAGAGCGGAAAATACGAATTTGTTAACAATAACTAGACAGACAAAATCATTATTTTAGAACCATTATAATCTCAAAAATTAATTTTTGGAATGGTATTAAGCTAAAATTTAGATATTGCAAAGTACAAAACATTTTTGCCAACGTATTTTGGTGTTATTTATGAAAACGTTGGACCTTATAGACAACGCACTATACAATTCTCTATCTATAAGAACGACAACTCATTAAAATGAAAACAATATTTCTGTATGGATAACTTCGCTTGACTCCTAATATATTCTTGAATTTCGATTTGAAACCGAACTGTCGGTATTCGAAAATTCTCATTTTTTCCTTTTTCTTTGTGTAGTTATTGTTGCTTTTTCCCCGTGCAATAAAGCCTGAAAAATGAATGCACGATAGTTTTAATTTGAGCCTGTGCGGGACATTTCCAACAATTTGACATCTGCGTGAGGTGCAAACATTGAGTAGCGCAGGCAGTTACTCAGTGTAAATAGAGGATCGCCTTACTGTCTACAAGGACTTTAAGGCCTTATGTATCTACAAATCGCATAGTGAAGACTAAGGTTAGACTGTGCGGATGCACAGACTGACCTGAGTCATTGCTTTGCGCACATTTGAAATTGTTGGAAATCACACGCACAGGCTCATTTGTTAATTTCTTTAAAATATCGATGTAACCTGGTCTCGGATGTGAGAAGTTATCATGACGCGGCAATGCCTCGGCATGAAAAAATTCTTCCAACCTCGACCAGATAACAATGATATCTTAAAACATTAGCACCGTTATTCTCTAAACTGCGTAGGTAAAATGGTACCTACATAGTCTGTGAAATTTATGATAAAGCTACATGAATTAGGCCGGGTAGTTTCGAAAATAATAAAAGCGAATATTTGTGGACGTATCTTTTTAAAACGTTATGTTTTTGAAGTTGCACCACGAGACCATCTTCTGAATGTATTGAAGTAATAAATTTACGCAATTTATTACCGATTTTGCATTCATTTCGACTCTAAAAATGCGTTCATATTAGCTTGGAACTCCTTTCCAAATATTTTCTTCTGCATCTCTTTGTTTACCGTCGGTGGCGGTCTTTTCGAGTTACTTCCCTTTAATTGCTCCAACTCAAAGTCTGCTTGTTTGTCTAGCTGCTCAATCGCCTCTTGAAGTTCAAGATCCTCTTGTGATGGACCCTTCTTTGTCTTTGCCTTATTCGGTTGACCGTTCTTTGGCATTTGCGAGTTCTTTGAGTTGGGCGATTTAGCTTGTAAAGGTGCGGACTCACGCGGTGTTTGTCTAGGAGGTGCCGCGAACACTTCCTTCTGTTGTTTTTCAACAACTGCTGGTTGATTGCCATTTACAGGCGATGCCATCATTTTCGGAATGTTTTCTTTCATTTTGGTCTCATTCTCAGAACTTTCTGATACTTCATTATGTCTTGCTTTATTTTTGTTCTGCACTTTTTTCGATTTTGTTGTCTTTTCAACACTGACCTCGTTTTCGGATTCCGCACTCTCCTCGTTTTCGACAGCTTTGGAATTTTTCGTCACGAAATTCACCCTTTTCCCTTTCTTTTTCTTGCCGACCGATTTAGATCTCTCTGATTCACTGTCCGATTCCGACACAGAAACTTTACGTACCTTGCCTTTCTTACCCTTATTCTTGCCATCCCTGACGATAACACTGACGTCAGATTCGGACGAGCTATTATTCCGGCGTTTGGAAGTAGTCACTTGTCCATCCTGAACGATTATTATTTCTCTCTTTCGTCTAGGTGACTCTTGTCTATGTGGGGCTGGCCAATACATTGGATTGGCGTACGGTGGGTATGCAGGATTGCCAGCGTACATAGGATAAGGATAGGGCTGCTCGAACGGTCGTTGGCGTGGAAACTCTCCGGCTCTCGATAAACTTCTGATCAAAGATTTTGCCCTTTCAAAGTCATAGTCAAAACTGCTGCGTCGGGACCTTGACCTTCCCCTGCTGTGTCTTCGTCGACCTTCTGACGACGATGAATATCGTCTCCGTCGCCTTGGTGACGAACTGTAAGAAAGAGAACGATGTCGCTTCCGTGACCTCGACCTCCTGTGTCTTCTTCTAGAGCTTGAACGAGATCCACTTGAACTTGACCTTCGTCTTGATTTCCTTCGTGAGCGAGATCGTCTACGTGGTGATTTGGACCTGGACCTCGATCTTTTACGAGATCGGGACCTCGAACGCGACCTGCTTTTAGACCGCCTTTCTTGTGTCGCCGCAGCGGCTGCGACCACTGGTACTACCACAGGCTGTTCTGGAGTTTTCGGTTTAACAGGCGCAGGCGTCGGTCCCTTTTCTGGTTTCGGAGTTACAGCTTTTTGGGGTTTAGGAGTAGGCGCCTTGGTAGCCTGAACCTCTTCTTTCTGAGTCTCAACAACCTTAACTTCACTTTCGGGTCTCGCAGGTTGAGGTTTAGGAGTCACTGGTTTAGGGCTGACGGGCTCTTCCGAGTCCCTCCCGACTCCCAGATTTGGATCAAACTCTCTTCTATCTTTTGGGGGTTGTACCTCGTCAGCTCCATCATCTTTAACACGTTCCGACGTTCTTGAAACGCGCGACTCTCTTCCAGCGATTGGTGGTAAAACAGGTGTTTGTTTCCTGGATTCTACCAAGTTTGATCTCCTTGATTCGGCCTTGACTGACTCAACGCGGCTTTCTGGTTTCGGACTGGCGTTTTTTATCGGGGGTAAAGGAGGCGTTTCTGATTTACGTGCGTTGGAAGGCCCTGGTTGCGGTTCAGATGCTAAGGTACGCCGGGAGTCTTGCTTATTTAACTGTATAGGATAGAAATAGATAAAATACAAACACATACAATCGAAAATAACACCTTCTTAAGCAAGCTGTTAAAACAATACTCATCTAAATAAACTTCAAAGCAGGTTTCATGAATATTCTTTCTTTAAAAAAAAATGATATTCAATATGCGTGATGATGTTTGGTATATGTCTAGCTAGATAATTCTTTGGTAAAAAGGAAATTCAGATGTACTCTTGAACCTTTATTGATATAATATCGGTATTTCTTGATTTTAATTACCTTAAAGAAGTCGTTCATTAAAGATAAGATTAACAATTCTTAGCACAATTCAATTATTTAAATCTCGAATATTTTCTTATTTCATGAGTCCGTGTAGTAATGAATTTGTTTCCGTATAGCTTTGTTATTCAGGGAACGCATCTGTGACATATGCTTTTTTTGCAAAATTTACAGCACAGAAATAATTAAAGTACACGTATTGATTTTCTAATTATATTTTCATATAACTATCAAGTTGCCAAATACTTGATATAATTTTGTCCTGTCACGCAAAAAGGACCATCTTGGAAATCTGTAACATGTATATTTGAAAAAAATGGTTCCAGTATAGGCGGCCAACCAGAGGTAGCATTGCAATTTTTTTTATAATGGAAGGAAATTTGATCATTCTAGATTTAAAAAAAGCAGTGGCATGCATTTAATAAGTACAGTTAGTTACATCGTGAAATGTAAAATTCACCTCATTCAAAACCATTCTAAATCACTCACTCAGCGCTCCATTCCTTCATTCCATTCACTCACTCAAACCATTCAAAGAGCTCAAACCCATTGAAAAATATAGAATGACCAACGTCATTTAAAATAAATTTTGAAAGAGAAAAATGCGATTTCACTGATATAATTCAAATTTGCAGTATCTCATAGGTTCTAGAAAAAATAGGAAGCTATGTATAAAACTTGTATGTATTTTTATTAAAGGGTGATAATCAACATCGCTAATTTTGTTCATCCTGAACAAAATTTGCGATATAGGATTACCTCCCTCTACATTCACTAAAAACTCGCTCCACACACTCATTCAATTTCATTCTTAAATCATTCCAAAATCATTCACCTTGTCAATTTCACGATGTTGTTAACTGTTAGAGCAGTAAGACTAGGATCGACACTTAATGCACTAGATGGTCGCTCTTTGCCTGACATTTCACAAAAAAATTTTCAAAAGACGTAGATAGGTAACAGAGAAATGAAAATAGCATTTGCATTGAAGATGGTCATGACATCAAATAGGCTTGAATCAGTATCATGAAGCGAAAATGCAGAATTGATCAATTTAAGGTATTGTTTTCTTATACAAATTTCTTTGTGTGCAAGTCCGCACCAAAAATAATCATGTGATATTGAAATTATCCGCCAATCAGGAAGCTGAAATCCTGAAGTACGGAACTAGGATTAAATACTTTTAAAAAGCCGCAATAATTGGTGATAAACTATAAGGACAAAAAGGAATTATTGCAACTTAATGAAATGGAATTATAAAGTATACATATGTACAGCAGTGTTAAAAGATTCGTTAAGAGTTATCAAAGAAAGAAATAGAAAATAAAATATACTTTTAAAGAAAAATACTGTTTAAAAGATACAGGGTGTATACTGATATGAATATGTTAAAAATAGCTATTTGTACATTTATGTCAATTTTGAAATAAATGCAAAATAAAAAAATGGAATTCAATTTGAAAGGAGATAGAAAGAGTTATACATATTCGTTAATTAACCATTACTGTTTATTCCCTGCTTTTCACGTGCCTGTGATTTTATAATTGAGAAAACATTGTGAAAAAAGAAGAAATTGCTTCTGACAATCAATTTCTTCTTTTTTAACATTTTTTTCTGACCTACTGAATGGTTATTTTTAAAATTAAATCCACTTTAAATTTTCGTCTGCAAACCCCTTGAATATGGACAGGTCTAAAATTATATAAACCAGGAATGTGTTAAAATATACCTTGAAAGTTGCATGTTAAGTCCGTTTGAATGATTTAGTTTCCTTTTCCTGCATTTGTTACATGTGTCTCCAGAGATTCAAATTACGAAGTATTCGAGAAGTAGAAGATAAAGATTGCATGCGCGATTATACAAATGATGGTATTATACAAGCAATGTAAAGCATCATGCAATTAACGGATCTCTGCCGCCATGCTTAATCAAAGCACTGAAGTACTGATGGTGGACGTTTCTGTTGGCATACAGAGTGATTCTTCCATTTGTTGAGGAAAGATAAATTTTACATGTAAAATTACGATAAAAGGAAAATGACTTGACCCAAGTTCGCATCTTGCTTCAGATATACATTTCTCAACATATATCGTCGATCGTCAACCAAAGCCGTGTAATTACAAGGTCTCGATAACTTTCAGCATTATGCCGGGTGTATTTAAAAGAGTGATTGTCTGATCCATTTCGTATGAAAGGAAAGAAATGACAATTAGATTATCTAGGTATCATTATGTTTTGCAACACTAATCTATTCTCCGTGGTCAAAATCAAAATTCTGTTGTTATCTGCTTGAAAAATTCAATAAATTGATAATCAATTAATGTTCCGAGATTTTCATTTACAAATGAAAAAAGAAAGGGTAAGCACGAAAAATAATTGCAGACACTCTTCAGCTTGAATGTCGTGTGTTGAAAAGTAGCAAAAAACCCCATTGCATAAACCTTTATCAATCGCACGACCTAACTGCCGAGTCTAAGTGAGCACTACTGTTTTGAAAACCTTTTAACATCTGACAGGATTGTTCTAACGCGGTATTAACACTGGTGAACGTAAACGTCCACCAAAAATTGATTTACCCATCAAGAAATATAATGAGTTGACCTCTCCTTTTTCGCTATTTTGGTTAAATATTTTCGTGCACGGGCGATTTCAACGTCATGACCACAAAATACAACGTTTAAGTCGCGTAAAGTCTTTTTTAGTTTTTGTAGTTTTTTCATGATCTTGACAATGTCTTTTTGCAGATAAATGGCATTTCTTAAGTTCTAATGGGCTTTTAATGAGGTAAAGGGCAGGAGTGGGGAGGCAGCGATCGGCTAATTTATGAGTACCACACCCTCCTAGGGTTGGTGCAAGAGTACACCTGAATATTTTACCTTGTACAAGAGCACTTCTGTAAGAATAGTTGCTGTTCTGTCAACAAGAAAGAATCTTAAACCACACCGAGGAGGCAGAGCAAAACTGTTGTGAGTGAATGTTCATTTTCAGACACTTATAATAGTTTTGCGTTTAACCCTCGAAAAAATGTAAAGTTTAAAAGTTTTGGCTGGTGAAATAATAATAAAATTCAGTTCAAGAATAGAAATAAAATTACATTTTTAAGAGAGGCAAACAGGGGTTTTCAATTTGATGAATCAACGCGAAATTAGTTGTCACTGCCTTTAAACATATGAGCAGTTACAACAGTTTCGTGTTGAGCCATTAAATTGTTTATTATTTCCAGTCCCAGATTGTTGTAAAAAACAAATCTATTTTTCAATAAAAATATATAATCAAGTCGATTATAAAACGCCCTAAGTACGGATTACCTGAAAGCTATATTTTTTACGTTTTAAAATGAAACCGACGTGCGCATAAGATCATACATGTCCTCTTGTTTGATTTATTGCTGGCTTTTTTAAAAATCAGTTTGACTTAAAAATGTAGAAAAAAAGGGATAAAGATAAATGTGTTGTGAACGAAAATGATTAAAAAAAATGTATTGCCTTTAGAAAAAATGAATTTCGATTTTCTATTGTGTAAATTTCCATTTGGATGTCTTTCATCTTAGAACACAAAATTACAATTATAGATTTCAAAGCAAGTAAATTATTTCTAACTTTTAATATAGATATTATCAAAGTAATAAATTTTCTCTTTGTGATCATAACAGACTTATAATTGGAAGAAACTACGTTAGAAGACAATGGAAAACCTTAAAAAATGGCTAGAGGATACTTTTAATGGTTATCCAGAGATCGAATCTAATAAATGAAATCTGCCCTGCGTTCAGGATGAAAGCGTTAGTGTAGCGCTTTCGAAATGATACCTCGCTTTGCACGTATGTGCACGTGCAAAGCGGGGTTTCATCTCAAAGCGCTTGCGAAACGCTTTTACATCCTGAATACAGGGATGCACTAAGGATGCAAAATCTTTTTGCAAAAATTCATAAATTGCAGGCCGCTTTGCAAAAAGGGAGAAGCGTAGCAGCAAACTGACTCTATCAATTAGCGAATTTAACGTAATTTGACGTAATTTTTGCATCGCAAATCATAAAGTAAAAAAAATAATACTGATTTTCAAAAAAAAAAAAACAAAAAAAACTGACGTTACTGCGACGTTTCGGGAACACGTACAAAGTGGCGTACAATTTTTGAATTCTTCGCGAACGTTGTCATCAGAGGACAAAGGGAAAGCAGCATCATAGAATATATTTGCTTGAAATCCTTTGATTTCATTTTGGTACCCATTACTTTTCCTTTACATTTGTTGACAGTGACAAACTATGTATTTCATACGTTGAGATAACCAAATGGCGATAAGTTTTTAAATAGATAGAGATATTTTTCAAGTAGGCACAATAATTTGTAAGGCACAACGGGGATAAACAGTTGAAAATCAGTAAGGGAATCTCCTTAATATGCATACTTTTAGAAATCTATGCGAGAGAATTTGTTTTATCGAAATGTAAGAAAATATAAGAAAAGGGAGTATAGCTTGTGCGCAGGACCATGTTTTTGAGGAACACTGTATTGGACGAAAAGTAACTTATTAAATGTTTGTTTTATGTGCGTTTTTTTGTTGTGGTGTCTTTTTTAAGGGTGTGGTGGGGGTTAGTAATTACCCATTGGAAACGTACTGGATAGGAATGCTTACTTACATCTTCATTTTCTAGTCTACCCAGCTTTAACCACTTTAAAATAACCAAATCTATATATAAAGTCACTGATAAATGTACAGAAAAAAATAAAAATGAGAAGTGTTGTAAATTTTATCATGGAGAATCTTTGCAAAATCATAACGTTGTTTGTGAGAAACAAAGACTGAGATAGTATTAATGATTTCTAAATAAGGGGACAGACAAAGAGAAAGTGGGAAAAGAAAGAAAGAAAGAAAGAAAGAAAGAAAGTGGGAAAAGAAAGAAAGAAAGAAAGAAAGAAAGAAAGAAAGAAAGAAAAGGAAGATTGAAAGAAAGAAAGAAAGAACGAGAGAACGAGAGAAAGAGAAAAATAGAAGATTGCTTTTAACATGAATGAACAAGATTATGACAAATATTAATAGAATATTTCATTTTCAATTCTCTCTTTTTAAGTTGAAACTGCCTGTTAATATTCAAAAGACGATTTAATAGAATTCTTCGAAATAGAGACTTCTTTGATGAAAAAACATAGTTTTTCCTCAACGCTTTGGGATATTTATGAGCCCTGCGCGTGGCATTTACAACAATCACAAATAAGAGACGAAGAGAGTTCTTGTTGATTTCATGAAGGATGAAACTAAAAACCTAATCACACTTTATGAATTCGCGAAGCGGATTCATAAATGAGTGTGATTAGGTTTATAGTTTCATAACCTCGGGCAATTCAATAAATTATTTCTTTATATCTTATAATTAAATATTATGAAGCAAAAGTCTAAATATTTCTCCACATGGGACATATTTCTTTCGGGACTACTTTGTGCGGAAGCTTACAAAATAGCTGCGTATTTAAAGATAATTTCATTTGGGAATGAAACTTATTTTTCAGTTAGTCAGAATACACGAAATTTGATCGAACAAACAAAATTTATTGTATACGCACAAATCACAAACTTCGAGCATCCTAGAGAACCAAAAATGCAATAAGAATATCCGCTGATGGCCCCAAAAGGAGTAAATACCTAATCTCCATATATGGTATACAGATCGCATAATGAAGACTCTGATCAGACTGCGGATGCACAGACTGGCCAAAGGCTTCGCTTTGCGCACATGTACAATTATTGGAAATGCCTAGCGAAGGCTCGTATTGTCTGGAAAGATAAAATGCTTTTGACGATGGCTTCTCTTTTTACTAAACAGGCTAATTTGAGAAAATTAAAGTAGATGATGCTTCATTGAAAATTCATTAACTGCTTTACAGAGTTCAGACTTGGAGACAATTGAACAGATAACATAAAATATTGACATCATCAAACACTTTGATGTTTCGTGCATAAAGTATCACTTGTTAATTGATTTTCCATGATTCTAATCAATTATATTACTTATAATTTTGCCGTTACATGGTTTTGATTTTCAAAGTTTTCTGATCAATTTCTGATGAAAGGACAAATACTTTTGTTCTTTAGGTACTCTATACATAGTGTTTGAAATAAGAAATATAACGTTTTTATTTATGTTTTAACATTAGTTCAAGCCATTTAAATGAGACCCGTATTGAAAAACAGGGACATCTGCATAGCGGGAATAATAATTAACCATACTGCGTGGGCCAAACTGGTTGACCAAAATAGTATTTTTAGAGTAATTTCTGAATTACAATATTTCATTTTTTAGAAAATAATTTAGTAGTTTGGACCCTTTCTGGACAAAACCCATTATTTGTATAAACGCTTCGATTAAACAACGAGAGAGTTAAATTAATTTACTAGATCAAATCCCAACAACTAAACCTTTTTGAATGAGGCCATGTTCATTCGGTTTGTTTTGTTTGTTGGGTTTTCATTTTTGTACATAATCTAGATTTTAAAACGTAGGTTAATATATCGTGTTTTTATTTAGTTATATCATTTTGTCAATTTTATTGATGAGTTTATTTTAAGGTTACCATGCTATCTGTCACGTGACAACAAGTCTGAACTCCGGAAGCGCTGTAAAAGAGTTGTGCTCGCATACTTTATCCATCCGAAATCGAGATGTCTTGATATCAATAAACAAAGGTAAAAACATTGACGTTTCAAGCTTTTGAGAAATGACTTTATGAAATAAAAAATAATCTCAGTCAATGCAAAAACTGCGTCAATACTTAAAGGAGATAAAAAAATCTTAATATAATCAAGATTTATATTTATTACTCATAAAAAAAAACTTGAATAGGCTTCTTAACAACAAAGTATATATCAATTATTGAATCTTTGGTAAAGCACAAATTAATTAATACTTTCTCTTTCCAGAAATTCACAGCTGCGCGTGCATTGCAGCAGCTCTAGAATAAACTGTCACTCTTTTGACTCTTTATAAGCCATTACATTTTTGTAGAGAATCAGTTTTTGAGCAAGTGTCAGTTCATTTGGATTGTTCACTTTCTCACTTTTTCTCGTCCGACGCCTCTCTAAACTCGAAGCCGGTCGACGCACTTCCGTTTCCGCTTCCTGTTCAGACTTGTTGTCATAGCAACCAAGAGATGAATTCGGCCTTGACCTTTTGTCAAAACCGGGGGACGGCGACCTTTGTCTATCACAGAAAAAAAGTTTGTTAGTGCCTTGGAGGAATTGAAATGGCGGTTCTTTGTAAGCAGGTTCGAGTTTTAAAGTAGCTGGTTTTACGATGACAATATTATCCCGGCATCTATGTACCGGTGTAAATAAGGGTTCTGGGTCAATGGGACTATCGGGGCTATCACAGGTTATTACCGGGGATCGGCGTGAAGTCTCCGCCAACGTCGGTTCGGGCGTCGGGGTCTTTCGCTCGTCATTATGATTAGTTAGTTCAGATATGTCTACACTCCCAGATGGAGAATCCTTTCTTTGTTGTTGTTGTTCCTGGAAAATAAAAAAAAAACTTTTTATAATAAAAGATAAAATAAAAAATCTGATGGTATCTAGGAGAACTTTGGAAATGAGTAACACACGGAAAACAAGTTGGTCTTAACGAACATTTTGCATATGTTTTGAAACCAGCACGTTAGTGTTTAATCATCATTTATATATATGTATAATAAATTTTTACATTCTCTGTGGATAAAGATTTTTTATAGGGAAAGTATTTTCGAGTCATAATTAAAAAAAAAACATTCAATTATTCTTGCGTAGGACATTTGTTTTAGCCACAAATTAGAATCATAGAGTCAAAATGTTCACGTGAATAAACAACCTAACGCTAATTAGAACCCTATGAATTACTAAAAAAGAACCACAACTTGTTCAATGCTTAAACCATTGTATTGCCGATGTAGCAATCGAGGAAATTTGATTGAAAATATATTTTATAGTTGATCTAAGTTATAATAATCATACCTCTTTAATATGTTGAAGGAGTCAAAAAATGATAAAATAATGATAATAATAGATCTAATCATAAAAATATTTCACATGACTTTTAATTTCGATCTTTGCCTGTGATGCAATATTGTTAGACAAGGGTCATATTATTTACTTCAATTAATCTCTATTACATATCGATCGCCGCCATTTAAAGACCGTTATAACAGTTCTCGTATCAAACGAGATTTTAGGGCTCTTAAAGTCAAATCGATACGCAATTATAACTGTAACGGTCGTTTGTTTTGTTGCCAATGGATACGGGACGCTGGAACGTCACATGGAAAAATATAATAACTGATCGATTAGAACCAGTCAATAATACCGATCCCATTTTCCTTTTACTTGACCTTTTTTTCATATGCATAAATGACACGATAACGAAAAGGGACCATCTGGGAAGAACGAAAATTGTCGATACTAGTCAGACTGCGCGGATTGCGCAGGCTGGCTAGGAGCGAAAGTTTTGGCAATTGGCTGTTTTTCTGATTCTAGAATGACTACTCTTCTGTCCAGTAAAAAAACTTTTTAAATCCCACTATCAGCTGACCTTAACTGGAATCAATCTCTTTTTAAAATGTCTATTTCACAGAGTTGCCAGACGGCCCCTTTCCGCGAACCGGGTAACATAAAGGCAAGAAAACAAGACAAAAATCTTAGTTATGGTCAATTTGAAGACCACGTGTAGACCAACTCAAGATGGCGAACACGTTCAACATAAGAGAAAATGATAGTTATTTTTCATTTTATTCATGTGAGACCCGTCAAGCAATGTAAGGACAATCCCGGAACCCCGTAGAAAATATTTGAATAGGGGAGTTGATTCCAGTTGAGGTCTACCCTTGTTCTTATCCAGAAAGGAAGAATTATCATAAATGTTCAGAAAATCTGCTGCGGATATTTCCGAGCCTAGTTAGCCTTTGCAGTCAGCACAGACTGACTAGAATCGACATTTTACGCAGTACCAAGATGGTCCCGACGGGTTACATATCTTAATGTTACTGAAGACGTCTAGATGTTTGCAGACACTATCTCAACGCAAAAGTATAATTTCGTTGTTTCTCAATGTCTTCTCGCATTGCTACAAAGCCAGTCCTAGGTTCAGGATGACAAAACGCTGCAAAATGTTGGCCAATTTCACCCGGCTTTGCACGCAAGTGCACGTGCAAAGCGATGTTAAATTGGTGAACAGTTTGAGCCGTTTTGTCATCCTGACCGCAAGGAAGGATTCGGAAGAAAATCAAAGTGGGGGACTGAAGAGAGAAAATTTAAAACGACGGCCCCACGACGTTTTTGCGTACTCGTAGCTAAGTTTCAAAACGAAAGACACTGTCAATGCATCTTGCATGTGAAAAGCTCAAACCCCAATGAAGAAATAATGTAACTGTATAGTTACTGCAAAAAAATGTGAGGTTCGAGAACCGTTATCTCCTATCATTTTCAATGTAAAATTGCTCTTTGATCACTCACATGAAATTGCTGGTCTTCAGTTGTATGCGTTAATATTCGTGCATTCTGACTGGATTAAAATTTGTTCTATTTTGAATGAAAACAATTTTGAGTAGGCCTACACAGATATTTTGAAAGCGTCGGTAGAAATTAGCCCATAAGTAATTTGAATCATAAATGTTACATTATGCCGCAGGTAACCTTATTCCGTTCCAGAATACATATTTGAAGTAACTCACCTTTCGTCTGTTTAACAATATTCTCTCGGCCAGGGTCAGATTTTCTGGGTTGGGTTTTTGGTTTTTAACCTTGGTGTTGATCACTCTCTTAGCATTTACAAAGTCCGTCCCGTACATCGCTGCTACCAAGTTGGCAACCGCTGAAATTGGAAGAATATTGAATATTACTCATAATGACTTATCATACAAGGTCCCCATTCTAGACCTCAGATCGCTCATGATGAAAGATTCTACAATAGTATTTGAGCAATGAATTAGACGATGAAGTACATTTCATGCTCTACCGTAGAAAGCACTCTACATCAAGAGCAATTTCATTTCAAAAGCTCCATTTTGATTACCATGATTGGGAAGCTAACTGATTCAGAATTTTGCGTCGGCTGATGAACCAAGAAATATTAGAGGAAACAAAATATATTCTAGTGAGTTTATCAAACCTCTAATAACTTAGATTTTTCATGATAAATACCTAGTAATCATTCGTTGGTATTCTATTAAACTATGTTTTTACATGTATGATGGAGAACACGCAAAATGTTATGATGGTATTCTGAATAAAATCTTGTATCTTGTATCTCGTATTTTGAATCCTTAACCCCCCCTTCCCATTCTAAGACTGGTCCAAACTCGAAAAGGTGACAGACGAGAATAATAATAATAATAATAATAATAATAATAATAGTAATAATAATAATAATAAGAAGAAGAAGGAGAAGAAGAAGAAGAAGAAGAAAAATAATGATAATAATACTTATAATAATAATTATAATTATAATTATGATAATAATAATAAAGTCATCATTTAACGAGGCTGCACAGTTGGGTAAACCCAGTCTTTCCCGTGGGCCTCTTATAGAAATAAGAATAAAGGTAAACGCTGTTTGTGGAGAAACCAACCTTTGTAGAGGAAAATGTTACGGGAGAAGGAGAAATTGCTTGTTACAAGCAATTTCTTCTTATTCCACAATATTTTTCCTAGTATAAAATTCTTTGGGTGTGAAGTCATGATACCATACAGTAAACGGCCGATTTAAAGAAGATTTAAAGGCAATTCATTCTTAATTAATGCATCACGTTTTCAAAGATTTCACTAGCACTTCAGGGTCCGAGATGCTAACCGTTTTCCCTTACTCAACTTAGAATGAGAATGTACTTAAACACAAATCGGAATAAGTATTTAATCTTAAGTTTAACTGAACAACAAATGTTACGAAAAACAATGATCGTTTAAATTTTTAGATTATTTACGGAACGTAGGTGCATACACCATTAGTATAATTTAGTCTGATTTAGATCTATATTTAAACATCAATAACTACAAAGTTTTATCAACGTGAATAATTTATATGTTACATCAAATACCGTTACTTATTTATTCCGGTGATAACACGTGCACTTTCGAGTAAAATTTTGATAACTTTTTCCTCATGTAAATCTAGGAGATCAACATCATGTCAAATTAAGCGACCTATATCTTTTATACAATCGACAGAAACCAGATGAATTTCGTAAATTTAAAAACAAAATAACGAAAATTCAGTGAAGTTGAAGCGGCGTGGTGTCCGCTTCTTTTGAGAAAAGTCGCATGTCGGTCGTACCAGACCGATTTACTTGACAATTGATTTTGCACAAAGCAATAAATATTTTATGAAGTTAAATGGCCTATATATTTTCTTGTCAACTGCTTTCCCAATATGAAAGTTATCAATATTTCAAGAGAAAATTTGAAAATAACGTAATAATGTTCGACCTCGTCTATTGAAACTTGAGTTCTGTCTCTTTTATATTCATAGAATAAACAAGATGAAATAACTCGGTCTTATTTTTCTTTTACTGTCGTTTCAGTTTATATCTTTACGCAAGGACCAACTTTAAAGAACTACTTACAGTATACAAAATCGACTTATTTCAATCTATTGATTGATTGAATGGAGTTTAACGCCTCTTTCAACATCATTTCAGTTATATCGCGGCGGCTGGAGCACCTAACAATGGATTCCTAGTATTTCTCTCACCAGTACAACCATCACATTCTTTCCTAGCCTTCAGCTGCTATCTCACATAGGTCTACGATTATCAACCTATTGGTGAAAGACAAAGAGTCGGAAAGAATAAGTGCCGCCGTCGGGGATCGAACCCGGGACCTCTAGATTGACAGTCCGACGCGCATCCAACTGCGCTATGACGGCGGCTTTATTTAAATCGAGAGCGTTCATATCATTCAAAAGTCACTCATCCCACTCATTCAACTTCGTTCCAAAATTATCTAAGATGTAATTTGCTGTATCCTTTTCAATCTGTTTTCTTCCTTATTATTGCGGGAACATTTGGAGCCAGTGTGGTTAAAAGACGCATTATTTTCTAACAATATGTGAGTTCAGTAGGATAACGACTACCTTTCAGTTGCGTCTATCAAAAAGCAACCCTCTACTTTAAAATTTTACGAACGCATCCATTTTTTTCAACTTGCGCACATCATAGTTCCATAAAGTCTCTCAAAGATAATTTCTTAATTTCCGTATTTGTCACAGACTTGCTGTTATGAAGATAAAATCGTTTGAATTTAAGGTAGTGGACTCGTAATAGTTCCGCAATGTTTCGGAAGTGATGAACTTGAACAGTGTTTACCTAGGTTTTCTAATGATTTTCATTGGGAAACCTCGGACAACAATGTTAAATGTTCATGAGTTCAGAAAAGTAGCAAAGATATAATACGCTCCACTACCTTAAGAAGGTGCAATACTAAAACATAACTATTCTAACATGGATGCCTGAATCTGAATATTAAAAAGGTTTCGTTTCCATTTCTCAATAATTTTCAGTAAATACGCTCTTATTGTCAATTCAATTGATTAAAGTAGAAAACAATATACATATATAGCCTGGTTAATTTGACCCGACTTTGACCTCTGTGGAAAAAATGCTTAAATAACAATTACCGACATATTTTATCAATTAACAAAGTGTATAATACATTCAATATCGTTTGATATTCATTCCTATGAAAGCACGTGCCAAGCCGAGTAGGAATAATCAGATTTTTATTCATCTAAATAGCAGGGGTCAGATTCAAGTCAATAAAACCGCACTAAACATGTATATAGTAATAAAAACATTCGTAAACCGTTTGATAAATTTCTGAACATTCGAAAACATTTTTACATTCTGAACGCAAGGCACAATACAATGATAAAAATTCTTGAATTTTCCAGAAAATGTCTGTACAGTAAACAACATCGTGAAATAGACACGGTGAATGATTTTGGAGTGATTTTTGTATGAAATTGAATGAGTGTGTGGAACGAGTTTTGATTGAATTTAATGGGAGGTAATCCAATATCGCAAATTTTGTTCAGGATGGACAAATCAGCGATATTTTTTACCACCCTTAAATAAAACATGCTTGCAAGTTCTATGAATAGCTTCCTATTTCTCCAAGAATCTATTGCACGCGTACATTTTGAATTATGTCAGTGAAATCGCGATTTTTATCTAGCTTATTTATTTCGAATGAAGTTATAAATTATATTTTTTTTCGGTGAGTCTGGAGCGTTTTTAATGGTTTGAGTGAGATTTGGAATGAATGAATGGAGCGCTGAGTCTTGGAAAATGATGCAGATGGGCCGAAAAAAAAAGAAAAATGCAGTGACGGATTAGAAGTTGGTTTCAGTTTATATATACAATCACTTATAAAACAATAAAAAAAGGATTTTGAAACAATCGTATGTTATTTGCGTACCGTAATGATATTCGATCTCTTGTTAATCAGCATCAACTCTTTAAGTCCTACTGTCAAAAAGAAAATGCGTTCAGCGTATGAAAAATTACATCCTGCTTCGCACGCTTTGAACGTTTTAAGCGTTGTAAACATTTTGGTATCCTGGGGCCAGTTTCATCAAAACATTTAGGACATATTTTTGTCTTACTGATGACTTTCGATCCAGTAACAACAACAATCACTTAGCATAGGTATCGATAGTTTGGTGATACATGATTTTTGAATTAAATATGTAGTAAGTCATAGGTAAGACAAAAATACGTCTTAAATGTTTTGGTGAAACAGGCCCCTGAACGCAGGGTAGAAGTCTTTAAGTTAGTTGACTCATTATAGTTTCGCAACATTACGGAACTCATGATCTTAAACAATGTAAACCGATGTTTCCTAATGAACTCAAAATGTTGCGGTTCCGTTAGGGGCCCACTACCGTAATATCACAATATCACAATATCACAAGAGATCCTCTCTCTGATTACGGGCCTCATGCATTTAGTAAATAGATTGCAAACGTTTGTAACTGCCTATAAACATATAGGCAGTTACAAATGATTCACGCTGAGCCATCGAATGAGCCCGTTCCTACGCAGACCCTTTCTTTTAAACCCACCTAAAAACAACTGTACCTAAATGAAACTTAAAAAAAGTTAAAAACATATTCTACCCAAATAGACAAATAAAAAAATCATCTAAAAATCACAGTCTGCAATTTCTTTGAACTTTAACTTGTCTAAATTCGCATCGTCTGACAATCGGTTGAGGACTGCAATTTCTTTTAACTTTCACCTGTCTAAATTCGCATCGTCTGATTATAGGTTTAAGTCTGCAATTTATTTGAATTCAACTTGTCTAAATCCGCATCGTCTGACAATAGGTTTAAGTAGGCAATTTCTTTGATCTTTAACTTGAGTAAATTCGCATCGTTTAACAATGGTTTCAAGAATGAAAATTTCCCAGAAACATGTTTAACTTGCAACTTTGTGCACAGTGATTCCAAAATCAACGCATGGTGGATTGCATTGAAAATCACAAATTTCAAATAAACACTACAAAAGTATGATAAAAAAAGAAAAATTCCTCACCTTAAGACTTAATTACAACACAAAAAATCCTTTTTAGTAAACCAATTGGTTCTTCATTTTCGCCCTTCGAACAGCAAACATATACGTACACCACTCTTCAATATTTACGAGGAAACACTCTGAGCAAACAGCGGTTCATGTGTTTGGAAAAGTAAATTCTAAAAACCCTTATCGAGAATTGGAAATGCAAGAACTTCTATCCGACAACATTTGGACAAAAACGCTAATTGACAAAAAGGCAATTGACATTATTTCGCATTCAGCAGTATTTAATCATGCAAGCACATGCTAATATACAGTTTTTTAAAACAAGTTTTTATCAAAATTTTTACATTTTTAGAACATACAGTTTGATTGCGGATGAGGTTAAGACCGATTATTAGAAAAAGCATTAACCCTTATCCCGCTGATAATATCTTTTGTTTCAAACTCAATGCCTATTTTTTGGAAAATTAAAACATCCTGGTTCAAGTTTTTCAATCACAATTCAATACAAGGCATACAGTGTAGACTTAGATCAGACTGCATGTCTGTGCAGGCTGATCTAAGTCTATACTGTCTGGAAAAGATTTCTGTACAATAGAAAAACTGCCACGAGAATCATGTAAAGGATTAATTGATTTCCAAGTTATAATGAGAGTTATTGTTAATTCATTGTATATGATCAATATTCAGACGTCACGGGTACTCGGGTGACAACTTATAATGGATACCATTCCACCGAGAATTATCCCATTAGCAGACGACAGAAATTCTGATTGATCAAAATTGAGAGACGTTTATGATGACACCTTGCTTGCTTTTTTGCTTGTTTGAATACGATAAACGCTGCATTTGAAAAAAAAAAATCATTCATATCTCGGCGGCTGGATCATCTAATGATGGATTCATATTAAACCGTTTCTTGTCTCTAGCAGTTATCCTACTTAGGAAGGTTTACGATTATGCACCCATTGTGTAATGAACAGTCCTGAGTTTTGGCCTGGGAGATCCACGGGCTAGGCGTCTCCGATATGGCAGTTGTCATTTTCAACCGCTGCTATTAGTTGTAATGAACCGTGCGCCTAGACAGACGTTATCCATACAGAGAAAGGGATCCTCAAATCCACCGCAACTTATCCCTCTTTAAACACTTACAGTTGTAAGGAGGAAATTATTACAAGGATATATGCCGCTATCGGGTTTCAAACCCGCTGTCCTTTATTTGGAGATAGGGCTTCTGGGACCATCTGGGAAATCAGATAAATAAACATCTGGATTGAAATCAAGGGGGTTGAATCCAGCTTAGGTCAACCAAAAGGTGGACATCGGAAATAGATACACAGGAAGGAAGAATAATTATTATAGATTCATAAAATTCGTCATTTGGGAAAAGTATCGATCCTGGTCCAGATTGCGCTGATCGGGCAGTCTGACCAGAGTCGACACTTTATTGACTTCCATTATGGTCCCTTTTCGCGCGTCGGGTCACAAACTATTTATGCACCTTCTTGGTAGTGCTTATAGTGTCGACCTAGTCAGCTTGTATATGCCGGCTGGCTAGGTCGGTTCTCGTACTCATGGCACTCGGCTTTCTAGATCTAGAACAATATTTCACCTCTCTGTACAAGACTAATTGAAATATGACCTCTAGTTGTCCTCTACTGTGGTTGACCTCTACTGGAACCAAATCCCTTTCTTTAATATTCATTTCACGAAATTCACGGTTTCCATTTTTTTCGCGTTCCGAGTTCGGTTCACAGGAACGACTACCAATCTTGATTCTTACCTTTATCAACATATTCGGTGTGAGTATTGGTTCATTTAAAAAAAGAGCGAAGTCGAGAGGGATTTTCCTTGCCCGTTAGGAATTCTATCCTAACAAAAAGAATAGGTTTAAGCCGAATTTTATTCTAGGAACTAAATCAGGGTTCGAGATTATTAAACTTATGTCAGTTGAGAATTTGTTGAGAATTTTTTCAAACTCCAACCCAAGATTTAGGCTGTACATCTGCTGTATTGCTATTATAAATAATACCAGACTTACGATATTTATCATCCTAGATTCAAACAGTAAAAATATGAGCATTGTGCAAACATTTTAGACTAAAGTCAGACTACGCAATCCGAAATAGAAAGGTGTACGACATGCGTTAAACCGTGCGATGATAGCCGATGATAGCCGTCACACGAACTCCGCACGGTTTTGGCACTACGGTCGTAATCCAAATGTCACTAGACTTTGGGGAGCCATTCTCTGCATAAAATCCATTTTAGAAAAGGTGTAGATCAGCTTGTCTAAAATTTAATCAAGTTAAATATACTTACCTTGGCACATTGTAGATTGGTTCTCGAGGGTGCCTATCCTATAAAATTTACTCCGCGAATATGGTAACCTAAGATGATTTGTAAAATTGTTCGCGGACGCAAGACGGACGAAAGAGCTAATGGGTGAAATAATAACATGCCATTGCGGACAATAATGAATTTTGCGGACTGGTTTGTTCTCGCCGAAATAAAGGCTAAATATGGACCAAGGCTCGATTACCATAACCAAGTACATTTCAGGAGTTCTTAAACGTTACATATTTGTGCGGAGTTTAGTCTTAGACAAGTCTTTTAATCAATCAAAATTAAACGAAAAGTCTTCTTTACTCTTGGTAGTTTATGTAGCTACGGACTCAAAGTCTGTAAAACGCACTTAGTGGTTGTCCACGTTGTTCAGTGTTGTTGTTTTACACCCTCGGAGACCGCGGGTCTCCCTATTTTCTACACATCGATTTAGCGTTGCACATAGGAAGGCACTTGTCGAATACGAGGATTGGTGTTTTAGTCATATGTGAAATTGTTTGAAATTTATCTGGAATTAATTCACCTTTATCCTTCTTGTGCTATTCACGACATATTTCTGTCATACGGTTAGCTTTTCCGCTGGCAGGACGAGGCCTAAGTTACGAGGCTTTGGTAACCAAACGATGAAATGTGTTCACATTCTCTATAAACGTAATTCTTTGCATTTTAGGATACAGTTTTTGCACTACAGTCTGCGAATACGTACAGTTTGATAGTAACATTTTACCACATTTTTACTTATCTATTTTGTATGGAAACAATTAGGCCGGGTTGTTTGAATTTTCCAAAATTTGGCGAATTATTTTAAACGAAATCTGAATTTGCAAGATAAGGGTATTGCAACTATTGCAACTGATCTGATCGAACCATTCGGATATATTGGGTGAGTTCACATGGGACTCGGTTTCGATCTAAGTAAATCCGATTCCCATTTTCATGAACGACATCGGTGT